>CAMXCT020006678.1:1033670-1043670 GCA_947184155.2 Cladocopium goreaui
TGGTGATGATGATGATGGTGATGGTGATGATGATGGTGATGATGATGATGATGGTGATAGTTATCCTTCTTAGTGACGTCTGTACAGTTTATACATACATATTACATCATATTACATCATCGTTATTGATGATGATTTTATCCCCACTAAGATAAACAGTCTGAGATTTTATCTCACCAGGAGCGGCAGCGCTGTTACTTCCGGCGGCCCATGCTCTTCCGCTTGCCCGGGGAGTCAAGGAGTTACCTCTGCTCCAGGCAGACCTCTGTCTGCCGGGCAGATCGCCGCTTTGAAAGAAGGGTACCCCCCGGGTAGCACGGTGCATGATCAACGATGGGATATGATGGGTTTATATAGTTTTAATCTGGGTTTCATAGGGGTTTATATATATAATATAATTATATTTATATATAAAATTATATATATAATTATATTATATAATTATATATTTATATATAAACATATATATACATACATTTATATACATATTTTTTTTGTTTCTACAAGTAGGTTTAGTATGGGTGTAATCACCCATCAGCATCCACCTTATCTCTCGGTCTGTTGGTGTTTAAGGGTTCTTTCATCCAGCATTGGGATGTTAAGTTGGAAGTTGGTGAGTTCCTTCAGGGATAAAATCACCAACTTCGGCCTCTTTTTTTGGGGTTGCTATATGGGTATGGATCAATACCTATTAATACCATTTTTAATGGGATGAACATCCATTTACCAGCTATTTTGATGTTCACCAGGGGTACAAGGTTTTGACACACTGCCATATCTCGCTTTCTTGGTCAACATTTGGTCTGATCCGTGGCAGTTTGCAGACTAGTCACCGTTGCCATGAATTTTTGTCAATTGTGATGGTCGATGGTCGGAGCCTGGTTGCTGAGGATATGTGGTGCCAGGGGCTCCGGTGCATTATTGGATGCATCTCACGGCATTTGATAACAGCCAAGTTCAACGTCCACGAGAACAGGAACTGGCCGGGATCGAAGAGGAGACGTAGCATCTAATTCATCGCCCGCCTTCAAGCAATATTGCCAGTGGTGGCTACCATAAAGGATAGCCATGGATAATGGCCCATTTATAGAGGATTTACCTATTAAAATGGTGGTTTTTAAGAGCTATGTTAACTTGCCAGAGGGTATATCATGTCTTTTTGAAGACTGGCATCCAATATTTCGAACCGCACAAAAATAAAGAGAGTGTCCAACTGGTCTCTCTGTGTGCGAGGACTTTGCCGATCAGGTTTTATCATCATCAAGCAGTGTGTACCTACTGTTTTTTTTGTAAAATTTATAGTAGGTACATACTAAGTTCATCTAAGTTCGATATGGTTTTTCTTGTATGATTTTTGCATGGGTTTTTCTCATATTTGGCCAACAAAAGAGCTCTTCAACCTACACGCCCCCCGCAACGCCGCATGGGTTGCACGCCGCCGCACGTGAAATGCGCGGCGTTTTCCGGGTGAAATCCCAGCGGCTCCAGACTGACCGAATGGTGAGAAAATCGACGATTTTTGGGGTGATTTTGGGGATTTTTGGGGTGATTTTGATGATTTTCATAGACTTTTGGATGGGAGACCATGTTTTTTTTCTGATTCTTTGCGTCGTTTTTTGTGACTTTTTGATGATTTTTGGTAATGGTTGACTAATACGGATTCTGTTTTGGTGAAGATATCTGGGAAAGGACTGATGGTTGTAGATTTTTCTGATGGAATAATGACACTTCTCCAGCATTTGAAGATATTGAAAGTGGTGAAACTTCTTTACTCCATACTGTAGAAGAGATTTTGAAGCAGGGAACCATGGAGTGATCAGGTTCAGCTAGAGACATTGTTTCTAATGTTTCTACCTGACATGGATAGGGTCAATGCAAATTGCTAAGACTTTGAACTCGCCCGAGTGGTCAGATTTTCCAGATGCGGGAACGCTGGTTGCTCATTCCAAAAAAGAGCCTCCTCAGTACGCCCATCATAGTGGCCCATTTCCAATTTGAGGTCGCCATATTGCAATCCCACGTGTTGCATATATATATATACGTATATATATATATGAATAGGAAAAAACATATACGTATATATTGATATATATATATATATTGACATATATATATATATTTATGTATGGATGTATGTATGTATGTAATGTATGTATGTATGTATGTATGTATGTATGTATGTATGTATGTATGTATGTATGTATGTATGTATGTATGTATGTATGTATGTATGTATGTATGTATGTATGTATGTATGTATGTATGTATGTATGATGTATGTATGTATGTATGTATGTATGTATGTATGTATGTATGTATGTATGTATGTATGTATGTATGTATGTATGTATGTATGTATGTATGTATGTATGTATGTATGTATGTATGTATGTATGTATGTATGTATGTATGTATGTAGTGTATGTATGTATGTATGTATGTATGTATGTAGTGTATGTATGTATGTATGTATGTATGTATGTATGTATGTATGTATGTATGTATGTTGTATGTATGTATGTATGTATGTATGTATGTATGTATGTATGTATGTATGTATGTATGTATGTATGTATGTATGTATGTATGTATGTATGTATGTATGTATGTATGTATGTATGTATGTATGTATGTATGTATGTATGTATGTCAATATTATATGTATGTCAATATTATATGTATGTCAATATTATATATATGTCAATATTATATATATGTCAATATATATATATATGTCAATATATATATATATGTCAATATATATATATGTATATATATGATATATATGTAAATATATATATATATAGATTTTTGTTGTTCAGGAAGCCCTCCTGTTTCTGGTCATTCTACAGCATTGAAAAAACTGCCCCCACTTTTCTTGCTCTAAAAAAGTGTGCCGCGTATATTCTGTATGATTTCACCTCATTTGGATGAGGAAAGCCAGGGGTCAGTGAACAACCCGTTCCAATTCTTTGAATGGTCAAATCCAGTTTGTTTTGGCCTTGTAAATCCGTTTTCTTAATGGTGAAAACATTGCGAAAGCCAGATGACTCCCAAATAGGTGGTGATTAGGGTGTCTCTTTAACTTTGTCATTAAATTCCAAAGAGGTCTTGCGTGAGGTGGCCTGAGATATTCAGAATCAAAGTGCCTGGTCTAAGCTGTCTTCACGCATGGAATGGCAGCTGGTTTGGTGAAGAGGACATGAAATGTACCGGGTCATGTTGCGATTCTACACGTGCCTTCAATTTTGGGGCTGCTGGCTTTCGTTCCCTCCTTCTCAGGTTTATGTGGTCAACTTCTCATTTTCCGATTGGTAAATCAAGTTGTTCACACAGTTAAATCAAATTCGTTTCTCGTTCAGTTCCGTTGATTTTGTCAACGGTTAAATCAAAATCATTTTTTTGATAAGTCACCACTTTTTTTCGGATGGGTAAATCCAATATTTTCATTGATAAAAACATAGTTTCTAAATCAATCTTTTTCATTGTGCTCGTTCTTTTGTGGTTCAAATCAATTTCTTTAGTGATAGGTGAATCCTTTTTGTTCAAGAAAATAACTAAATCTTCCTGGCAGGTGCTCACGCTGCGTCCGTCTTCGCACTCAACGCCGGAGCGGTGTCCTTTGGTCAGATTGTCAAGGCCTGGAGTTCTGCGGTGGACCAACGCCCAGCACTGTACCGTTCTTGTTGGAAACCATGTAGTACCCATAGGATCCATGTATGCTATATATGGTAACATTTACCATCAATATACCCCCAATGTTCGCATATATACCATACATGGATCCTATGGGGTATGGACTATACTTTCTCATTAATTTTTGACCTCAGCTTTAGTGGTTCAACATCATTTTCAACACCTTTCAGAAAGTAGAAGTTTGAAAATGGCTATAGAAATAGTTGATTTACCCGTAAAAAATGGTGATTTTCCATGCCATAGTTGTTTGTATGTTTATCAGGCCGGGTATCTCCCAAGTTAGGAAACCCCTATAGGATCCCCATGGGCAGGCAGCTGAGCCAGCCTTTGCAGCTCTGTTGGGCGTGATGTTCTACGGTCAGTACTGGACTCAGTGATCGAAGATATGGTGATTTCTGTGATTAAAAATGGGGATTTGCATGGATTTTCATGGGGATTTCATGGGGTTGACTAGGTATTTCATGAGGACATAGTTGGATATATTGCCAACAATACGTGTATATTACAATATATAATGTATACTTGAGTCTTGAAACTTAAAATGAGGGGAGTGTTTTCCACCCATTTTATGGCCACGAAGAGGGGCAACTGATCATGACCGAATCAAACTTGTTGGTACCTTTTCTGCAGCAAAAACCCCGTTGTTCCATGTCTTTGGTGTGTTAATTTGGCATGGGAGATCCAAGTAAAAAACACAGAATTGGATGATACCCTATATTTGATGGTAAAAACTGTAAAAACCATTGTTTCCGGTGAAGATGTTCACAACAAAACCAACCCATTGAGTTTAGGCTTTAGGCTTTCCATCACACCCAGACCCGGGGCCCCAAAAATCTTTGGCCAGGAAGGTTAGTCTGGGCAAGTGGCTTTGCCTCATCCCAGTGATTGGTGGCGTTGTGGCCCGGCGGTGATGACTGAGGTTGAACGATGGCCATCAGAATGTGGGTAGAACAATGTCATTTTTACATATTTTTACCACCCATTTTCCTGGAATGGTTGAATGGTTCTTCAATCCCACCAATAAAGATGATGATGACGGTGATGACTGGGGGATGGTGCGGTTTATGGCATTGTTTTACCCACATCAACGGGAGAAATCATCCAGATTCTGTTGCGTGGATGCGGCAGCAACACAGCCACTGGTAAACAAACAGTTTGCTATTGAAAATGGCCATAGAAATAGTTGATTTACCATGATTTACCCATTAAAAATGGAGATTTTCCATGGTTTTTTGTATGTTTACCAGAGGGTACCTTTACAGTACCATGGCGTTCGTGAAGCGCTTAGTGAACCAACCAGTCTTTAGCCAAGCTCTGGTCGCCGTGATACCTGATGGAGTTATAGATGTTCATCGCAATATTTGCCATATCGATCCACCACCGGAACTATGAGTCGAAATTTCGATACCAAACTTGTTTTTCAATACCAAAAATGATCAATCCATTTGTGGTTTTGTGGGCCGAAGACAAATTGTCCAGCCGTGTGACGACTTGCACTTCCGCCATAGGACTTTTGATGGCAATCCGAAACATGTTCCCAGTGGATTTTCCAGTGAATCAACAGTCTCTGCTGCGCAATCTTCAATAAAGGGGACCCCATATGGTAAACATGATGTAAATCAACCAATTTCCATGGTAAACATATGTAAAACGCATTCCAATGGACAAAATCCCCAGTCATCCAAGTTCTTCCCCGAAAAAAAATCTTGATTTGTGAAGTCCCAAAACAAAATTCATAGCAATCATTGCACGATCATAGTTCACTATATCTACAATAATTAACTATGGTGAATGAATCCACTATAGTCAAAGTATAGTGGTCATCACAAAATTTCACTTACAATGTGGGGCCCCCCAGTTATAAGTTGGTTTATAAACCCCATTAACTATAGTTATAAGTACAATAAACCATAGTTATTTATGAAGTTCCCCATTTTTTTTCCAAACTTCGCCCATGGCGGCGAAGCTTTCCGCTTCCTCGAGGTCTTGGCGTCCTTAGGTGAGATGAACTTCGCCTGGGCAGCGCTGCTCACGGCAGCCATGGCAAACGTCTTCGCAGCCATCAAGGCGTTCCAAGTCCTGGGTGTTATGGGGATCAACATCATCATCATCATCATCATCATCATCACTATTAATGTGGTTAATGATGGTTAATGATGATTAATACCACCTATTGCCAACTGATGCTTATTAATGGGGTTATATTGCCAACTGATGGTTACTCATGTGGTTAAAACAATGCCATAAGCCACCCATTTTCCTGGGAATGTTTTTTCAATACCACCTATAAAGATTGTGATTTTCCTGGGGGATGGTTTAATCATCAGCAACATCATCGCTGATTTGCTGTGGTTAAAACAATGCCATAAAGGCACCATCCCCCAGTCATCACCATTTCTATGGGTGGTATAAACCATCAAAAATGGGGTGGTTTATTATTGTTTTAACCACTATGACTATTCCTATTCTTATTGCTGTTCCTAGCACAATTGCTATTACTACAGTTTGTATATACTACCATTACAATTTCTATTGCTATTACTAATATTACGATTCCTATTACTATTCCTCTTACTATTGCTATTACTATTGCTATTACTATTGCTGTTACTATTGCTGTTACAATTGGAAGTACAATTACTATTACTATTACAATTACTATTCCTATGACTATCACAGTTACAAGTACTATCATTATACTATCATTGCCGTTATAGTTATTTTCACTACCATGACTATGACTATGATTATTATTACTATACATATGTGTTTTTTTTCAAACTTTCTTGGGACTTTACAACTCAATGCAGAAATACCATGATACTATTTTTGTTTGATACTGGGTTGAAAAAAACCCTGATTTTGGCAATTTCATGGGGAACATGATGATTTATGCGTGGATTTAAGGGTGCCATAAGATGCCTGGTCTTCAGACAAATCCAGAACAGATACATTATCATTACATGCTCCAAGTGATTTGCTGCCAAATTTGGAGAGTCGAATGATGGGGAATGTGGATTTTCCGTTTTGTCGAAAGTAGGTCTAGTAGGTCCGATGGCTCGAGGTTTAAGACCGATGAGCAAAATGAGTGGGTCCAGTTTTTGTTCAGATATAGCCAATATAGCCATCTGGAGTTTGAGTCACAAAATTGCAGGGACAGGTAAGTGTGAAGCAGTGAAAATTGGGATGGGAACAACAGTAAGTACCAATCCGATGGTCTGTAGTAGCGAACTGCGAGGAATTAAACAAAAACACCCCCCTTTCCATACTTGGGGGTGCAGCTCCACTTAATAAGTGGGTTATATACATAACCTTAGTTGTAGGGGTTTATACCATGGTTATACCCATAACTGCAGCCCCAAGTGGCATGGAAAATTCTACTGGTACCGGCACCTGTCCGGCTGACGACAGGGCAACGAGAACAAGAAACTCATGCAGACTGAAGGTCTCAAGGACTGACGGACTTACCGATCATGTCATGATCCCCACTCGTCACCATGGGGTAACCATGGGGTAACCTAAAAACTAAGTCATGGTCCATGGTCATTCATGATGTCATTCATGACGACTGGATGATGACTGGAGTAGCTCTATTTTAGGAAACCTCCGTGTCAATGTTGGAGAAAGAAAGATGTTGTCAGGATCGGTGACGCTCACCCTCTGTAGATCATGTATAGCGAGTGGTAAAACCCTGGTTTTCCACATGTTTTTGTATGTTTCCCCCAGGGTAAACAGGCTTGTAAACCCAGGTATATATGATCCTTTTTTAGGGGCACATCATCAAATCTTCACAGGACCGGATGGGTGGTGTGGGCAACCAGTTCGCTGCTGAGTTTGTGTGGGGAGGACGTGAACTTGATGTGGATCCATGGATCATAGCTGGTGCAAGTCCAGCAGGGTTTCTGGCAATCAGAACTGTAGTTGTTCGGGTTTATAAACCAACTTATAACTGGGGGTACTGGGGGGCCTCTGTGCCACCTTTCCTTCTCCAGGGTCAATCTTGATGCCAACCACCAGTTTCAGACTTACTCACATCATTTACAAATTTCAGAGCAGTTTCAGAATTTGTAGAATCTCTGGAATTTCATCACCATTTCGGTCCAGTTGAGGCCCCCCATGTGGCCCCCTTCCAGCAACTTCCAACCGCCAGCAGCCCGGCCAGCCCCAAGGTTCGCCATCACGATGTTGAACTCATTTGGATTCTGCCTCATCATCATGCTGCTGACAGAGGCCCCATTGTGCAACAAACATCTACCTGTTTTACCTTCTAAATGGATTAAATGGATATTAATGATCTTGTAAATGATACAGCTGTCTCTATATATATATATATGTACTGTATAGACTATGTATATATATATATATTCATACATAGAAATATATGATATCATACATAATGTACTAATAGATATAGATCTACCTCCATGGCGTCGCTGATCGCCTAATCAGGGCTCCCGATTTGGAGCGTTCATGAAGGTGGCCTCCACGACTCCGGCAGCATCTGGGCGATTGTTTAACAAGGGGGATTTTTTTTGGAGGTTTTTTACAGTGATTTCATCAGGGATTTCATGATGATTTCATGGGATTTTATGGGATTTTATGGGATTTCATGATGATTTAATGGGATTTAATGGGATTTAATGGGATTTCATGATGATTTAATGGGATTTAATGGGATTTAATAGGATTTCATGATGATTTAATGGGATTTAATTGGATTTCATGATGATTTAATGGGATTTAATGGGATTTAAAGGGATTTCATGATGATTTAATGGGATTTTATGGGATTTCATGATGATTTAATGGGATTTTATGGGATTTCATGATGATTTTATGGGATTTTATGGGATTTAATGGGATTTCATGATGATTTAATGGGATTTTATGGGATTTCATGATGATTTAATGGAATTTCATGATGATTTAATGGGACTTTATGGGATTTAATGGGATTTCATGATGATTTAATGGGATTTTATGGGATTTAATGGTATTTCATAGGATTTCATGATGATTTAATGGGATTTTATGGGATTTAATGTGATTTCATGATGATTTAATGGGGATTTTATGGGATTTAATGGGATTTCATGATGATTTAATGGGATTTCATGATGATTTTATGGGATTTAATGGGATTTCATGATGATTTAATGGGGATTTTATGGGATTTACTGGGATTTCATGATGATTTAATGGGATTTAATGGGATTTAATGGGATTTCATGATGATTTAATGGGATTTAATGGGATTTAATAGGATTTCATGATGATTTAATGGGATTTAATGGGATTTAATTGGATTTCATGATGATTTAATGGGATTTTATGGGATTTAAAGGGATTTCATGATGATTTAATGGGATTTAATGGGATTTCATGATGATTTAATGGGATTTTATGGGGCTATTATCTGTAAATGATCAATAATGGGGATATTACTGTTACTTTATGGTGATTTGAATGGTGAATGGTGAGTTGAATGGTGATTAATAGAATTAGCCCTAGGGTAAACTCACATAGATGTGTAAAAACACCAATTTTATAGCTAGATAAACCACGATGTTTATCATCCATAATTTTATACATGTAGATTCTATACATAGTGAATACTGTGGTAAACCCAGAAATAAAATTGCCATTTGGTGATGATTATTTAACATTTCTTATTTATGATTATTTTGGGGATGGTTTAGTATTGGTTTCACCATCATACATAATCTCTTCCCCCCAAGATTGAACACCCCCCCAGAATGACCATAGATTTGGGGGTGTTTAATTTTAGGGTATAGGATTGTTTAGATGCACGTACACATGACACAATACACGATCCATAATACATAACAGATGATCAGACACACATATTATGTATACATATATACACACATTATACAGATGTAAACTCTGGGTGAGTTGTAATAACCTCACCCAATACGATCTATTCTAACAGCACTACCCAGTCCCGGGTCGGGAGTTTGTACCAACTTGATTTTCTGGGAACGATGACAATCCAATGTCCTGGATATGGCAGTGTTGCTTCGACCCGTTGTACGCGATAACCACAAGGGGGGTACAGGATGGTGCCCCCCCCCAGTTATAAGTTGGTTTGTAACCCCACCTAAATATAGATGTTTGCGTATCATACACTATGGTTATAACATAGTTATGTTCACCAACTTAGCTAACGAACTGGGGCCCTGTGTTTAAACTTATTTTTTCACCTTGATCGACCTCAGTTCCACCGGTGGAGCGTTGCCACTGAGGTGGTCATGAACCTCGTCATGTCCGGCCTGTGGTTCTA
>CAMXCT020006678.1:1048670-1050700 GCA_947184155.2 Cladocopium goreaui
TTACCCTCAAAAATTGGATGCTGTGATGCAAGAGAAAGAAATCTTTCCGTTTCTCGAACGTTGCTTGGGCCTTTTCTTTTTGCCTCATATGTTCACTTGTCCGAGTTTCTAGCGGGCCTAAGGTACTCTGTCATTGACGATATCCTGAAGAAGAAGTGAGCACCAGATTGCATGGCACAAATTCAGCTGATTGCTGAACAATTTGCTGGAGATCGTTTGCAGCACTGGTATAATATGGCATCCGTCGTGAACTTCCTGCGCAAGAAAAATATGGGAAAAGCTGATCATCCGCGACGTCGCTGGTGACCCTGACGCTTAGATCTCTTGATGTGCTGTTTGAAATGCCAAACATGGAGGTGCTACTGGTGACGTCTATTCACCGCCAAACGACACCGGCTAGTGGCTGTGGGCCAAAGAAGTATGCAGGGCCAACAAGTTTGATCAAACAGCCAATGAACCAGCGGAAAAAGAGCTAAACAAACTGAGTCGAGTTTAGTTGGAGAAAGTCGCGAAATGTAGAAACCAATTGTCGAAATCTGAGAGTGCTGTGGCAAAACCTCTTGGTCCCGAGCAATAGTTTTGTTTTGGGTGCCAAATGGCTGATCTTAAAAGTGTTCAGCAACCAAGATCTAACACGAAAGTATCGGATCCTCGAGTTCCATCAGGGCTCTTATAATGAAACGCCGTGAATCTGCGGAGGCAGTGTTTAAATTTCATATTCCAAAGATGGGCTTTGGATTCCGCTTTTTTCCGATATCATAGAATTCAGATGCCACTGCTGAAATCACGTCCATCAAATTTCATGATTTCTGCGGCAGAAGCAAAAGGAATATCTTATTCTGTACAGTACAAGAGTCGTCGAACTAATACAAGAGTAAAATGGAGCATCCCCGAAACCATATGTTTCAATACTAGAATGGTCTAATGACTTGGATGATTTGGGGGTTCCCCTCCATTTATTTTAAGAAACCTCCATATATAAATATCATGCAAGTCTTGGTCTATATAACATGTTGAGCATTTCCAGGCAAAGAAACATGCTGAATCTCACGCTGGTTTGTGGACGACCAGTTCAGAAAAAGGTATCAAAAACCAAAGTTTCAAAGCAAGAAAACATCTACAAATTCCACAATCACAACACTTCCTGTGGACGATTCCTGAGTGAAAAACCAATGCAGCGACTGGAAACGATGAGCAACACGCCGTTCCGAAACCAATGCAGGATCCTTCTGGCGAAATCGTTCCAACATGTCATGCAGAAATCGTTTACCCCGGTGAGCAAGTCGAATATGAAAATTGTCAGACCTGCTTCTTTTGTGCCAAAGCTTGACTCTTTGACGACTGTGATTTTATTGCGAGTCTGCACGCGATGTGCGAAGGAGTTTGGCTTTGCCCATCCGGGGCGAACGTTTCTTGTTTCGCTGTTGCGCGTAGAGCATCTCCGTCAACCCAGTCATGCTTTCATGTCAACGTAATTTTTTTTGGTTTCCCCTGCGAAACATATATTTCGCAGAATTCGGTTTACGAAAGGGTTTTGAGGAACTTGGCTGCGGCGCGTGATGTTTTCTAACTCAAGCGCTGGTAGTTGTTCAGTGCGTTTCGGCAAACACTTCTTCGACTTTTGACGCTTTTGACCCTGATGTTCCCTGCGTCTTTGTTTCCAGCCACCTGACTTTCATCTTGTGGATGTGTTGGTAGTGCTTTCCAGTCCGGTCCAAAGCTCGTTTGGCTCTGGTTCTTGCTGAGGCTGCTGTTGGTTGTTGGTGTTTCTGCAGCAACTTGAGGCAACTTCTTTTTTTGTCACTGCCTGCCGATGTGCTTGAAACATATATATTAAAGGGCTCCGCCCCCTGCCGCCGACCCCTGGGCATATCTCCCATTGAGCAAAACAGCAGGGCCCTGAAGGACGGACCGAGCCTCCGGGCAACGGCTCCCACTGCCTAACGTTGCTTTCTGAACCTACAAGAAAACTAGCTCTCTTCCAGCCGTCAAGGCTCACAAACGGCGCCCTCGCCACAGCAAAACAGCAG
>CAMXCT020006679.1:0-24584 GCA_947184155.2 Cladocopium goreaui
GCTTGGCATCAGAATGGCAAGCAGGTTGTCAATTGAGTCAATTGAGTCAAGCTGTCAAGTGGTAGTGGTGTTTGAATTAAATATTGTCAATTGAATCATTTGTTGTCAAATGGCATGCGCTGTCAATTGAGCCAGTTGTTATGGATCAATTGCTCCATGGGCCTTTGTCCATAGTCCTTGTAGCACTTCTCTTATTTAGGTCATCCGCCACAGCGAGTTCAAGTCGGTGGTCCTGGACATTTTGTCCCGGCCAGGGAACATCGTCCGGTTTCCTGTCTGCATTTGGCTAGTCTTGACCTGTTATTCTTCTTGTGATGCTTGCAATTGTGTCATTTGAATGTGTTGGAGCAATTCACAGTTTTGATGTGAATTTCAGAAGAGCAATTTCCCTCAGTCAAAGCTTCAACGTTTACACATTCAGACTTGTCTTGCTGAGGCTGACTTGCAGTTGGGGCTGGCACCGGACACTTGGGACGGCCAGTGCCATCATCCGGATCTTGCAGATGGCAGGGTGCGAAGTGGTGCTCTACAGCGCAAAGCTGAGCATGAATCCGCAGCTGGATTCCTGTAACACCATTGCGTTTCTTCAGGGTTCGCCCAATGTGTGTCTTGCCTCAAATTGAGCTGAGCTGTTTGGATGCTTCACTTGGGGGGTTGTAGTGATAAACTTGTGGGATCGAAATGCGAAACAAGTCAGTTCTCTTACATTCACAATAAGTTCTGTCTTCAAACATTAATGGTTTTTAACCATCAACATTTGCCCCAATTAAATTGCCTCAATTGATTCTTGTAATGTTTTCAATTGATTCAATTGCCTCAATTGACTCATTCAACGACTTGTTGGCCGCTCAGTGTTGCTAAGGAACATGCGAACCCTGACTCAGAACCTTTTCGACGACTTGACAGGTGTGGCCTGGACCGAGGATGACTTCGAGCAGAGCCTGGACAGGGCCAGAAACCTTTGGAGGGAAGTTTGGCCAGAGGCTAGCATCAAATTTCTGCGTGGCAAATCCATACCGCCTGCTCCAGCAGATCCACCTCCACCCAGGGCAATTGGGCCCATTGCCACAGCACCAATTGGGTCTGCCGCAGCACCAATTGGGTCATTTCGGTCAATTGCGTCATCTTCTGCCAGTGGCAGCAAAGCCCCGGCTGCCAAGGCCATGCCTTCAAAGCCTGACAGGCCAGCTCCCAAGCCACCAGGGAGGGAGGCAATGAAGGAGGAGCTGAAGGAGGAGCAGCCACAGGAAAAGACTGAGGGCGCAGATGTCAATGTCAAGAAAGAGGAGGGCGTCGCTCCGCCCCCAGGTCTTGGGCTTGTGGATGAGCTCCAGGCCATGACCCCAGCGCAGAAGAAGGCCAGGATACAATTGTTTCAATTGACAAAGCCTTGTCGTGGCCATATTGGATGACATGTTGCATGGTTCCAGTTGTAATATCATTTGCATTTAATCAAATCATGTTGTTTCCCTTTGTCGCTGATAGGTGAAGCTCAGCCAGCCCTATGTGCGGGAGATGATCCAGGAGCAGATTACCTTCTTGCAGAGCTTGCTTGACAGTGATATTGAAGGTGGTGATGGATGGGAGGAGGTGTTGTGCTATGGCTGCAGTCCAGCTGTGGGAAGAGGAGTGAATTCATTATATATATAATATTATTTATGACATTTGCATCATGTCATTCATTTCATGTGGTGTCATGCCATGCCTGCCTGTGATTCTGACCGAGGACTGAGGTCCTGACCGACTACAATATCAACCAGGGTGTGCGGACCATGCTCTCCAATGCCAAGATCTCCCGGAGCCACAAGATCAAGCTTATGTGTCTGGTCTGCATGTTGAGATATTTGATTCACAGCTTGGACAACAGGTTTGGAATTGCGTCAAGGCAAACAATGGTTTGAATTGTGTGAATTGGTTTCTGAAGTTCAGCTTTGTTGTTTGGAATTGTGTGTTTGTCAATGCCAAGGATCAACATGTTGTTTCGCTGGGGGGACAAGTTCGAGTCAAATGACTGGTTGCGCAACGCAATTCGCAACTTGGCTTGACATGTCATGAGTGAGCTTTCATGATAGTTGAAAAAACATTGATGTCATATTCGATATCCAAAATAATATCTTCAACTTGTCAAGAAGCGCTTGTACTCCAGGTCAAGAAGAGCTTGATGCCTGTTCATCTTGGCGGTGAAATGCATAATTAATGTTCTGGGCCAATTGAGCTCAATAAATTTGTGGCATTTGTGTAATTTGTATCAATTGTGTCATGTTCTATTGCAAAAAGCAGTGAATGGTTTTGACAGACAAAGAAATCAAGGTTTGGTGTTTGTTTCCAGTCTATGAGCCCATGCTGTCGTGTTTTATTTAAGCAAGAATGAAGCAATGACGTTTTTGCGCAGATCATTGCAAGTGGATGGTCCCTGTGAACAGCCATGACCTAGTGCTCATAAAGACCACAGCCATGCAAAAAGGAAGCTAAAAAAGGTGAATGCTAATCCCAGTGCAAGGTGATCATGTTGCAGAAGCAGGATGAAACACTGTCATGGCAGCGGATGCTTCATGTTTATGTTGTTCAAAGTTGTTTGTTAGGCAGATCATTGATGAAGCTTGGTGGGATGGGCTCAGTTAACATAGGATGCACAAAGTGTGTAGTTCTCAAATCATAGAATTATCTCAAGTGAGTCAATTGAGTCAATTGAGTCAATTTGTCATCCCAGAAAACTTCACTGCCAAGTTGTTTCAACTGATGCATTGCTTCATAGCCAGATTATGTGACATCCCCATGTGTGAGGCAGATCGAATGATTGGCCTTGGTGGCGTTCTTCGAACAGCAGGCATGGTCTTTGTCTCAAGCATCAATTTGCAGTACATGATTCAATTGTGTCAATTGGTCATTGTCAATCAATTGAGTTGCTTCAGCTGTTTCAGTTGGATTCAATATGCACCAATATAATCACACAATATACTTTCATAATTTAAATTTAGATATGAAGACATAATGTCAAGTGCATGGATGTAAATATTCAAAACTATGAATACTTGTATGAACTTCTCAAAATTGCCCAAAATTGTTCTAAAAATACTTATACCTGCCAAAAGAAAAAATCTGCTCAAAATTGCTTAAAAGTACTTATACCTGCCCAAAAAATCTGCTCAAAATTGCTCCAAATTGCTCAAACTTATTTAAAAGGACTTATATCTGCCCAAAAAAAAATGCTAAAAAATGCTCAAAATGGTTCAAAATTGCTCAAAATTGTTTAAAAGTACTTATACCTGCCCACAAAAATCTGCTCAAAATTGCTCAAAATTGTTTAAAAGCACTTATACCTGCCCACAAAAATCTGCTCAAAATTGCTCAAAATACCTGCCCACAAAATCTGCTCAAAATTGCTCAAAATACCTGCCCACAAAATCTGCTCAAAATTGCTCAAAATTGCTCAAAAGTACTTAAAAAGTACTTATACCTACCCAAAAAATCTGCTCAAAATTGCTTAAAAAGTACTTATACCTGCCCAAAAAATCTGCTCAAAATTGCTCAAAATTGCTCAAAATGGCTCAAAATGGCTCAAAATTGCTCAAAAATGCTCAAAATGTCTCAAAATGTCTCAAAATGCCATTTTGAGAAATTTTGAGGTGATTTTGAGACATTTTGAGACATTTTGAGACATTTTGAGACATTTTGAGACATATTGAGACATATTAGGTGATAGAATCAACACGATGCATGATAATAATGTAGTTAGATCAATAACGTTGTATGGTGTGCAAATCATGATTAGGTGATAGAATCAACACGATACATGATACCAATGTAGTTAAATCAATAACGTTGCAAATCATGCTGCAGCAATTGAGTGAGTCAAGCAATTGTAGCCATCACATTTGACACAATTGAGTCAATTGGATCATCATGCCAGCTGCCCCTGTGAACCGAGCTTCCAAGAGACAACGCACTTTGCCCCAGATGATGGAACACATGATGAATCCCATGATGATGAATCCCATGATGGGTGGAATGATGAATCCCATGATGGGAGGTGGCATGGCGCCTATGTTGATGGGTGGCTGCAATGGAATGATGGGACCCATGAATGGAATGATGGGTGGAATGATGAACCCAGCAGCCATGCGTCGAATGATGGAAGATGTTGCGGCTGGGGAAGATGAGGAAGAATTCCATGATGATGATGTTGGTGCAGTCCAAGATGTTCCTCCTCCTCAGCCTGCTGCTGCTTCGGCCTCTGTGGTTGCGCAGCCTGTGGCTCCTGCTGTGCCTGTCCCTGCTCAGCCTGAGCACCAGCCGCCGCCTGTGCTCCCTTACAACAAGAGTGATGATGCTGCCATCACAAGGTCTGCAAGTATGATCAGAGGCCTGGGGTGGGACATGTATGTAACCGATGTTGATATGATGATCCTATGTTTGTTTTAAGTTTTGTTGATATGATGATCCTATGTTATGTTGATATGATGATCCTATTTTTGTTTTAAGTTATGTTGATATGATGATCCTATGTTTGTTTTAAGTTATGTTGATATGATGATCCTATGTTATGTTGATATGATGATCATATTTTTGTTTTAAGTTATGTTGATATGATGATCCTATGTTTGATTGAATTTAAGTTATGTTGATGTGATGATCCTATGTTATGTTGATATGATGATCCTATTTTTGTTTTAAGTTATGTTGATATGATGATCCTATGTTTGATTCAATTTAAGTTATGTTGATATGATGATCCTATGTTATGTTGATATGATGATCCTATGTTTTTTTAATTTATGTTGATATGATGATCATATGTTTGTTTTAGTTACCATGCTAGTGGGAAAATGGTAAAATGTTTGCAAGATAAAATTGTGCAATGTTCATTTCATGAATGGTCATATGGTCTGCTTCCTGTGGTTGTCAGGCATTCCCATGACAAGACTTTCCTATTCCATTGAGAAGTTGGTGCCAGCCCTGGATGCCGGCTACACCAGTGGCCTCACCCAGCGAGGTCTTCTTCAGCTTCTCTGGATCATCACGAAGTTAAAGCCATCTCTCAAGATTTCGAATCTTCGTGATTTGGTGAGAATCAATCAGTGTTGTTGTTTTAGATTACGATTATTAATACTTTAGTTGTTGTTTGTGTAGTTCATTAGATTGTCCCTGTTTGGCCATGTTGTGTTGAGTTGTTGTGTCTTTGCAGCCACAGATAATGTCATCCAATGACAATGAAATGTTTATATACATTTATATATTAATAATGTAAAATATACAATGATAGAGATTCTTCAACATCAGTCAAAAGTTATTGTACCCATCTCACCATCAATCGCCCAGGTGTGACCTCGTATGAGGATCTTGGCAACAGGTTCAAGAAGGCCCATGACAGGATCAAGGATTCCTGCGAAGGGTTTCCTGACAACATCGTCCAGGAGCTTCCGTTGGTCTTGGGGGATGCCGAGGTCAATGATGTGGCTGTTGCTCAGGGATGGAAAGATGAGTTCCTGAAGCCTGTTTCTTGCGCAAAGGCTCCTCCGCCCAGTGTTGCTGAGTTCTTTGCAGGCAGGCGTCCGGCTGCAGCACCTGTGCCGGCGTTGCCTCACCCCCCTGCGCGCAATTCGTCAATTGCGTCAATTGCCCCAATTGCTGTGACAACAAGCAAAGCTGCTCCGCCAGCTCCAGCCAGCCCAGCTGCTGAGGCAGCTGCTCCGCCAGCTCCAGCCCGCCCAGCTGCTGAGGCAGCTGTGAGAGATGCCACTCCACCAGCTGAGCCTAGCCCAGATGGAGATGCCCAGGGAGCTGAGCCTAGCCCAGCTGTGGACCTGGCTGTCGAGCCTAGCCCAGCTGCTGAGGCAGCAGCTGTGACTGTGCCAGCTGCAGATGGAGATGGCCCACCCATTTGTCTGATTTGCCAGCAGGAGATGACCAATGGCGCGATGAAGACACTTGGGTGCGGCCACACATATCATCTTTCTTGTATGGAAAGCTGGTACACAGCAACATCCAACTTCGAAGAGCGTTGCCCTCTCCGTTGCCAGATCACGCCCCCGGCTGGTGATCGAGCTGTTCGAGGAGCGGATGACTTCGAGGTTGTGGACTTCGTGTGAGTCTGAGTGAGTGACTGGCAGATGATCCGATGGCTGAACTTGGCCCAATCTAGTTGGCAGATGGCTTGGTCAAGCCAGTGAGGAAACTTTAAGTTGCAGCAGAGTTGTTTATGAGTTGTCTATAGTATAATCTCAATTTTGTTTTTTTGAACCATTGGCTGGCCATCATCGAATTTTATAGTTTGTCTCATTTGGGGGGGATTCTCTCTGCAGTGGAGTCAGCTAAATGCCGGACCACTTTAGCTTTGACGCACTTCATTTGTCAATTGCCATCAATTGAGGTGTGTGAGTTGCAATTGTGGTTTGCCAGCAGCAAAGGCGTTGGTCTGAAGCTCCATTGGAAGAGATGATGGGGAAAATGCATTGTTATGCTATTGCTATTGCAAGCTGATTTCATTGAATCGTTAAAAGCTTGTGCTGGAGCTCCTTTTTTTACTTGTGTTGTTTCTGTAGCTTACTTTTCTGCAGGCTTCGTTGTGGAGTGAGAAGGCTGGAACTTCACTGACTTTCTGAATTCTTTACACTTGTGCAATGATGATGGTGAAGTTGAACAGTTGAACTGTCAAGACTGCCGGAAGTCATTCATTGCTGTTCGCACATTGGTGAGTTGGTATGTGCCTGCCAGATTTGGATCAATTGACTTCTTCAATTGAAAAAAAACTATATATAATGATTCATAAGACAACCAAACAAGAATCATGACAATCAAACCAAACAATCTTCAGGCTTTGAACAAATGATGTTTGAATTGCAGTGCAGCAATGGTGCCAAACCATGGACAATCAGTAAGACATCACAAACCTAAACCATGGCCAATCTGTAAGACATCATTTGAGTTTCAGGTAGTTCAATGGAGTCAATTGTGTGAATTGTCTCATGGACTTCGATGATGGCGGCAGTGACAGTCAGGAAGGGCGTGACGACTTTCAGTCCCTGACTACAGACTTGGAGCCCTTTGCTTGCGATCACCCATTGCTGAAGTTTGGCCAAGTTGGCTACAATGGACCTCCTGGCTTCATGTGGGACTTTGCCTATGTCTATGACAACCTTCATGCTTTGGGCGAAAAGAAGCAGAAGTACAAGATGTTAAAGGAGCTCCAGGAACAATGCTGTGAAGGGCAACACTTGTCCAGGGAAGATTTGCATGTGAAAAAGGAAAGAAGGCTAGCCAATTAGCCCAAAACAAAATTGTCCTTGATGAATCATGGTCGAACTATGTTAGACATGATTGGACATGAAGAGGTTGTTTCAATTATGTAATCAAGAGTAATCATCAGCATTTGTTGTGCAGGCGAGGGTGCTTGGCCGTTGATGCAGTGAGCACATTGCTTGTCTTGCACTTTTTGCTCGACTTGCTCAACAAATCAAGAACTGATGCCAAAGCGCTGACTATGAGAAACTATTTCAAAGATGTTGGCATGCTGGTCACCCAGGAAGCAAGTCGCCACAATGATGTGCTGAAGTTTTCAGTTGGTGACTTTCCTATGCATGTTCTGCCTACAGGGAAGTTGCAAGGCTTTCGTTTGTGGCTCGGAAGACATGTTCACAAACAGGTGGTTCAATTATGGCTTACACTGTGGAAGTGGATGGCCAGGGAAGACAATGGGCCACTTCTGACAGAAGACATTTCCAGCAACGATGATGAGGAGCCTTCCTTGGTGGATTTACTCATGTTTTGTGTCAATTTTATACATTCCTACATTCGTTTCGACAGCCTCCCCCTTTCTCCACCGATAGCATGAGAAATCTGCAACAATGCGTTCTCAAGTTTGTGGCGTGGGTTGTCAACAATGTGGTGCTTGAGATGATGACCCAGCAGGACGATTCTCAGCCAGTGCCATCCAGACGCGTGAGAAGGCTAGGTGGTAGTCAAAATGCATTACTTTTTGTTTACTGTAAAATAGTTTTGTGCCTGTGTGAATTCTCGAAGGTGTGGAAATTAAAGGTTTTGAACCTTGCCAAACAGGAACTCCGATGCAAATCTGCGGAAGATGAGTCCTCATGAGATCTGGCGTGTCATTGAGCAAAGCAAGGATACTGGGGTGTCATACCAAAAGATTTGTGCTCTGCGAAAAGATGACCCACAAGGAGGAATCAGTGAGCAGCTGACGTGGGTTTGGCAGAGAAAATTGTTGTCAATGTACAGGCAGTCATCAAGGCTAAGTTTCTTGAATGTGAAGAACTTCGCCATTGTCACGGATGCCTCAACTCATAGCAACAAGGACTACCTGATGAGCCTGGCCTATGACCCTGTAAATGGAGTAGGGGCTCACATGTGCTCAGTTCACGTCAGGTCAACAAAAGTGTTACACCCACAGGAGATGGAGCTGACACCAGAAGCAGAGCGCTTGGCAGCGAGACGGGAAATTGAACGGCTTAGCAGCTTGAAGTTCTTGCAAGGCCTTTCGGCCCAGATATGCAAGTTGACTGACCTTCGCTTGGATGATTTTAAATTTCCTGAAGTCTTGCTCAAAATGTTGGAGCTGCAACCAGGCGATAACTTCTTCTTTGACGACAATGTCGCAGTGCTGAATGGAGAGGAGTTTCAATTAAGTCAATTACGTCAATTGTCTGATTTGCCTTGTTTGCATTGCATCATGGACCAAGGCAAAGTTGGCTGCGCAGCTGCTGCCTTTGTCACTTCCCAAGCTGGCCTCCAAATCCACTTCACCTTCGACAAGATTCACCGCCTGTTGAGAGACCTGAAAAACCCAATCAAAGCAGCTGGCTTGGAATCTTGTGTTTTGGCAACAACGTATCTGTTCAGCGTCAACACCAAGCCTTTTGGAAGTGGCCAATGGTTTACGGAAAAAACTCAGATCTTGGAAGCATTCTTTGAATCCAACAGCTTTGATCCTGGGTCATTTGCTTGGATCTCACTTTTTTGCTGAAGTTGGTTGTTGATTTTGTTTGTTTGCGAATGTAGGCTACTGGAACAAATCATATTTGAAATCAAGTTTTGAAGCAGCTCAGGACTGCCAATGGTTTCAGGCATTGAAAGAGAGAATTGCCAATGATTTTGGTATGGAAGGGTGCTCCGACAGGGAGATCTGGGACTCCATTCCCGAGCAATTGGAATCGTGGAGGCTCAAGGGCGGACTTGCCAAGGCAAGCAGATGGTTTTCCTGGAACGAAGGAGCTGCTGTCCACTTGAAAGAATGGCATAGCTCCCTCATGCTCCTCTCGTGGTACTTCCCAACAGATCTTGACACTGATGGTCAGTCTGGTTTGTTAGGCCTCAAAGGCTGTTTGACACAGATGTATTGGGAAGATGCCCACATCATCTTCAGAGTTCAATATGGAATGTGGTCGTGGTACTCGCAGCAGATCCATGATGTCAAAAGCCCAGAGCATGCAATCATTGAATCTTTGGAAATGGTCGAGTCATGGATGAGTCATCAATCTCTCCAGACCCTTGCTGAATCGTGGAGCGCTCAAACTTGGGCCGATGTTGAGCGGTTTGTGCCTGACCAGGAGGCCTTCATTGCCAGAGTGAATACCTATGCTCTTGGATGCTTGATGAATCGTTGCGCAACGCTTTCCAAGTTCTCAGCTCCACCTGAGACATGGGTTGGGCTTCTAGATCCCCAGCAAGCACAGGTGACAAGAATGCGGCTCTTGAAGGAGTATCGTTGGTTTCAATCCTTGCGGTGCAGCATGGCTCCTTTTGCAGCAGAGCTTGCCAGTGACATTGAGACGGTCTTCGATTTGCCTTGTCGTCATTTGTGTCATTTGTGTCATTTTGACTTTGGAGCAGCGCAAGAGCTGGCCAAGCTGCTGATTGGTGGCTTTGCGGATTCAAAAGTGGTTGAGGACATTCACCAAGCATGCAGGGTGGCCACGAACCCAGGCAGCAACAAGAAGCTCTCTGGAGCTACGTTGCAGCTTGTTTGCCAATTCTCTGAGGTTTTGGACAAGAGAGGGATCGTCCATCCAGCTGCCCTAACCCGTGAAGAATTCTTGGACAAGTGGCCTGATGCCAGAGATGATTTCAACTGCCGCCAGGAATTCAAATCATCCAGCCATAGTCTACCAGCTCGCTACTCAGAGATTCTGACGAAGAAGATGTGGCGCACTGTCAGTGAGGATTGGCTTCGAACCTCATACGGGGCATGGCAATGGATGATTCAATACTGCGGGCAAAGGCTTGCTGACCAAGGTGTTCGCCTGGAGGCCAGGGAAGTGACGAAAATGACCAAAATGATGTGTAGCAAATGTTTTTGTGTCAGTTGAATTACCCGTCAGGATGGTCTTCTGAACCGCCTTGCTTTTCAAGGGCAAGTGATTGAAGTCAATTTTGTCTATCTACTCATTTTGGGCAATTTGAAGTGGCAAGCCCTTGCTTGGCCGTTGAAGCTTGTGGACGCTGCTGATGATGATTATCGCATGATGCGATGGGTTTTGGATTCGTCGTCAAGTTGTCAATGGCTGCAATGCTCTCTGAACATGCCAGCTTTTCAAACAAAGCTAGTCTGGAGCAATGAGTTTGGCATCCACTGGCAACAGGTTGGGCCTCCTGAAACATTTGCGCAGAATTGCTTGCGGCGCTCCAATGGCCTGACATTCACAGATCTTTGCTTGATGGGGAGGCATCTTTTTGGCTCCGAAATCAAAGAGAAGTCTAGGAAGGACATCCTTTTGAAGCTGGCGTTGCATTTCGGAGATGACTTTGCAGAGCTGGTCTTGGAGTGCGACTCTAAGACGACAAAGAAGTCATCATCTGATCCAGATCAAGCAGCTTTGGTAAAAGCTGTGTTTGACCACTTGGACGCGGATGAGCAGAAGGAGTTTCGCTCTGTCAAGGAGAATGTCTACAGGGAGGAGAAAACTCAGAAGCAATTGAAGTGGCGCAAATTGCTCAACGAAAAAATGGAGGAGCAAGCAGCAACTTGGATGATTAAAATGTTTAATGTTGCTGGTCTGGCTAGTTTGTTCCAGCTGCATTTCAATTTTTTCATTTTTTTCCAAGACAGGCATGTTATTGCATCTACGTTTTTTCCACTTCCAGGAAAAAGCCAAGAAGAAGGCTGCCAAAGGCAAAGGCAAATCCAAAGCCAAAGGGAAGGTGAAGGGAAGAAGCAAAGGCAAAGGAAGAAGTGGCCGAGGCTCAGGAAAAGGGGCTGCAAGCAGTAGTGGAAGAAAAAGGAAGAGGGAAGCTGATGACGAGCGACCAGGCAAGGAAGCAAGCGATGCTGTGAAGATGGAAGACGAAGAGGATTTGGAGGAAGAAGAAGCTCAAGTCAATTTTGTCAATTCAGGCAATTGCGTCAATTCAGATGTGGAGGACCCACTGCCAAATCCAGGTGAAGCAAACGAAACTGAACGTGCTGAAGCAGCAGCTGAACTTGCTGAGGAAGCAGCTCCTCCTGCTGAACTTGCCGAAGAAGCAGCTCCTGCTGCTGAAGTTGCTGAAGGAGCTTCTCCTTCTGAAGTTGCTGAAGGAGCTCCTCCTGCTGAACTTGCTGAAGCAGCAGCTCCTCCTGCTGAACTTGCCGAAGAAGCAGCTCCTGCTGCTGAAGTTGCTGAAGGAGCTTCTCCTGCTGAAGTTGCTGAAGGAGCTCCTCCTGCTGAACTTGCTGAAGCAGCAGCTCCTGCTGCTGAACTTGCTGAAGCAGCAGCTCCTGCTGCTGAACTTGCACCCCCGGCTCAACCGGCTGAGCCAGCTCGGCCAGCGCCTGTGCCTGGCAGAGATGTCGGGCCTCGAGTGCACTCAACACCTGCCCTCCTCAGAAGCATTGAGCCCAACAGTTGGTTCAAGTTGAGGCTTGACAAGAATGCGCACAGGTTTCAAGTCGAGATGGACAAGAATAGAACGGTCCAACATGAGCTGTGGGATTCAACCCAGAGACAAATGTATTATTCCAGAAGTTTCAAAGCAACAGGTGACTGGAAAACCGCACTTCAAGAAGTGCACACTTGGATGTGGGAAAAGTTTGTCTTGGCTGGGTTGGAATTGGGGCCTGGAATCCGAGATCAAATTCCAGGAGAAGTCCCAGATGAAGTTTTTGAAGGCCTCAAGGATGAGATGAGTGCGCTGCCACCTCCTAGGAATTATAATAACAGGAGAAAGTAGAAGAGCGCTGGGATGACAAAGTCATCGCCTTAGGGCCTTGGTAAGACGCTCTGGTTGAAGCAAGTCCTTCACCTGATGCACTTGCAAAATCGCAAGAAGATGCTCTGTTTAAAAGGGAATCAAATAATCCTGTCACATGTTGGGCTGCTTGTGTTTATTGTGAATTGACTCAATTGATTGATTTGTGTGGTATTACAGCCTGAGGGTTGCACCTGGATGGTATTTTTTCAATGCTTTGTCAAATGTTGGGGCCTGCTTGTCATGTGTCAGTGAATTGACTCAATTGACTTGAACCAGATTGATTTGTGTAGTGGCCAGTGGTATTGAAGCTTGAAGTTTGTGCCGGGATGGTCTTTCAATGCCAATGCAGGCTGCCAGAATCATCATCAGGCCAAGGACTCAGGAAGCCTTTACTTTTATACGCAGGGTCAGAAGCCTTGGACTGGTATTGTTGTCAGTGAAGAAACCAAACAAAAGTGTGGACTGGATTGATTAATTCTTTTACCGCAGGTTTTTTGGCCCATGAGCACATTTGTTGGTTTTGCCATTTTGGTCATTTGTGTCAATTTATTCATCATGGACCAGCAAGCTGGCCTCGCGTTTCTTCCGGTGATGGTGCTGTCCACTGTGACAGCCAGTGCCAGCCTTCAAGGCCCAAGTGCAGCTTCAGAAGATGACGATCAAGAGAAATGGCTGGATGACAAGCTCCAACAGATTTCTTCGTTAGATTTCTATGATTTCTTGGCCTTCAGCAAATTCAATAGGCGCTGATGCTGTTTTTGTTCTTGGAAAATTGAGACAACATGCATTGAAATTGAAATCATTCTTTGATGATCAATGAATAACCTCGAAGTCCATTTTGTTAATTGCCCTGCAGGCGTGTCGACTGGCCAGAAGGACTGCATCATGTCAAGTCCACATGTCAAGACTTTCTTGATTTTGACCAAGAGAATGGCGGCAGGGCCTCGAAAGTGTGGCCTTCATTTTTGTGTGAAGCATATTCTTTTTTTGCGCGGCGCAACATCGTGCTTGGAGATGATGGTGCTGGTTGCTGAAAGGTTTCTCTTCAATTTGGCCAATTTCAATGAATTGGATCAATTGGAATTTGTTGAGTTTTGTGCTGGCCGAGCCCATCTCAGTCGAGAGATGCTGCGTCAAGGATTTCACCAAGGAGCTTCTGTGGACATTCTTTTTCATCCCCACCATGACATGTTGAGTTCCAAGGGGCTGAGGACTTGGTTTGACATGGTAGTGGCTTCTCGGCGAAAGTCGTTACACTGGTTTGCTACCAGATGCTCGAGCTTCGTCCCGCTCTGTATCTCTCAAAGCATCAGATATGAGGAGAATTCATTCTACGGGGATAGAAGCAGGCCATGGGTGGAGCAGGGCAACCTTCAACAGGAAGTAACTGCAATGATGATGTTCTTCAGTTTCCTCTTGGATTGCATTCCGGTGTTGGAGCAACCCACAGGGAGTGTGCTTCCAAAACTACCATCCCTTCGTAATGTTTTGTGGTTCTTCGACTTCAAGAAGACAGTGACCTACATGGGAAGCTTTGCTGGCCCAACAAGCAAGCCTCTCCAGATCTGGCATCCGTCTTCAGGGCCTGGCTCCCTATTTGCAGCCATCGCCAGGCCAAGGCCAGATGGCTTGGACAATTTGGCTTCCAGTGGCCAGAGCTGGGATGGAAGCCACACTTACACTGGCAATAAGGAGATGCTCATCCAAAGCGAGCACTACACGCCAGAGTTTGGCGCTTGTGTCGCCCAAATCTACGAGCAGATTCGAGCTTCGTGAAAACTTCACAACGCTCAATTTGCTCAGCGTTGTCCATTCAAAAGTGTCTTGAATGCGACAAGAGTACTATAGCCCAAGGGTTCTTTTGTGCTGACTCACCTGGACCTGAGTGGTGCGTCCCTCTGTCAACTTTGACCGTCTCTGTGGGGTCAAGAGGCAACATGGCATTTGCTCCAGCAAAAAAAATGCGCAATCAGTGACAGAGCACTGCAAGTTCAGCGCTTGCCATCTCATGTGCTTCAGTCAATTAGCTCAATTGAGTCATTAGCCCTTTGGCTTTTTGAAATACTTCAAATATGTGTACTGAGGTTGGAATTGTTCTGCTCCGCTACCAAGCTTGCTCCGCTACCAAGAGTTCAATGCAGGCATGCTTGACTTCTTTGACATTTATTAATATCACTTCCCATTCGCATTCCCAAAGCAAGACTCAAGAACCAGATCAGGTCTGGATGACGCTCTAGGCCTGCCTACTGTTTGTTGCTGGTCCTGCTTGCATTTTTTCAAAAGTAATTCTTAATAACTTGCTGGCAGGCTCGGCGAGAAGTGGCAATTGGATCAATTGACTTCAGCTGATTGTGGCACTTGAAACAATTGACTGACTGACTAATTGAGTTCAGCTTCTCATCTTCATTCTTTTGCCCACTTGGACAATTGTCGATTTGTGTTTCTGCATGCTTGGGTCAAAGCATGTTGGGCATGGCATGATTTCTTGCCTAGTGATTTTTTATTTTATTTTTTTTAAAATTTTTGACTTTTTTTAAAAATTTTTGACAGAATTGACCGGTTCAATTGACAAAATTGACACAAGTCACACACATGATCGAAGCAATGACATGATTTAATTCACGCAGGTGAGGTCTACTAAGAAGACTCTTCACAATAATAACACAACCGCAGGTAAACGTTCAATCAACGCTTTACCATATTTTAGATTTTATCTTTTTGAAAATATTTTGTTTTTTTTAAAAAAATATTTTGTAAAAAATGAAACCACATTTGTTTGCACAACGTTCTGGACAACAAATTAGTCTACCAAAATTCAGATTAGCCTACCTAAATTTCAGAAATGCCTATGTCATTTTCAAATCACCTAGGCATTTCTGAGATCAGGTAGGCATTCCTGAAAATCATGAACGGGCAAACCCCTACAAACTAATACCCTACGATCTGGGATGCATTCTTAAGTTAGTGACTTTGCTTTGGCCCCACCACCGATCAAGGCTATGCCAATCAGGCCTGAAAATATGAGGAATGAGCAGATCCTGAACTACATGGCTGGTGCCATCAGTCAGCACCTCGTGGCAGCTTTGATGCAAGGACTTCCCATGGCTGTGCCTCCTGCCGGTGGTATCTTTATCCGACCAGCCCCAAAGATGCATGCATTGGCTGCTCCAAAGCCACCACCTCCAAAGGCATCAGCAGTGCCTGTGCCTGTGCCAGGTGATAGCACAGATGAGGAGCAAGGTGAAGGAGGCAGCAGAGATTAAATTTGCAAAGCAAAGTGTGCAATCTTCCTGGCCTGCGTAAAGGGTCAAAAAAGGTCAGACCTGAACTCCTGTGTAGGAGGCTGCTTACAGTGTGGGCCAACAGAGCACTAAATTAATTCCTGTGCAGGAGATATGTGCCACACACACACACACATATATATAATATATATATATATATAATATATAATTCCCCACCTGCCAGGTGAGGGTTGTTAGATTTTATGTCAGTTGCCTCCTCGTCCTCCTTCTCCTCCTCCTCCTCCTTCTCCTCCTCCTCCTCCGCCTCCTCCTGCCTCGTCCTCCTCTCCTCCTCCTCCTCGTCCTCCTCGTCGTCCTCGTCGTCCTCGTCGTCCTCGTCGTCCTTGCTCAACTGCGACCCGCGATCCCCAGTGTTCTCTGCCGGACCTCAACCACGACCATCCACGCCCAGTGTTCCCTGCCGGACCTCAACCACGACCATCCACGCCCAGTGTTCCCTGCCGGACCTCAACCACGACCATCCGCGCCCAGTGTTCCCTGCCGGACCTCAACCACGACCATCCGCGCCCAGTGTTCCCTGCCGGACCTCAACCACGACCATCCGCGCCCAGTGTTCCCTGCCGGACCTCAACCACGACCATCCGCGCCCAGTGTTCCCTGCCGGACCTCAACCGCGACCATCCGCGCCCAGTGTTCCCTGCCGGACCTCAACCGCGAGTATCCATGCCAAGTGTTCCCTGCCGGACCTCATGTAGGAATGTCAGATAGACTGCCAGATAGAATGCCAGATAGAATGTCAGATAGGATGTCAGATAGAATGCCAGATAGAATGCCAGAAAGAATGCCAGAAAGAATGCCAGATAGAATGCCAGATAGAATGTCAGATAGGATGCCAGATAGAATGCCAGATAGAATGCCAGAAAGAATGCCAGAAAGAATGCCAGATAGACTGCCAGATAGAATGCCAGAATATATGTCAGATATAATGCCAGATAGAATGCCAACATATATGCCAGAATGTATGTCAGATAGAATGCCAAAATATATGTCAGATATAATGCCAGATAGAATGCCAGAATATATGCCAGAATATATGTCAGATAGAATGCCAGAATATATGTCAGATATAATGCCAGATAGAATGCCAACATATATGCCAGAATATATGTCAGATATAATGCCAGATAGAATGCCAGAATATATGCCAGAATATATGTCAGATAGAATGCCAGAATATATGTCAGATAGAATGCCAGAATATATGTCAGAATAAATGACAGGTAGAATGCCAGAATATATGTCAGATGAAATGTCAGAAAATATGTCAGATAGAATGCCAGATAGACTGCCAGATAGAATGCCAGGGGGAATGTCAGGATATATGCCAGATAGAATGCCAGAATATATGCCAGAATATATGTCAGATAGGATGTCAGAATATACTAAATATATGTCCAAATATACGTCCTGACATGTCATGGTGGGGATCACACGAAGTAGAGTAATCTATATTTGTTTTTTTGGGCAAGCATTGGCAGGGACTCCTGTAGAGGAGTTTTCTTCCGGTTCAATTGATCAGCTATTTGCATGGTTTCAAGGGACAAAGCTCCAACCTTCAGTCTTGTGTCTGCCCAGGCTTACACCTCCTGTGCAGCAGGCTGTGGAAGCCCAGATTTCACAGGGACATGGAGATGACTTGTGTAGTCTTACCCATTTCTGTCACTGAAGGTTTCTGTGCAGCTTGCAAGGTTAGTCTGAGTTCGATTTCAGTCTAGAGGTGATTAGGTATGACTAACTCTGATTGGTAGCCATTACTAATCTGTACCCCAAACCCAATTACTAATCATTGGCAGGGCCACGTCAAACGAATAAGTCGTGAATTAGGGAATAGAAAAAATGGGACGAGAGAGGCATGCACACCTACCTGTGAAAACACAATGTTTTGCGCATGTTGGAATAAGTTGTGAATTAGGGAATAGGAAAAAATGGGACGAGATACACATGCAGCATTTACCTGAGAAAACACAATGTTTTTTGCAGTTTGGCATAAGTTGCGAATTAGGGAATAGGAAAAAATGGGACGGGAAGCACAAAGGTTGCACTTTACCTGTGAAAACACAATGTTTTGTGCACTTAGGAATAAGTTGCGAATTAGGGAATAGAAAAAAATGGGACGGGAGACAGACAGGAGGCATTTACTTGTGAAAAGCCAATGTTTTGCGCAGTTTGGAATGAGATCAGCAGCATGCACATTGATGTTTCCACAACAGAGTTTGGAGATCAAAAGATGTGAAAACATCAGAGAGCGAGACGGTACCAACTGGGGTGTGCGGCATGCCGCACACCCCAGTTGGTACCGTAGATGGACAAAATATTCAAACCCTGCAGCACGCACTATGTTGAACCCCCGCACCCCCAAATCTCAATGTTTCAGCGGGCGTGTTAGCAAAAGTGATGTTAGGCGTTTGATTATTTTCGTCCATTGGGGCTAACGCACTTCAGGTTACAATAACATTGAACTTTGGGGGCGAGGGGGTTGTACCGGATAGAAGGGGTTTGAGTATTTCGTCCATCTACGGTAGGTATAAAAAAAAACTTGAGTCTACTTGAGTTAACTTGAGTTAACTTGACTTTAACTTGAGTTAACTTGAGTTATGTTTGTGACCCGAACTTGAGCATCTAGAGGCAAGCAATTTCTACATGCCGCAGGTAATTGACAGAGCAATCAAACTGAAATGTTTTGCTTTTGAATTACGTTTGTTTTTTATTAGACAATATTAGTTTGCCTCGAGAATGAACATGTTACATTCAGTATATAGACAGTATTAGTTTGCCTCAAGAATGAACATGTTACATTCAGTATAAAAACATGTTACAATTTTAATATTTTCATAAATCCATAATCAACATGAAAATTCAATATTTAAACACATATTCAATGTTAGGTTGTCTATATTTTACATAATAGAAACGTATTTTGAGATTTCATTTCTTTCTAAATACATTATATTGTATTCAATATTATTATCAGATATAATATATAGTTTTTCATATTTCAATATTAGAACATTAAAATCTATATATGTTTATCTATCAATACATATTTTTTTCAGAAGGGGACACGCTGGGAGTGCGGGTTTTCACTGTATTCTAGAACCACTGACACTGCACATGTGCCATGGTTCTCTCACTGCTTTGCAACCATTGACAATTCTGTAATTTCTGTTTGGTTTTTCTGCAATGGCTAAACAAAACCAAAAACCAAAAACAAAAAAACATAAAAACAAAAGAAACCAAACAAACAACAAAAAACAAAAAAAATGACAAGACCCAACTCTCTGCCACTACTCCCCCCCTTGGGGTGTGAGTCTTGTTTTTTTTGGGGTGTTTCTTGGTTTTTTGGCTTCTTATTTTCTAATTCGTTGTTGGTTTTTTCTGCAATGGCTAACAAGACCAAAAAACAAAATTAGTTTACTTCGAGTGATCCCCACCATGACATTTATACGTTTTAATATTGGCATATCTTCCACCACAAGCATTGCTTCTGCCAAGTGTGGCGACATATTCCCCAGCTCCACAGGAACATCCGCGCAAGCCATCACAAAGTCTCTGTCTAAGTCTATTCGGAAATGCTCTGAAGGTCACATATCTGTCTGCAGCAAAATAGGGCCAAAGAAGCGGTAGCAATACTGGCACAACCGCAGCAGCCCCTGGATCTTGGAACAGTTAAAACAAATCAAGTGGGCACCACTGTAATTAAACATAGCTAACATCAAACTATTTGGCATTCTATTAGGTTTCTGTACAGTGTTTGAGCAGGCGTGCATGATGTTGATGTTATAAGTTTGTATTGGTTAGCATGATATGTTCAAAGCATCTGATACACATAGTCAACTCAACTTCATGAGAAGATGAGATGCACAATTCATCGAGTACAAAAGCAAGGTTGATCAGTAGCTGCAGAGCCAAACCGAAGTAAAACCATCTTGGCATACACACACCCTGCAAAAGACAGACAGAAAAGCAAGCAGAGACCTGATATCCAACTGCACAACACATCCTTACACTACATTCTCTGCAACTGCTCAGCATTGGAGAGATTCACGTATCTTTTCGCAATCACCATCTGGTTCGCAGTCACCGCTATCACAGACCGACCTAGACAAAACTAGTAAGGCCGCAACAAGCGCAGGATTACTGTCCATCATAGGCAGGCCACGACTGGAGGCGTTCAAAGGTCAAAGCAGCTTTGGCTGCCAATTTGTCAGTAAGTTGCCGCAAATACGGCGGAGGGCCCCTGCGCAGAAGCTCTTCTACTTGGTCCGTAAACCCCAACAAGGTCAAATGCTCCAATTTCCTACCACGTGTCAGCATCACGTAAATGGCGAGCCGCCAGTCAGAATCTTCTGGCATATCTTCTGGCATATCTTCTGGCATTCTATCTGGCATATCTTCTGGCATATTATCTGGCAAATCTTCTGGGATTCTATCTGGCATATCTTGTGGCAGTCTATCTGATATTTTATCTGGCATTCTATTTGGCATACCTTCTGGCATTCTATCTGGCATATCTTCTGGCATTCTATCTGGTATATCTTCTGACATTCTATCTGGCATATCTTCTGGCATTCTATTTGGCATATCTCATGGCATTTTATCTGGCATATCTTCTGGCATTCCATCTGACATTCTATCTGGCATATCTTCTGGCATTCTATGTGCCCGTTGAGGTCCAGCAGTGCACACTGAGCTGGGAAGGTCCCCGGTTGAGTTCCAGCGGTGCACACTGAGCTGGGCAGATCCCAGGTTGAGGTCCAGCGGTGCACACTGGGCTGGGCAGGTCCCAGGTTGAGGTCCAGCGGTGCACACTGAGGTGAGACGGTCCCTGGTTGAGGTCCAGCGGTGCACACTGAGCTGGCAAGGTCCCAGGTTGAGGTCCAGCGGTGCACACTGAGCTGGCAAGGTCCCAGGTTGAGGTCCAGCGGTGCACACTGAGCTGGGCAGGTCCCAGGTTGAGGTCCCAGTGCACACTGAGCTGGGAAGTTGGCAAAGAGCTTGGCGAAGAGAGTTGGCAAAGAGCTTGGCGAAGAGTTGGCAAGGCGGAAGTGGAGGTGGAAGTTGATGCAGACATGGTCGAGGAGAAACTAGAGGAGGAGGAGGACAGCTAGCCGAGGAGGAGGAGAACAACTCTGATAAAATCTAACAACCCTCACCTGGCAGGTGGGGAAAAACAAGAAACCAGAACAACACGAAACCAAAAAAAACAAAAAAGAAAAACACCAAAAAACAAAATGACAAGACCCAACTCTCTGCCACTACTCCCCCACTTGGGGTGTGCAATCTTGTTTTTTTTGTTTATTTTTTGTTTTTTGGTTTCTGTTTGTTTTTTTGATTTCTTGTTTTCTGGTCTATGTTGGTGTTATTTTGAAGGGCTAAGGACTCAGATCTAACTCTTTGCCAGTTCTCCCACTTTAGGGTTGCAAACTTGCTTTTGGTTGATTTTATTATATATTTGCTTTGGGCCTGTGGTAACCCCCAGCGAATTTCCCATACAGAATGGGTGGCCTTAAGGCCACTACAAAGTGGGTTTTTATAGGTCATTTTGTGGTAAGGCCACCTTGTCAAAAGGTCCAGGGCCCACTTCAACTTTGAAAGGCAAGGCATTTTGTAGAAAAATTACGTTGAAATGAGGGTTGAAAGATAGAAATTAGGTTAAAAAAGGGCCTTGGAAATCCCAGGCACTTTGTAGTGAAATTGCCGGGTCCCATGGCGGATTCTTCAAGACTGGAACCCCTGAATTTTGTAGTGAATGCATTGGGTTTCTGGGAAACATGTAACATGTTGTGATTTTGCTAAAGTATTTCACTTGTATATAGTTCAATTTTTGAAATACAGACAAACCCAAGTATCATCGATTTGCCAGGTTTTTGTTTCTCTATTTCACTCTCTTCTCGCTCTTTTGTGTGTGGCGAGTATAAGTTTTTAACGCGCATGTTTGATCATTTGCTGTATAGCTACCCCCTCAACACACCCCTACAAAATAAATCTTCAGCCAGAACGTCTGCAATATGGACTGGGGTGTTGCTGTTTACCTTCCTAAGAAAGATCGCAACAATTTCTAGTGAAACTATTCTCTTCCATGTCATGCCCCTACAAAATGACAGGTCCCTTTCGAAACCTTACAAAACGGGTTGCTGTTCTTATTTTCTTGCTTCACATGCTTCAAAAGGTCTGGCCTCCAGACTGCGCAGAATATATTTGCGAGCATTTATACATTTTCTGTTCCCCCATCGTGCCCCTACAAAGTGAGAGGTCTCCGTCGAAACAACTATAATATGGTTTGGTGTTTTGTTATTTCCTGCGCATATAGTCATATAGCCGAAGACACCCCGAGATAAGTATTAAAAAAAAAAACGTTCAAAGTCATATTTAGTATTTGTGTGGTGTTGCTATTCCCACGTCCCCCCTCATGCCATATCATGCCCCTACAAAATGACACGTTTCCTTCCAAGGGTATGTTTGTTTTGAATACTGCATTTGTTGGCAGGCAGTTGGATTTCTTAAGCCTCCCACCGTGTAAAAAACGATATGGGAAAATACGATGGCCAGACATGCTTGGCCATCGTATTTTCCCATGTTGGTGTTCTTCTGAATTTTTCAGATTGTTTCTGAAAATCTGAAATTTTCAGATTTTCAGATTTTTTCAGATTTTTTCGGAATTTTTCAGATTTTTTCTGAAAATCTGAAATTTTATATTTTTTCTGATGTTTTCAGTTTTTTTTTCTGAAAATCTGTTTTTTTTTCAGATTTTTCCAGATTTTGTTTTTTTTTGTTTTTTTGTTTGTTTTGTTTCTTGTTTTTTTGGTTTCTTGTTTTCTGGTTCATGATGGTGGTTTGTTGAAGGGAGTCTTTGCCAGTTCTCCCACTTTATATAGTGGTTGCAAACTTGCTTTTGGTTCATTTTATTGTATATGTGCTTTGGTTCTGTGGTTCCATTAGCAAACAATGTAAACAACTATGGCAAAATGCAGGTGCCACTGGATATGTAATTTCTCGAAAACTGTTGTTGAACAAATGCAAAAACATAGGCAGCCAATGCATGTGTGGAACTGATTTTGATAATGACATTCTTGGCTCAAATCCTTGGGTATGCACATGTTCAAACATTTTGAAAGACAAGTGCATGTCTCTTCTAAAATGGTAGAGCCCGGTAGAGCATCCCATTGAAGTAGGGCATGTCTTAGTCTACTTCTATGTCAAAAATGAACCCTCCTGCACATGCAATGCCCTTTTCACACTATATTTTCTTAAATGAAGAACACATGGTACATGTAAGCACGTCAGATATGTCCGTCACAATTGCGCATCATTTTTCTGAATGCATAATGTGATATTTTTCCAAGACAACGCACCATATTTTGGGAATAACACCCTTTGGTGTAGGCAGCCCCCCTCTTGAAAAATATTGTAATTTGAAGCATGTGCATCTTTAAATCTTAAGACAATCAACCATTTTTTGAACATATGGTAACATGGTAGTGCTCACAGTTTCAAACATATTGCACTTTTGAAAGGGGTGCTCTATGTCAATAATATTGCATATACATGCAGAAATATTGACTCTTCTAAAAGGGGTACTGCTCCTTTGAAAGGAGGGTTAGGCATCTGGAAATGCACATTGCACTCCTTCAAAGGGCGTGGTGCAACTTTTCAAGGAATACTTCATATTTTGTTTGGATATTGCCCCTGCAAAAACACCCCAAAGGAAGGTTGCTCTTATTCAGAAGGATATGTTTGTTTTGAATACTGCATTTGTTGGCAGGCATTGGGATGTTGTAATTGTGTTGAAGTCATCTACCATATTATGCAAAAATTGTGTTTTGTTGAAGGGACACTGTAGTAGCATTTATCCAAGGTAGAGTGAACACCTGGAGACTTCTTCAAGCAATGCATGCCCTCTAGTGGACATGAGCACAGCTTTATCTGTAGCTTAAGCTTTAATGTGATTACAGCTTTGAAAAAACAATAAACAGAAGGGTATGTTTGTTTTGAATACTGCATTTGTTGGCAGGCATGGGGATGTTGTAATTATGTTGAAGTCATCTAGCATATTCTGCAGAAATTGTGGCTTGTTGAAGGGACCCTGTAGTCGCATTTATCTAAGGTAGAGTGAGCACCTGGACACTTCTTCAAGCAATATATGCTCTCTAGTGGACATGAACATAGCTTCATCTGCGGCTTAAGCTTTAATGTGATTACAGTTTTGAAAAAACAATAAAACCGTGCACTCCCACATTGTCCTGCTCTTTTTTTTGTACTTGTTGCGTTTTTTGTTTTATTGCTTTTTATGTCAATATTTTCCTTTTTGAAATATGAAACATATTTCTTTGCTAAATTCAATTTGTTATTTCAAAAAAACGTATCATGACATATGAAATTTTCTCCTCCTAACTAAATTGTTCTATTTGTTATTGACGTTTGTTGTAAGATAATTCGAAATATTTTTTGAATTTTAATTTCAAAACAAATGTTGTTGTTTTAAAAAATGTATTAAACCTTGATTTTTATGTTTTAACATAGACCCGGGCAAGCCGGCGGCGGAAGTTTCCCAAACATAAATGACCTATAGTTCAAAGACACCCTGTCCCGACCGTGTCCTTCCCTCGACACTCCACACCTCACACTGCACACTGCACTCTTCGCACTCCAAACTTCAAACTTCACACTCCACACTTCTCACTTCTCACTGCTTCCTTCACACTCCAAACCTCACACTTCACACTTCACACTTCACACTCCACACTTCACACTTCACAGTCCACACTTCACACTTCACACTTCACCGTCCACACTTCACACTTCACACTTCACAGTCCACACTTCTCACTTCGCACTTCACGCTTCACACTTCACACTCCACATTTCACACTTCTCACTTCTCACTGCTTCCTTCACACTCCAAACTTCACACTTCACACTTCTCACTTCGCACTTCACACTCCACACTTCACACTCCAAACTTCACACTTCTCACTTCGCACTTCACACTCCTCACTGCTTCCTTCACACTCCTAACTTCACACTTCTCACTTCGCACTTCACACTCCACACTTCACAGTCCACACTTCACACTTCTCACTTCTCACTGCTTCCTTTCCA
>CAMXCT020006679.1:28226-40939 GCA_947184155.2 Cladocopium goreaui
CCATTTTGTGTGGCAAGCGTGGCGCTTGGCGACATCGACCTTCATTCTGTGTGGCAGGCGTTGTGCTTGGTGACATCGACCTGCACGTCCATTTTTTGTGGCAAGCGTCTCACTTGGCTGTGTGGCAGGTGTGGCACTTGGTGACATCGACCTGCGCCTCTGTGTGGCATGCTTGGCGGACGTGGCACTTGCTGACCTCGGCCTTCACTTTGTATACCAGCCGTAGCACTTGGTGCATCGACCTTCATTCTGTGTGGCAGGCGTGGCACTTGTGGCGCTGGGCTGGCTCTAGTGGCGCGCTTGGTTCCCGGTGACGCCGGTGACGCCGCTCCATTCTGTGTGTCATGCATGGCACTTGGACATCGACCTTCACTTTGTGTGTCAGGCGTGGCGCTTGGTGACATCGACCTTCACATACAGCTCTGTCACACGCAGCTCCTTCACACACAGCATTGTCACACACAACTCTTTCACACACATGTAATTCTTTGACACACAAGTTTGTGACACACAACAATTCTTTCACTTACTACTCCTTCCCACCATCTTTCCGGTTCATGCCTTTTCTCTTTCCTGCCTTTCCCATCTCATTTTCACATCTGCTTAGTGATTATTGGAAGAAGTTGACATGTGGGGTTTTCCTGTCCTTATTTTTTTTTGCCCACCACAGCATTGGCGCTAGGAGCTGACGTTCTTCAATTTGGGGAGAGTGGCGACTTCGGAGGAATTGGCACGAAAGGTCAAGGACAGCAGCGGAAGGGAAGAGTTCCGAAGTCAAGTATATATAGTTGAGTCAGATTGTGTGAGACCGTGTTTCAGATGCGAAGGTGGTGGGGCGGGACTGGAAGGAGCGGAAAGAGTGATGATAAGTGATAAGCAATCTTATCATTCAATTTTTGAGGCATGTCCATGTTGGGCACATCTGCAGGAATCAAACCTACTTTCGCTTCAGCCACCAAGGCTTCGCGACCAAAGCAGCTTTCGCTTCAGCAACTAAGGTGCCGAAACCACGGGGCAGCAACCAAACATAGTTTCGCTTCGCTTTAGCAGAAACATTGCGAACATTTTCCCTTTCCTCTGCCCCACAATTCAAGTGTCTGCATTCACTGCATTCTAAGGCATTGTTGAAAGTCACCTAGTCTGCCCTACAATGCAATGGTCAGCATTCGATTCTATAAGTAAATGTTAGATTTCACCCCCCCGGTCCTGCCCTGCAATTGTATGCAATTGTCAACATTCGAAGCCATGGTTGAAATGAACGCCCCTGGGCCCCTGCCGTACAATACAATGGTCAGCGTTCTAACAGGAACAGGTCATTGTTGAAATTCCCCCTCTCATGACGTACAATGCCATGTTGAGATGTCCACACCCCTGCCTTACAATACTGTGGTCATTGTTTTTAGTCACACCCGTCTGCCTTACGCTGCGCTTTTCATTAATCCAAGCTATTGTTACCATTCACAGCCGCATCTGTCTGCAATAGGATGGTCAGCATTGTCACTTAAGGTTGTCACCTCCTTTGCCCTACAACACAATCGTTAGCATTCCATGTCACGGTTAAAATTTGCACCGCGCTGGCCTACAGTCCTTGTTCTAATTCTTTTTCTATCGGCGCCATCAGTGCCCTCGCTGAAAGCGCATGTTTTCTGACCTTGTATGTAACAGACTATTTTTCCGAGATATGCGTGCATATTTTATGTATATATATATATACTTATATATATATATATACACGAATGTGTGTGTATATAAATTTAAATATAAATATAAATAAATAAATAAATATATATATATATATATATAAATAAATAAATATACATAAATAAAAAAAATAAGTAAATAAGTAAATAAATAAACAAATTATATATATATATATCAAGACCATAGTGAAGTTTCTATATGGGGTAGGGTGGGGGTGTGGGGATGGGGCAAAAACGTTGGTGTTGAGTTGCATATGGGCTTGATGCTACGCCACAGATATGCTATCACTTGATGTCACGCTACAGAGAGTGAAAAAGCTCGCGGTACGGTGGGATCGTGCCGTGTACGATCACTGTGGAGGACGCAAAAAAGCGAGCCGGAGTTGTCGCAACTACCTGCATTATGTAAATCCTACTGTATGGTAATTGACAAAAACTCCCATTAAAGTATTGCTGATTTGCCAACCACCAAACTGCAAAAAAAACAATATTTTGAATGGGTGCAAATTTCCATCTTTTCTATGTTGCTGAACATGCCACGTGGCCGAAAACAGTGCTGTTACCTAATTTTTCTCCTTTTCTGCCCTAGAAGAAAACGGCTTGGCATCCCAAGTCATTTTTAAAGTTCGCCCCGGGCCCCTTCCCTTGCCCTGCAATTCAATGGTCAATGTTATAAACCAATTTAAACCATCCTTTTGGGAACTCACCCCTTGCTGAAACGTCCACTTAGTGAATGTCATATTTATTGAGTTTATGTACTTCAAACAGGGCGGGTCCAGCATGGTTTCCCATGCTTGGTTAATGAAGCTATCCGAAACATGGTTGCCAAAGCATAATTTCCAAAACATGTTTTCACACCACAATTTCCGAAGCAGTAGTCTGCCCTATCCGAGACGTTTTCATCAGAAACGCATTTTGTAGCTAGCCCAGCTCCACGAACTGCAGGATTTGGCAGTTGAGTTGGAGAAAGCAAACGCTGCGGACTTGTCAACACAGACCTTTGCTTGCAGAAGTCGCTAAATATTGTGAGAGACGAGGGAGGACTTTCGTACCGGAGAAAAGAGTTTTGGTCGTCAATCTCAGAGTGAAAAATGCTGGTTACATCCATAAACTGGAAATCATATGGGGTAATTGCATGTAATTACTAGGCAGTTTGGTTGTATTTTTGTCAACCAAGTTGACCCGTCGGGCTGCTCACTCTCTGGAACTCCAAAGCCCGGGGACCAAGGCTCAAAGCTCTGTCCGTGTTTGACACGCAAAAGATCACCACGTGCATTACGCTCCTGGCTACAGAGGCCCAATTGCAGCTTATGAAGGGATCACATTGACATTGAAAGCCTGGCAAATTGTTCTGACAATGGGGCTTCTGCCCGGCCAATTAGGAAAAGTAGGAAAACAAAAAACATCAGGTTCTGCTTTGGGGCCATCTTTAAGAGCCACACCGTCTTAGACCCCCGAAGCAGAACCCAAATAGTGAAAGTCGCATTCACCTTGAAGAGACAGAAAAGTTAGGCAGTTTTGTAAGTGAGGAAGGAAGAAGGGTTTTGTATGTTCTGCAGATTTGGCACATGATCTTCTGACGATTTTGCATGCAAGATCTGTACACCAGGATTTTGTCACAGGCGAGGTGCTCACCATGAAGAAAACGAAAACTGGTTTGAGCAGGGTTTACAACCTTGTTGATTGATGTTTAGTTTGGGGGTTATACTGTCAATTATATATTCGGGAGTGTCGTAGTTCATTTTTGGAATCACATCAACAAGGCTGTGCGTTTGCCCAGCCGGTAAAAAAACGAGGCCTTCCAGACAGGCATGGCTGACGCAAAAAAACGCCTGGACTAGTAGCATTTGCAATTGGTGCCATGGAGTTTTCTGTCAAGGTTCATTCACGCGGACCGAACAAGGGGCTGCCTGTTTATGAAGAGAATCTGTTAAGGTATCAGCACGCAACGGACGAACAAACACTGCTCGAATCCAAATGACAGATGTTGATGGTCAAGCAGGGCTGGTATGTAAGAGCGTGATTTCGGGGCAGACTTTTCATCTACAGGCTTCCATTAATGCAGATAATTACTGTAGCGGTGCTCCTGTGTGCATGTCAACGGCCTGATCGGCTTGCAAGTAAGCATTACCTTTTTGCAGTTCTGTGTGCCGAGAAGCAATTGCTCAATCCTGCATCTAACTCCAGTGTGTAGGCTGCACCATAAAGTCTTTGGCAATGCTGCTACTTCTGTGTTCACTTGGGATGGAAGGGCGTGGCATGAAAGCGGGTGGGTGGGACATGGGGATCTGCTGGCTCTTCGCATGCATTAGGTCTTTGGGTGCTGATCGTACCTGTACGTGTTGATTCTGAAAGATGCTCTGCACCACGCCTCACATCAACAGGGGAGGGAACGTGAAGATGTTGGGAATCTTCCGGCTTGGACATGGGGCAACCACTACATTGGAGACATCATGATCATGTGGCCCTGCCTCGGATGCATCATGAATGCTTTCACGGATGCAATGCCTGCCTCGATTGCTGTCGGCATCCCTGCCTTGGATGCACATGCAAGTCTTGGCAACCCCACCTCAAATGTTTCAGGTGGAGAACTGAACCGTTCCTTTGGCCCGTGAGATGTACTTTCGGATGTCATTACTCGAGGCTCTGGGTCAGCCAGTTGCTCAATGTTGTTCTGCTCGGCATGACTGGCCGCACCTGGTTCGCAGTCTGACGCATCTTCAGCGGTGCTGGAAACATGTGAATCCAACGGAATCTGCTCTGGTGACAACATTTATTACTGTAAATGATTTAAATGGCTTCCTGAAACGGGATCGTTTTCATGTGAGACTGCGAACAGCCCCTTTTTGTCAAGTCCACTTTCAGGGGCAAGTAGGATGCCTTGACCAATGGACGCAGAGGGCCATCACACTACACTGGGCGCAAGAGCTGGCCAGATATGCCGAGGCTTTTGGTTTCTTCTTATAATCCTCTTTCTGCAGTGGATCCCATACGACGAGAGAGCATTTTGCGAGAACTTGGGAGAACACTCACATCATTTGCTTGCAGGCACAAATATCAGAGACACAGGGGAAACATGTTCTGAACAGCATTACAAACAACATATTATATTTGGTTCAACTGGGGAGCCCCCCCGGGGACGACAAAATACATCTGGTGGTGTGTCCATCATTCTGCGGAGCAGGGTTTTTCAACGAAAAAACGTTTCCAGAGTGTATTCCCCCCCTCAAGCACTGCAAGGCCGGTTTGGAGCCGTGCGACTGCGAAGGGGCGATTTGGATGTGTGCGCCATTACTGTCTACATGCACACTGAACCGCAAAAGCAGACACAACAAGAGCGGAATCTCCGCCTTTGGAGGTATGTGGAAAATTTCATTTCAAAACTTCCACACCGGTGTGTTCCCTTGCTATGTTTGGACGCCAATGCACATGTTGGCTTTAGACAGGGGCCTGGCCAAGAATGGAGAGTTGTTCAATCAACTGCAATTGGGCCTTTCTTCCCCGAACCTCAAAATTACAATGGGGGGATGCTACTTTCCCTGCTGGAAAATCAGTATATGGCAGCTACAAACACCTTCCTTTGACGTTGGCGCAACCTATTATGGACCACCTCCTAGGCGACATGTCACAAGAATTGATTACATTTGTGTTCCAGAAAGCTGCTTGCAAAAGGTTTCGCGTTGCCATGTGCAGTATATGGCTGCAGACAGTTTGCAGCTTATTTGTGATTGTGCCAGAAGAGACCATGTGCCACTACAGATTGAAATTGATTTGCAACTCGAATTTGCCGGCGTGGCTGCCAACACGCGCAAGACTTGGGATGCAGAGCCACCTTGTTTTGGATGCGCTGGTGGGCAAGCGGCGAGAGGCATTGTTCAATGCAGTGGATCGGCAGCTGGAGACGCATGTTGGTACAAGTACAATACTCGCAGACAAACCTTGCAACCCTGACATCCTATGGACGAAAGTCGCAACTGCCCTACAGGCGGCCACTGAAAGAGATCTATCCTCCCAAACAGCGCAAACACTCTGACAGGCCGCTGGACACGCAAGACGCAATTGAGACGATGCTGCAAAAAAGAGCACAGCTGGTTTCCTTTCGGCCGAAGATGTTGGGGAACGGCAGGTTCAGATTTGATTGTGGCTCACCATTTACTTCAAACAGGCTTTGCAAGATATTTTGTTGGTATGGCGCAAGGGATGTGAATATCGACAGGCACGGGCGAAGATGGATGACTGCACAAAAAGGGACGCAAAAGCCAGACAAGAGCAGAAACTCCACGAATTTCAGTTTGCGTGGGGCCAGAGAGATTTGCACCAAGTCTGGAAGACAGCCAGACAACTTTCTGGGAAACCCATTGGGCCAAAAAGACGAAGATACGACGCTGCCAAGTCTGCCTGGCCAGAAAAAGCTGAATGGGTTGCCTTTCTACAGCAGAGTGGGCCAGCAGGTGGGTGCTCGGCAGTTGAGCTCGATGTGGACAGCTTTGAGGTGGTGGAAGATGAGGCTTCTGTGCCGGTCATGGATTGCACAACAGCACGCGAGCTTGCAAAATCTTATTTGCGGGCATTGCGTAGGTGTGCCAGGGGAAGCACCCTTCGGAAGACTTGTCCACCGGTGTTCCAGCCGAAGTTTGGAGGCAACTCTTTTTGCCACAGTGGCAGATGGATATGGCTCCAAGTGGTGTTGGCTTTCCAAGGCAAATTCGGCAACCAGCATTGTTTTACCGCATATTTCACCTGCTTATGTCCATACGATTTTACAACAGAACCCCTCACACGTGGCAGCGAAGCTACACAACAGCTTTGGACAAACGTAATGGCAAATCTGGGCCTGCTGGCTTGCGCCTCATCAACAACTTGGAAGTTTTGGGAAAGTGGTATTCTGATTGTAGAAAAGGGGAAGTGCTGCTGCTTCGCGATACTACGCTTCTGGGTACACGCGAGGCAAGTCTAGAACCGAATCCATGCTACAACAGAACGTTCTCTAACACAGGTTGCGCAAACAAGGTGTTTCCCATGCTCTTTCTCTCCTGGACGTCGCCAATGCTTTTCCCAGCCCTCATCGAGGGGCTATGCGGAGCACGGTGGATCGAGTGGCTTGCAGCATCGACAATAAACTATTGCAACAGAGACATGAGAGCACCTTTATGCACATTACTGCTAGAGATGGGGATGTATGTGTACAGCCGAATTCTGGGAGCCTGCAAGGGGATTCTGTTGCGTGTGCTTTATTTTTGGAGGTGTACCACCCCCAACTGGATAAGTGGCTGCAAGAAACCAAACAACATGAACTTCTGGTTCAAGATCCCATATCGCATGAACTCTTGGATATCTCCGTCTCGAGCTATGCGGATGATGTTGCCCGATGCACTGTGGCCGAATCCAGCGAGGAACTGTTTTTGCACATTACTCATTCCAATGACGTTTTGGATACTGCACTGGGTGAAATTGGGCTCAAGCAGAACACTGACAAACAAGAGCATATTGTTTATTTCTCTGGTGCTGGAGCAAATAGCTACTTGGCGCATATTTACAAAGAGGGCATGCTTCCTGGCAAATCTTGCGTCAGTGCCAAGTATCTTGGAGGGTGGAGACATTTTAAAGATTCTAATGACATGGAAATACGTGCCCGCCGACGGGCTGCCGAAATTGATTTCATGGCTATGGGAAAGTTTTGGGCAAGACAGAGTGCCACTTCAGCTGCAAAAATTGTTTTCTCTGCTATGGTTCGCAATGCTGCCTTGTCGGGTCTTGAGAATTTGGTACTTTCAGATGCTGAATATCAACAAGTGGATGCAACAATATTTAGATTCGCCAGAAAAGTTTTACGAGGAGCCGCCTGCAAAAAAGTTGTGGGTGAGGATGGAAGCACACAATACCACGCCATCCCTGACAGTGATGTTGGCAAACTTTTGTCATTCGTACCGGCCAAGCTGGAGCTTTGCGTGCGGCGACTACAGTGTTGGCAAAGTGTGGCGCGAGATCCTTTTCTGCACCGACAAGTGCTTGCAACTGTTTTTGGACAACTCTGGTACGATGAATCTGCAACAGTGCTGCCGGATGGGTCACTGCATATGGATGCGAACGCGTGGGCAAAACAATTGGAGACTGACTTACAGTTGCTTCTTTCCCTGGATTCTGCAGCTGAAAGATTGGCCGGCATTGGAAACAGAATTTTTCTTTTATTCACGGATTTTCGAGATGATTTCGTGCGCGTGGATTGTGGTGAACTCCGAGCTCAATTTTTTGGAGTCTGCATACCGCCTCCTGGTTTCTGCGAAGCTTTACTGGGAGAAGTGGAAGCAGCACCTAGTGACCTAGTGCAAGTTCAGATTTACCACACCAGTTTATATGTCATTGTACTAATGATGATGGAAGCGTTTGCACCGCCAGTTTTTCCAGTTTTCGAGCCCTTGCTATGCACGTTCGACGAGCGGACGGAGGAACCCATGGAAAAAATCATGACCATGTCCGTGCAATTTGCAACCAGTGTCCATGGTGCAAGAACATTTTTGCAAGTATCCGAGTCACTCAGCAACACATTAGGCGCCGTCTTCAACATGGCTTGTGTAGGGGCAGCGGCAGTGCCTTTATACCACTGCTGTCATCGAACCTCCTTTGCTACAATGTCCTTTTTGCACCAATGACGTTGCTTCACGTGAATCTTTATTTGACTGCATTGTTTCACATTTTCATTAAAGTTTAGTTACAAGCATGGCTTGGTTCAGCACCGTGCATGATGGGCAGCCGGCCTACAAAGCTCGGCGCGCAGAGGAGAAGACGGAGGCTGCCAAAATGATGGAAGTCATGGCCAAGCTATGTCTGAAGAACAGTTTGGAAATTAGAGAAATGCAGGCAGCCGTGTTGAGGACATATTTGGTTCCTCGAGATGAAGTGTTTGCCACAGCTGGTCTTGACGCAGCAAAAGCCCACATGGAGAAAGCCAAGGCAGCAGAAGGGAACTCGCGAAAGATTGAAGAGATGGGGCCGGTGCATGTCCACGTTTGGGCAGAAATTTGTGAAAGTTGCTGTTGACTATGTTGCCAAAGAGGATGACAAGACAGTGTTGCAGCAGCATTTTGAGACAATCACAAAAGCCGGCTCGACTGCTGCAGAGGTGGCTTTCCATGTGCATGTGGCTCGCTTCAAGAAGGCGTGGGACAAGAAGACCATGAAACTTCACCTTGCCACTCATGCAAGCTTGGAACCCGTACTTGACTCTCTTGACAAAGCCTTGTTGGCCACTGGCGGAAAGAGGAAGTCAGGGCAAGCACCACGTGGAGGACTCGAAAGACAACTCCAGGATCAGTAGCTTTGAGGCCAGTGAGAGGAAAGGGAGTGAAGCCGTAGCCTGTTGATTTTGATGAGATACCGCAAAATGGGTGGGCTCACTTTTCTTTCTGAACTCCCGTGCTGGCGTGAACCGTGCCAGCCAGTCTTGTGCTTAGTATCGCCGGGGTCTGAAGAGGCCCTCTGCTCAGCTTGGATTGATGGATCTGTCCGCTGCGAGTGAGTGAGTGAGTGAGTGAGTGAGTGAGTGAGTGAGACTGCGAACACCTTTGAACAAAGGGGGATGAAGCCGCTAGTGCTACACATTCCAGCACCGTGATTTCTTTTTGAAGTAATCCATACGGTGCTCTCCCATCCATGCCTCTTTGGCGATCACCTGCGCGTGAGAATGGCTGACAGGAGACTCCCATGGCCAGGCTACCCGATGATGGTGCTGCACGATGGATGGCAGCAACAGTGCCCATATTGCAAATGCTGCCTTCGGTAACTGGAATGGTCGAAAACTTGCCCTGATGGGAGCAGAAAGATTCCATCAGCACATTTTGAGCTTTGACCTCCCAGCCGGCTGCTTCTGCTCCCTTTCCGATTTCTCCCAACCCTGCACGAACCTCTACCACTTGGAGAATGTGTTTGGAATCCTTCATTTTGTGCTGCAAAATTGAACACGGGTCATCTTCCAGTACCGGTCCACGGAAGCACGTCACTTTGCCATACAGCTGCTTTGGGATGCTTTGGTCCAGTTTCGCCGATTTGCAAGTCTCGACACTGAGGCAGGTACCATGGATCTAGCAGCTTGGGTGCGAGATAGACAGAAGAAACCAGGACCGAGTGGGGTCTTGTGTGCCAGACTTTCTGACATTGGTTGGGCCCATTTGCATGGCTTCATGTTTGTGGATCAAGAAGGTATCCAGATAGACATCATGAACTGTCCTACACAAGAACTGAGGCAACGATCCAAGGGTTGGACACTTGGACACAGTCGATGTTTTTTCCAGTGCCAGACCTGGTCTACTGATGAAGCAGGTCCATCAGGGCAGTTCACAATGGCACCTTCATGACTCTTGATCATCTCTTGGCTGCTAAACAGGTCGACAATGATAGATGCACATTTTGTGGTCAATCAGATTCCCTCACGCACAGACACTGTGAATCTGAGCACACGGCACCAGGGAAAGATGGTGGATTGTAGAGCACCCTTGCGTGCGCAATTTCAAAAAACTGTTAGCAGATGTTCCGCTAGCTGGCTAGTTCATTTCCCCTTTCCACAGGGTACATTGGATTTCTTCACTGATGGATGTCGCATGAATCCGCAACTGCCACAAGCGAGACTTGATGCATGGGAATTAATGGTAGCCAGAGGTAACACCCAGCGTCCCAGTTTTGCATATATAATATGTTGCAGGTGGAGGTGTGCCAGGTCAATGGCAGACCATTCTCAGGGCTGAATTGACAGCGGTCATCATACCACCGCAATACAGTATCCAGGCAGACCAACCTGCCAGAATCTGGTGTGATAATGCAACCATGGTACGACGCATGCTATACATGCAGGCAGGTAGGTTTTTTCAACAGAACACCCTCGCTGACCATGAGCTGCGGGGCCCTCTTCATGAATTTTTGTTGAGATCCGCACAAAGCCGATTTCAATTTTCAAAGTCGCATCGCATCAGGCAGAGATTTTTTTTTTATCATGGGTGTTTCAGGGCAACCAAGCTGCGGATTTTCATGCTTCATTGTCTCTGTCTCAGCTGCCCTTTCATGTGCAGCAGGCACAGTTGCAAGCGGCCAGTCATCTCAGTCGCACGTGCAGGATTCAACAGGAGCTTTTGGCTTTCTACGCCAAAGTAGGTCTGTTTGCTGTCCAGTGGATGGAGAATGAAGATCCGTCACGGGTCGCAACAGTGGGGCATGAGCCAGTCATCCCTGACATGGAAATTTCTGTGGCTCAAGTAGGGCGGAGAGCCCATGAAGCTCCCGCGCAGATGCAGTTTCCAGGGCTTCACAAGGTCATTGATGGGTTACAACATGTCCAGGCACCACCAGACATAGTTCCGGCCACTTGGGTGGAGTTTTCAGAGATTCACAGGAATCAGCGAGCTTCGCAAGGTAGACTGTCATAGCAAATGGCAGGTTGGCTCAGGCAGAGTTGAACTGAATATGATGACATCAAAGCTTGTAGGTCGTTTGCTGGCTTTTTGACACACCTGCCAGGTGGCATCCTGATGATCAACAACAAATCTATGACTGGATTTCTGGGGAAGCTGGCAACCACCAGTTTTTAAGGTTCAGAGAGATCTCGGAGATCTTCGCTCTGCAGTGGTGGTCGAGGCAGCGGCTGGCCAGCCGAAACAACAGGGCGGTCTTCACCGGTGGTTCAAGTAGTATTAACATGTAGTGCAACGACGTTTCTGCCTGTGCCGAGGCGTTGACTCTGGTTCGAAAAAAGGTTCGAAAAAGGGTTTTGAACATTAATTGCTCATTTGAAGATCGCTTATGCATTGAACCATTACCTGGCCCACAGAAACTGCCATGAAAAACGTTAACAAGGTTAGTTCATGGGAGGCCGCATCACGAATATCTACCTTGACTGGAAGAATGTGAGTGTTGGATCTTGACGCCTACAGAACGCTTTGTGACCACATTGTTTGCAGGCAAAAAGCATATACGTTGGAGAGTTTCGATTCTTTTCCTATACGGTAACGACACTTAAAAATATTTGAAGGGCGGGCCAGACCGCGCGGCACCAGAGGTAGTATGAAATACCAGTTCGTATATTTAAATGTAGTTGCAGTATGTTTAAATGAATCGGATTCCGTATGTTTAAATGGCTGGGCGGGCCAAGGAAAACCTTCCCGGAGGTAGTCTAAAATACCTGTTCGTATATTTAGAAATCCGTATATTTTAATGTAGTTGCCGTAGTTTTCATGATTTCCATCAGACATTTTTTGTGGCAAGCCGTGTCTTGCTTATCAAGGCCAGTCGGCCTGGTTGCTTAAAGGTCTGCAGCTCCTGTGGCCACTCCAGGTGGCGCCGCCTGCGGAAGATGGGCGTTCTTTCAAGTTCAACAAGCACCTCAGTCCACCGAGATGGGGGTGACGTCTCTGGATTGGGTGCCCTATTTCGATCCCAGATTCTCAACCTCCATGATAGTTGAATTTCCCCCATAGATTCTCACGCATATTTGCTTTTCAAAAAGGTGGCCCATCTCCTTTGGCTTGAGACAACCAGCATTATATATATAAATATATATATTATCAAAGGAAGTTTAGGGGGAGAAACGTCCGTGTTGCGGACTTTTAGAATGTCAGGGAAAGAGTTAGTCAAAGAAAGAGTTAGTGAGGGAAAGAGTTAGTCAAAGAAAGAGTTAGTCAAAGAAAGAGTTAGCAAAGAAACAGTTAGTCAGGGAAAGAGTTAGTCAAAGAAAGAGTTAGTGAGGGAAAGAGTTAGTCAAAGAAAGAGTTAGCAAAGAAACAGTTAGTCAGGGAAAGAGTTAGTCAAAGAAAGAGTTAGTGAGGGAAAGAGTTAGTCACAGGAAGAGTTAGCAAAGAAAGAGTTCGTCAGGGAAAGAGTTAGTCAAAGAAAGAGTAGTCAAAGAAACAGTTAGCCAGGGAAAGAGTTAGTCAAAGAAAGAGTTAGTGAGGGAAAGAGTTAGTCAAAGAAAGAGTTAGTGAGGGAAAGAGTCAGTCAAAGAAAGAGTTAGTGAGGGAAAGAGTTAGTCAG
>CAMXCT020006679.1:41391-101391 GCA_947184155.2 Cladocopium goreaui
GTGTGAAGTGTGGACTGTGAAGTGTGAAGTGTGAGTGAAGTGTGGAGTGTGAAGTGCGAAGTGAGAAGTGTGAAGTGTGAAGTTTGGAGTGTGGAGTTTGGAGTGGGAAGGAAGCAGTGAGAAGTGAGAAGTGTGAAGTGTGGAGTGTGAAGTGTGGAGTGTGAAGTGCGAAGTGAGAAGTGTGAAGTTTGGAGTGTGAAGGAAGCAGTGAAAAGTGAGAAGTGTGAAGTGAGAAGTGTGAAGTGCGGACTGTGAAGTGTGGAGTGTGAAGTGCGAAGTGAGAAGTGTGAAGTGTGAAGATTGGAGTGTGAAGGAAGCAGTGAGAAGTGAGAAGTGTGAAATGTGGAGTGTGAAGTGTGAAGTGCGAAGTGAGAAGTGTGGACTGTGAAGTGTGAAGTGTGAAGTGTGGACTGTGAAGTGTGAAGTGTGGACTGTGAAGTGTGAAGTGTGCAGTGTGAAGTGTGAAGTGTGAGGTTTGGAGTGTGAAGGAAGCAGTGAGAAGTGTGAAGTGTGAAGTGTGGAGTGTGAAGTTTGAAGTTTGGAGTGCGAAGAGTGCAGTGTGCAGTGTGAGGTGTGGAGTGTCGAGGGAAGGACACGGTCGGGACAGGTTGTCTTTGAACTATAGGTCATTTATGTTTGGGAAACTTCCGCCGCCGGCTTGCCCGGGTCTATGTTATATAATATCGATTTAAAAAAAGGCCTACTATACATGCAGTTCTTGAATCAAAAATACCATATACAATATGTCACGTTTAAAAGTTAAAATGTTCTCACTGCAATTCTGGCAAAACTTGATGTTTCCTTCGAAGGGCAACCAAATCAAGTGCGATATTTTTCACTAGTAGCACATCACTACCTTTACATCCATTTGCCTACCCATCCATCCATCCATCCTTCCATCCATCCATCCATACGTACATACACAGATACATACATACATGCAAGCATACATACATACATACATACATACATACAGACAGACAGACAGACGTGCATGCATGCATGCATACATACACACATACATACATACATACATACATACATACATACACAGATACATACATACACAGATACATACATACACAGATACATACATACACACATACATACATACATACATACATACATACATACATACAAACATACAAACATACAAACATACAAACACACACATACAAACATACATGCAAACATACATACATACATACACACATACATACATACATGCATGCATACATACACACAAACAAACATACATACATACATACATGCATACATACACACATACATACATACATACATGCATACATACATACATACATACAAACATACATACATACATACATACATACAAAATATACATACACGCATACAAACATACAAAAGTACAAACATAGAAACATACCTACTGTTCAATACACTACATTACATACATTTACATTACATTACATTACATTGCGTTATATGACATGACATTACATTACATTGCCATCAGTACATTCATGGCACCCACTGCATCCACTACGTTCACTACATTCACGGGATACATCACATACATTACATCCATTACATTGATGACATACATTACAATAATTACATACATACATTACATTCATCGCATACGTTACGCATTTTGCATTCAATACATACATTACACACATTACTGTCATCTTTACATTTGTTTTAAAACATATGTATATATATATATTCATATTTGCATACATATGTACATACATACATGCATGCATGCATGCATACATACATACATACATACATACATACACAGGTACAACCACAACAAATTTCATGAATATACGTTTAATTATCTATATATACGTATAGATATATATGTGTACTATATATAAACGATGTATGATACTAGCTTCCATTCACTGCCACGTGCTTGCCATGCAGGCCCTTTGCGTTGCACGCCCCTGCAAGTCACTTTGAAGATGCAAGTCCCACCTATTCCGAATTTTTTGAACATCCCATATTCTTCGCCAAACAATTGGGAAATCGTCCATTTGTGGGGTATCCATGGGTATCACATCATCATTTTCAATCGTTTTTCGGTATCGCCATTGCTTGGGTTCCAACCCATCGCCACCGAAAAACTTTGGACGTTTCGGTGGTCCTCCATAGGCGCATCGCCTCCGGCTCCTTTGACCCTGCTCTGAAGAGGAAACCACAGTCCAGGCGGCTGTGGTGTTTTAGAATTGGATCATAGATTAATTACAACGATTTGTGTGCGTGTGTGTTTTTGTTGCTTGATGGTATTTTTGTGGATGTGAATGGAATACCATGGCAATATCAGCTTGTATATATATAGATGGTGTCATCATGGGATTAAATCATCAAAGTGGGGATTAAACCCATGAATAATAGATGTTTCGTCCACAAATGGTGGATTAACCGAAAACTTGCCCTTTTTGGTGAAACATCATGGGAATTAATTTTGATACAAAATTACATTCCACAAGGGCAAAACTGGCCGCTTTTTTGCTCCAGGGTGACCCGGGATTGCTTTCTCCATTCAAAATTCAAAAACATTGTTCGATTGATCCCTACCAACTGACATTCAATCTTGCATGTTACCTGACATATGTTCTGACACTCTATCTGGCAGTCTTCCTGGCATTTGTTGTGACATTTTTGTCTGGCACTCTACATACTTTTTGGCATCTATTCTGTCATTTTATCTGATATTTCCCCACCTGCCAGGTGAGGGTTGTTAGATTTTATCAGAGCTGTTCTCCTCCTCCGCCTCCTCACCCGCCGCCTCCTCCTCGCAGTCCAGATCCCAGTGTGCACTGCCGGACATCAACCGCGAGTTGCAGATCGCAGTGGGCACTGCCGGACCTCAACCGCGACTTCCAGGTCGCAGTGGGCACTGCCGGACCTCAACCGCAAGCTTCCAGATCGCAGTGGGCACTGCCGGACCTCAACCGCGACTTCCAGATCGCAGTGGGCACTGCCGGACCTCAACGGGAAGAATGTCAGAAAAGATGTCAGATAGAATGTCAGAAGATATGCCAGATAGAATGCCAGAAAGAATGTCAGAAAGAATGTCAGAAGATATGCCAGACAGAATGTCAGAAGATATGCCAGAAAGAATGTCAGACGATATGTCAGATAGAATGTCAGAAGATATGCCAGATAGAATGCCAGAAAAAATGTCAGAAGATATTCCAGATAGAATGTCAGATAGAATGCCAGAAGATATGCCAGATAGAATGCCAGAAGATATGCCAGAACATATGCCACAAGATATGCCAGATAGAATGCCAGAAGATATGTCAGATAGAATGCCAGAAGATTTGCCAGTAAGAAAATGTATAAATGTCATGGTGGGGATCATTCGAAGTGAAGTAATTGTTCCGACATTCTACCTGGCAATCTTTCTGATCTTTCTGGCATTCTATGACAAATATCTTGCAATTTTTCCGGCATTCTCTCTGACATATGTTCTGGGATTCTGTCTGTCATTCAATCTGGCATTCTTTCTGGCATGAGTTTGGGCCCAGGCCCTCTCGACAGCCTCCTGAGTTCGATATTGCGGTCCGGTCCAGGCGTGCGATATGGAGTGTTCAGGTCCAGGCATCCTCCACAGCCTCCTGAGCTCGCGATATGGCATTCATGTCGAGGCACATCCCAGCAAAAGAGAGGAAGAAGGAGAGGAAGGAGGAGTTGCGCCTTGTTAAAATCTAGAGACCCTCACCTGGCAGGTGGGGAAAGAACTACAGCATGGCGATGGATGTGGGATGACCCTGGCCATTGGTAATCCATGTTTGAACCTTGAAAATTTACCAAATTAACATTGTTTGTTTGACGACAAACGATGTTTTTTGCTTTATCCACTTTTGTACCACTAATTGTTGAAAACAAAACCAAGTAAACAGTGATCAGACCAGCCCGAAACCTTTCCCCCAAGAGGACATCATTGATTGGATTTCGCCTTTTTCTGGCAAGTTGTGTGTTTCAAACAATAAGCCAATGATGTTCCAGGCAGGCGGCTTGAGTCAGTGGAATTTCAACTACCACTGGTGATTGATGTCTTCATGTCATACTCCCAGGTTTTGTTGCTGGCAACACAAAGTTTCCGATTTCGATTTTCCCAAACACCAACGACTAAGCACATATTCATTTTTTAAACACAATTTATTCAATCCAATCATGGTTAAAACATGTCAAAACTGTCTAAAACACTATTTCGATGCTTCACGCCATTGCCGATGGCCCTCGCAAGGCAGTTTTCGTCTCGCGAAGATTTGGCACCAAAGGTTCCCCAGGCGAACGAAGAAAGCAACGAGGTCAACCAGACTGTGGAGACGTCCACTGCTCAAGGGCTGGAACCAGGGTTGGCGTCTGATGTGTTTATTGACCGCGTGTTTTTGAGGAAGTTTTTTAAGTGGTTGAGCATTATTTAACCATCAACTGTGTGGTTTTATTCTGTTTTTTTGAATTCATGGTGGGTCACTTAGCAAAAAACCTATATGTGACAGTCATGGTTTGTCAAAAACTCTTGTAGAATCTACCCTGGAGGCTCAGACGTTGACACTGGTTGAATGGGGTTGGGCAATGTTCCATTTCCGGCGATGACCTATAGCCTATAGCCATTAAATTTGATGGTTGTTTCAACCCAAACCATGCAATTAGGGTTCACAACTCGGTTCTGGAAGATTTTCACTAAACAGCTATTGTAAAAGTCGTCTCAATGTCGTTTGGTAATTCAATTCGACACTGGTAAACTCGAAGGTTTCTTATTGGAAAAACAGTTGTACATGCAGATTTTCCATCCCTGGGTTAGGCTGCTGGTGGGTAGTACTGTGCTTGTGCAATATATTTGTCCTATTCGGACACCAAAAACAGACCCCTGAAAAGTACTTTGCGCCATTTCTTGATAACATTCAGGAAACGCGTTGACAGACCATTCTGAACTCTGAGGAAAGGCGTCACAACCCTGCAGAACAAATGTTTGTACAGGCCCTTGTTGCCATGTATGCCAGCACATGCACCACTGCAATGATGTGGGCCTTTTGCAGTCCAGGCCAAGTTGGGGGATAAAGAACTCAACTATACAATCATCCTATTTGGGATGATGATGATGATGGTGATGATTCTCCCAGTATATATACTTACCAAGCGATAGATTTCAAACGACTTCACAGGTCCAGAACAGACACCTTTTCTCTCCCGAAAATCGCTGAACCTGAGGCCGGAGAAGAAGGACACCACAATGCAATCCTCTTGGATCTGAGCACTGCGTCCAAGAAAACTTTTGGATGCGGCTTGAAGCTGTAGAACCCAAGGATCACTCGTACTGGAACCTGTGCCAAGGTTGAATACTGTAATCCTTTCCCCCTAATTCTAACCCCCCCTGTTTTTGTTTTGGCTTGAATCATACGTGGATATAGCATGAGTATTGAGCACGTTTACATACGCTGTCAAGGCTCAAGAGAGATATAGAGTAATCCTGTAGACACCGCACCGACAAGCTATTGGCCGAGTACCAAAGGTGTGAAGCTGTCAAGGGAAGACGCTCTAGCTGATCTAGCTTAGACGCTAGTGCCACTCTTCAAGTGGAAGCGGATTAGTGATCCTTCATTGAAGGTGAGCTCCAAGCAGAGCCCCATATGGCACGCCATGGCTTTGATGATGATGACTTCGACATTGTCGATGCAGATGGATGGAATCAATATGACTCTTATGCACTGACAAGAGCACCCCAACAACCTTCAATCCATATGACGCAGCAGATGACCACGAAGGTAGCCCCTGCATATGATGGAGGAACCAGTTTCTTTGCCTTTGAAGATGCAAATGATGATTGTTGTGACAACACAAAGCTGGAACCAGAAAAACGTGGACCTGCTTTGAGGAACAGATTGGAAGGTGAAGCACTTCAGTACAAAAGACTACTGGACCAAGATTTGTTGAGGGATCCCAACGATGGTGTCAATGGTGTCAACTATTTCAAAAGATTCTTGCGACCCCATCTGCATAAAAGGTGCCCGAAACGTGCTCTCATACCGTTTCATGCAGTTCATGAAGTACAACAGAGGAATAATTTACAAAAATGGATGATTGGATTTCGATTGACTGGAAACAGACTTATTGAGTCTTGGATGGATCTACTACCAGGTTTGTTGACCACCAGTCCAGAAGCAACTGCATTCGTTGCACAACGTCGCCAAGAACATGAAGAACGTCAAGCTGAACTCGCACAAGTTGCAGCAGCAGTACCAGGACAAGAACCACATGTCAGTGTACCATGGACAGATGAACATGCATTGGCAGCATTCAGACAACTCAATGAAAACAGAAGAGCACAACAGAGAGGCAATTCCCTTGGGTGACAGTTTGCTAGCATTGATTTTTGTAAGTCTAGCAGATCTGACGCAAGATCAAGGAACTCACTCACAAGTATCATGACACATCGTGGACGAACACTCGACCAGTACAATGTGCAAGAACCCAGAGATCTTTTCCTGGAAATGTTTTGCACTACAAAGGCAGCAGTAGACAATCCTATGATGCAACCCTCTGGCATTGGACAGAGAAGATCTTTCCTCGTTCTGGAAGAAGGAAAATTAGAAGGAACTGACTGCTTTTGGGCCAAAGATGATGAAGACGGCGCTGAAGGATTCCTGGGTGCTTTAGAAGATGTTTTCTCGGTCTATGGTGACGCTGACTACACATGGTATCAGAGAAGGTTCCAAGGAAGACAGACCGGACGAGGCAAAGGTAAAGGAAAGAGACCAGGAAAAGGCAGAGGAGGACAAAGGTTCTTCAGATCAAGGAAAGGAAGAGGCTGAGGAAAAGGAAGGAGAAAAGGCCGCTCTCACATGGTGAGTGAAGAAGGATATGAAGAAGAATGGACTGAAGGAGATGAATGGAATGACTCGTATGGAGGCTATTGGGCCGATGATCAGAACTGGAATGAAGGCTATCGGGCCTATGATGATCTGTGCTATCTTGATGAGTATGGATATTTCCAGAGAAAAGGACAAGGACAAGGAAAAGGAAAGAAAGGCAAGAAAGGCAAGAATGATGATGGCAAGGAGGAAAACCAAGAGATGGCAAGTGTAAGTCCAACTATGTTCAACCTGACACCTCATCGACTCCTGCCATACAGAACCAACAGCAACAACAAGCTCACTACTCTTCTGCAGCATCAAGCGCTGTTCATGGTTTCATTGCAGTTGCAGAGACAGAACCAGCATGTGTGGATGTTTTGACAGCCACCTACGCAGAGCAAGAGTACCAATGACGCACCCGTCGAGAAGGACAAAGCCAACGTGATGAAGTGGCATGGCACACTTCGTTCAGGTCTGCAACGTCGACCAGCAGCAGTGCCCAGAGAAGTTGGTTTGCAGCAAGGTGAGGCTTCATGGAAGCCCGTGGCGAAAGGCACATCATTGTTTTCATCTGGACACTCTGAGGAGACAGAGATACCATCTCATCCTGAATGCTCTGAAGAGACAGAGGAATCAGATGAGCAGCAGAGTGCTTTTTCATTTCATATCATACAGCCTGACCTGGCATGTGAGAATGGGTTAGCTTTTCACACAGAGAATTCTGCACCACCAACTGTATGTATGTATCCTTGACCTTGGATGCACAAGAGCTATGGGCTCTCGAAGAGCAGTTGAAGCGTTTTGTTTTTTGACTCACATCCAAACGGTGGACCCTGGCATGAAATTCAGCCAGCAAGTTCGAGATTCTTCTTTGCAAATTCCCAACAATCCAAGTGCACTGAGAAACTTGTGATATTCATGCATGACAATCGATGGAACACTCAGTCCACAGAATTCGACATTGTCGAAGAAGGTGATGTCCCATTGTTGCTGTCACTTCCACAAATGAGGAACCTTGGATTCCAAATCGAACTTACTCCAAAAAAGGCTTATTTGTCCTGTGCACGTATTGGCATGGGAAAGATGGTTTTGAAGACAGCCATTAGTACTCATCTCGGATCATTCTCGATCTACAAGATGTTGCATGGTACATGAGCCAAGTGCATTCCAAGACCCCACAAGTCAAGAGTTTCTTCTCACAACATGACCACTTTTGAGTACAGCCAGATTGCTGTGAAACAAGATGTTCGAGAAGAAGAAGAAGAAGAAGAAGCTCTAGTGTGTGGTGACTATTGGCAAGTTGATGGACTACGTCGTGAACTCATCAGGCATCACAAGGACAAGAGACAGAACCTACATGATATGAACAGATCAGAGACAACTCCAATTCCAAAAGATCAACTTCTTGATGAGAGAGTGAGAGAGAGAGACTCACATGGAGTTCCAGAAGAGCAAGAAGAGGTTCTCCACAAGGACAACTGGCGCAGTGAAGGGAAGAGGTTTGCTGACAAGATGGAGGAATTCTGGAAGGGCAAGACTGTCTATAAGATCAAGAAGGACTACGTGATTCCTGAGAATGTCGTCAAGAGTGACCTTGATCGAGCAAAGCCTTTCAGAGGAAGCATAGATGATATGTGTCACCCGGAGTCAGCCTTTTCCGAGCCATCCGATGTACAGAAAAAGCCCCTGCAGCGGAGAGGCACGTATGTAAGCAGAAACCAAAGGTCGTTGATGACTCTCAAGGAGGTTCATTCAGAAAGAAGGTTGTTTTTTTCTTATCCCCAGCAACATGGTGAAGATGAAATGGTGAAGATGAATTTGATAGGATTGCTGAGGAATTAGGACTGGAACCAGATGAACCTCAAGTCATTGAATCCAAATCTTCTGCACCTGCACGTGCACGTGGTAGTGAAGCTCTTGAGCCTAGGCCGGTTTCTGTTCCACTACCTGGTGGTGAAGTGCAAGCCATGACACCAGCATTCACCAGCATACAGAAAGATGCTGAGAAAGTTTGAGGATAGTGTAGAACTGTACAAACTTCATGTTAAACACTCTATCTATATCTATATATATATATACATATCCCCCAGCCAGTTCCCCCTGTAAAATTGGGACACCTAGGTGCTGTATAAAACGATTTGTTTATACAGGCCCCCTCTCAATTTCAGGTGCCCTGTTTGCCTTGTTTTGGTGAGCTCTAATTTTATGCCAAACCTCCGGGTCCCAATTTTATATTTTTTTGGTGCCTAAATTTAGTGACCTAGGGCTCCAATTTTATAGCAGGCTCCAATTCGGTAGGGACATGTGTCGGTTTTGTATGGTTTTGTTCAGTTGCCAATTTTATAGCGTATCAATGCATGGTTTCATGAAACAACTCGGTCACCAAAGGGTTCCAATCTTGTAGCTACCTGCAATGTGCTGCATGCCAGGGTCCCAATTTTATAGCACCTATTTGTTTTTGCTACATCAGAGCGCTCAAGCATGCGCAATGCGAATGCAGGAGAAGAGAAAAACATGAACAAAAACATTTGGAAAACAGCGCATAGATTTCATCAAACATGTTAATACGTGTAATTAAAACAGTAGAAGAATCATCAAAACATTTTCACCTTTCAACATGAAAAACTTCAGTCTACAGAATTGGGGCATTTCTTAAACTGAGATAAAATTGGGAAACAAAATCGAAGGAAAATAGAGGGCCCCCCAAAATCCGACTTGGGACACCAAGTGTAGTGTAATGTAATGTAGAGAAGTGTAGTGGAAGGTAGCGTAGTGTAGTGTAATGTAGTGTAGTGGAGTGTAGTGTAGTGTAATGTAGTGTAGTGTAGTGTAATTTAGTGTAGTGGAGTGTAGTGGAGTGTATTGTAGTGGAGTGTAATGTAGTGTAGTGTAGTGAAGCGAAGCGAAGCGACATCTGAGCCTCCAAAAGTGGTCCGAACCCCTAGTGTTTTTAACATTTCGATTTCAAAATGTGCTTCGCGCCACAACGGCGTGCACTTTTTCGACATCTGAACCTCCAAAAATGGTCCGTACATGGTGTGCTTTGTGCATTTTGACTTCGAAATGTGCTTCGCGCCACAACGGCGTGAACTTTTTCGACATCGCAACTTCCAAAAGTGGTCCGACAATGATGTGTTTTGTACATTTTGACTTGGAAATGTGCTTCGCGCCACAACGGCGTGCACTTTTTCGACATCGCAACATCCAAAAGTGCTCCGATGCTGAGGTGTTTTGTACATTTTGACTTCGAAATGTGCTTCGCGCCACAACGGCGTGCAATTTTTCATCTCTCATCTGGCCAGCTGGCTCCGCACCCGCCGCTTTAGCGAGCCTACTTTTCGACCCTCCGGAGCCCCAAATCATTGGAAAAACACAGTGTTTCGCGACTTTCCTACCTTTTCTCGCATCTGCATCTTCTTTCTTCTTACTCTTTCTCTTCTACTCTTCTTTCTTCTAATCTTTCTCTTCTCTCTGCCTCTTCCCTGCTCTGCTTTTCATCTGTCCATATTGTCGGAAGTTTGACTTCTAAACTTCCTTCGACTTACTACGACTACGACTACGACTACGACGACGACGACGACTACTACTACTACTACTACTACTACTCCTACTCCTACTGCTACTGCTACTGCTACTGCTACTCCTACTCCTACTACTACTACTACTACTACTATTAAAAAAACAAATATATATATATATTCATATATATTTAGAATCACAAACGCATATTTAATATTTATATATATATATATATATATTTAATATTACGTAATATTACATACTATGGTACGCTATCCTGCTCCATTACATACTATGCTGAAGCCAACTTGTCATCCGGTCTCAAGGACTCAGGGATGAAAATCGAGTGATTCTTGATGGATCAACTGTTGAACTGCGCCCTTTTTAAGGAGTCGCCGAGCCACCTTTTGGGAGGCGGTGTCACCTTTTTTAGGGTCCTTGAGAAAAGACATGGGTGTGTCTGAAAAAAGGTTTGGATCTAACCTCGGAACATGGCCAGTAAAACAGGCAGAAAATGATTAATATAATCATTCAATATATGGTGACACCTTTTTTCAGACAAACCTATGTAACACATCATGATAATACAAGTCGTGCCTACGAAAGTATCGCAGGCGGACAGCAGGCCTTTGACAACGTCAGGGGACTGCCTTATCCCGGCTTTGCATGGATGTCAGCATGTCAGCCCAGCTGAAGAGTGTGTGCTCCAGCTCTCGGTTGCATGACACTCCCCTCGTCGAAAGTTTTGGCTTCGATGTTTACGTTTACAAGTTCTCGCATTGTTTGCGGTTCAAGGGGTCGGTACTCAATGTACCTTCTCTATAAGATCTTGCATGGTGTCGGTTCGCTACCAACCGCTCTTGGGGCTCGCATCGAATCAGTCTTAGGCTCGCACATTTGGTGATGGTGCGGTGAGGTATACCCAAGCCCATGACTCGGCGAAATTCGCCAAGTTTCGCAGTTGACCCCCACAATGGACCGTTAAGTTACCGCTATTCACCAGCGGTCAGTAGAGTCTGTACAGTATGTCTACTAGGTCTACGTACTATCTATGTTGCTTAACACAGTTTATGTCAATATCGAAAGTGTTGTTCATCGATGGTCATCGATTATTAGGGATACAACATGGTAAAGCTGCAAATCACGTGGATTTGCCAGAAAATGAATTACCACCACATTTGCTGGCCGATCATTCAGTTTCCAACATGGCACAAAGTTAGGGCTGAATCCTCGATTCTCAGACCCTTGCTAGTCACTGGAGTGGTTGGAAGCGCTTTGGCTGAAAGCCGTGACGCCTTTGTTTGCTTCAGGAGCTGAGGCAGAGACAAGCAAAATTGCGCGATTTTGTATGCTCACATGGTTCAGTGACCTGAGATTCAAAGTCCAACATGGTCAACATGACTTTGTTTGATTTTTAAAAGCGAAACTCCAAACTTCCATGATAAAGGTGCTTTTTTTTGATGGCCAGGGTTGCTTCTTTTTTAATCATTGACTTTTCTTTCCCCACGCTTTCCGTCAGCGCCAAGGAGTGGCCCAGGTCGTGGACCCGGGGAGATGGGGGAAGCCGAAGCTTTTCAGAGAAAAACTAGACGACGGACAGCCCGAGATCGTAGAGGAGCAAGTTACTCTGTTGTTAGCATCAAGACAAATATTATTTGCAGAAGACGTACTATAGGCATATGATGTATTACAGGCGTGAAAGAGACACTTTCTAACAGAAGGAAAGCAATCAGATCTATCATTGTTGCAAAGGACACGGCGTATGAAAATGACAGAGTGTTGGAAATAGAATGATGCAGAAGCTATTACACGGACACTATTACACACAGACGCAATTGCAAACATAAGTTTCTTTACATACGCAGACACGCATCTTTTTACACGCACACGCTTTTACATGCACACACACAATCACACCCATACTCATTTTTTTCACACACGGACACGCTCACACACGGGCACGGTTACGCATAAGATCTTTACACACTGACGGGTTTGCACAGCACGTTCTTTACACTTTGTGTTGAATGGCCTCCCCAAAATGTGGCATTCCGACGCGGCCAGCTGTCGGACACCAGTCTCTCTAGCCGTAAATTATATAGCTGTACTGTCGAGGTGTTCCCGAAGGTACACCACCGACTGAGACGATGGTGTGGGTGAATGCCATGAAGGACGATGCAACGTCTAGTTGCACCAAGCACTTCGGTCGTGCTGACTGTTGCTGTCACCACCTCGGCATCCAACGGGGGCAAACGAGAAATGATTGCAAAACAGTGCCAAAAAAAGGAAACATTGAGATGGATACGTGCAAGAACGGGTTCAAGACCTTGGCTGCAGCACAGATGCCGGAACATGTCATTGACATGAAATCATGTTGCTGCTATACATGTAACCGCTTTATGGCTTGGTTTTGTAAAGCGAATCGACCTGCTGGGGAGCTGCACTATTCATGTTGCATCCAATTCAAGATGATTCGACCACGCATGGTTTTCGATCTGCCATGGTACAAGGACAGCAGGTCACGGACACGTCTGTTCGTCTTGTTGTTAGCGTTTCAGAAGCCGAATTGGCGATATTTTGTTGACAATATAGCATCAGCTGCTTCAAGGCAGTAATGTTTATAAGCTACTCACCATGCAGTTCGTCCTTCTGCATGTCTCGTTGCAGGATCAGCGTTCTTGTCCATTGACCATTCAGCTGCGGCAGCCATATTCTGTCGCGCTGCAATGTGCAAAGGCGTATCATGATTCTCAGTGCGGCAATTTGGATCCGCTCCTGCTTCCAGAAAAAACAAAAACAAGATGATAGGCGATAGGCGCGATTCTTCATAGCTAGGAGAAAAGGTGATAACCGAGAGCATTTACAGCAGCTTGTAAGAGCTCTCGCGCTGTATCTGTGACATGGAATTCAACGTAATTATCTCCCTGAACTGCGTGAAACAACGGGCTGCGTTTGCGGGCATCCAATATATTTGGATTTGCCATGGCAGCAAGCAAGGAGCGAACACACTCAAGTGGAGTAGACTCGTCTATCGTAAGGGGACTAGGGCGCATGAGTGAATCTGATGTTTGGGCTGTTGTTGGCCTTGTGTATTGGTGGCCTGCTTAGTGCGTGCATGGTCAGCTTGTGGTTAGTTGCCAGCTATTGCTGAGATTTGCGCGCAAAGGTTTGGTTGTGATTATTTTCTTTATTCTGCATGTCGGAGACGCTTGCTTCTGATGGTGAGCTACTCTCCATTGCTGCAGATCCTGCAGGCAAGTGGAGGCAATTGCCTATTGCCTTTCGGCGCGATTTAGGGCGTGTTGCTGATTTGCCCGACGCCGAACTCATTCACAACCTTTGCTTGGATGATCACGATCGAAGCGCGATGTTGCTGCCGTTTGCTGCAGATGCCGCAGAGTTGTCGAATCTTCAAGGACTTACAGGTGCAACTCGCGCGAAAAGCTGCTTTGGCACAGAAGCGCCGTGCATTGTTGGATCCATCTTTGCAATTTCTGGCTGCAAAGCGGTGTTGCCTTCAATCGCCTGCACCGCGTATACATTCCTTGGCCTGGCTAACTTCTGCTTCTGGAGCCTGCCAGAGGGCTCGGTTTTGCATAACCAAGCGCCTGCAAGCATCGGGCGGCAGCAGATCAGAGCGCGAGCGCCATGCTCTTGAGCATTGGCACCAGAAACTGGCAGGTGTTTTGATTCAGGCCCACGCTCCAGCATTGGCTGCAGCAGACAGTGCCAGCTCAGCGCACCAGCTCGCAATCCGTTTGGCGGGCGCTGCGCGCAGTTCTACCTTGAAGAGACATGTGCAGATGTGGCAGCGCTACTGCAATTGGCTCATGGCAGCATACCAAGTAAATTGGCCCAGGACCGTTCCCATGATTTTGGATTTTCTTGAGGAGCTGGCTGCCGAACCGTGTGGCAAGACTGTACCAGATGCATTTTGCGCAACAGTCAGCTTCTTGGAAAATGCAGCTGGAATCCCACGGAGGAAAGGTTTTCAAAGCATGTTGCAGTACAAAGAAGCCTTGCTCAGATCACCTGCCAACTCGAGTCGGGAGCGCCGCCCACCAGAAAAGCACGACCACAGCCTCTACTTTTGATAATAGCGCTTGAGCTCTGGGTGATGAAGGAGGATGCTCCCAGGTACTCGCGGGGGTTTGCTTGGGCCAAGCTGTTGAAGTTTTGGTCATCTTCGAGAAATGACGATCTTGCTGGCTTAGCTCCGTCAAGTTTGCAACTAATCGGACGTGGCCTGTCCGGAGCATTAAAGCGGATAAAGACTAGCGGGCCAGGTAAGAAATGCAAGTGGCTGCCTATTTTTGTGGATTTTGATGCTTCTTTTACTGGCGCACCTTGGTTAAGCACCGGGTTTGAGCTGTGGCAGGAGAAGGGTATGAACTTTGACAGAGACTATTTCGTACCTTTGCCCTCGCCAGATCGCATGTCTTGCATTGCTTGTATGGCTACCTACACTGATGCTTGCGCCTTATGCAAGGAATTGTATTGTGACTTGTTGCTGCCACAGCGTTGTGAAGATGGTTGGCGTTTTCGACGTCCAAACTGCTTGTGGCCCAATCTGCATGCCGTGCATGGTCAGAACATAGCGAGCGCTGCTGGCTGTCTAGTGTAACTGCAATGCTGGGGTTTGGCCGAGAGCAGCGCGAATGTCTAGGCCGTTGGAGGGTTTCTGCATGCTCGGACGAATACGTCCGCTCTGCTCAGCGGGTCATCAGCCAACTGCAGCGGGCGGTTGTGAGTGGCGTATGGCATGATGATGAGTGGCAAGTGAAAGATTTTGGGATCAAAGAATTTGAGGCATTTTTGCAGGAAGCAGGCGAAGCCCCGTCCGTAATCTCGCAACAGATTGCCCTGCTGACAGTAAGCGGCTTGCGGCCCAAGCTGGGTGCCAGCGGTTTGCCGACCAGACTTGATGAGGCGCCAAGCGCCAGCGATCTTGCAGAGCATGTGACAGGTGTTGAGGAGCTCGAGCCAGAGGACGTTGTTCAGGTTAGTCCGTATTTTGTCCCAGTGGTAGGCAGCAAGCGCTTGAGAAGGTTGCACCGAAGAGATGGATGCGGGGTATCCGTGATAGATGTGCAGATTTTCGAGAACGTCTGGTCTTTAAAGGGCTTGAGCTATGATTTGGCTTGCAAGCATTGCTGGAAAGCGGGCGGGGAAGTTACACCCTCAGAAGCAGAAGAGGTAGATGATTCTGAGCTTTCTGCGGCGTCAAGTGATTGCTGAGCCCCGAGCGGCTGAATGCGGTACTCTTATTCTGCCTTTGACATAAATCTTATGTCAACGCAGGGGCAGGGAAGTTGCCAAAAGATGTATTGACCTGCATCTTGTGTCATGGCATATTCCGCTTTTTGTTTCTTGGGTGCTGCCTTAGGAAGTAAGTTCTACATCTTAAGTTTGGTTTGCCCTAAGGTGTAAGTTCTTCACCTTAAGTTGTGGCATTAGGCTTGGATTCGCCCTTAGGTGTATGTTCTACACCTTTTTTCCCTTTGCCCTAAGGTGTAAGGTCTACACCTTAAGTTGTGGCATTAGGCGTGGATCGCCCTTGGGTGTAAGTTCTACACCTTTAATTTGTTTTGCCCTAAGGTGTAAGTTGTACACCTTAAGTTGTGGCATTTGGCGTGGATTCGCCCTTGGGTGTAAGTTCTACACCTTTAATCTGTTTTGCCCTAAGGTGTAAGTTGTACACCTTAAGTTGTGGCATTTGGCGTGGATTCGCCCTTGGGTGTAAGTTCTACACCTTTAATCTGTTTTGCCCTAAGGTGTAAGTTGTACACCTTAAGTTGTGGCATTTGGCGTGGATTCGCCCTTGGGTGTATGTCCTACACCTTGAATTTGTTTGCCCTAAGGTGTAAGTTGTACACCTTAAGTTGTGGCATTTGGCGTGAGTTCGCCCTTGGGTCTAAGTTCTACACCTTTAATTTGTTTTGCCCTAAGGTGCAAGTTCTACACCTTAAGTTGTGGCAATTGTTTGTTTCGACGTATGTCTTACGTTGAAAAGTTTTGGTGCATATGTCTTGTGCTCCAGGTGATGCAACCGGCATAAGTTTCGTGCCTAGTGTATGGGTTGACCCAGCTTGCAGTCTCGCAACTTGATTGTTTCTGCGACATGCCTTTGCTTGTTTTGTCTGATGCAGAAAAGAAGGCAGCGCTGGAAGCAGCAGATGCAGACCTGAAGTTCCACTTGTCCTCAGCCAAGGTGGCGGAGGACGTGCAGTGCGCACTGTACCATAAAGGATTCATCACTTTGCCAATTTTTGCCGGCATGGATGAATCCCGCGCTGAAGTGAGGAGCGCGCTGGGACAAGAAATCGGCCTGAAGCATGATGCTGACACGAAGTCCCGCCAAGCCGTGGCACTAATCTTGTCAGCATGGGAGGCAGCAAGAACTCAGTTACAGGCCGCAGAGAAGATGAAAGTGGAGTCCAAGCTTGGTCAAGCACAGCGCATAGTTCAATTGTCTGAGCTAGCGGGAATGCGCAAGGCCGTGGAAGAGGATCTGGGCACTCTTTGATTCTGAAGTTCCGGCGAAATCTTTGGTTGCGGCCAAGCTGGAGCAACTGGAGCAAGGATGCATTCAGGTCGAGGACTTGAGAGAGGTATTGTGCATTGAAGACAAAGACCTCGATTTGTTCAGTGGTATCATTGAACATGGCACTGGCACCCTGAAGATTCGCCAGGGAAAGGGCTCAGTACCACTGCCCTCGTGCAATGAGGAGCTGCGCCACCGGCACAGGCTGATTGGCATGACTTGGATGATGCTGAGAACAAAGCATCATACCACAGAATGGCTCACTGCGGACACCCTGGATGCATACCGCCGGCTCTCTGACTTTGTATTAGGCAAGCATGTTGCAAGTTGCCCAATCATGTCACAAGGGGGAGCGCGCAAACCCGCGTGGAAGCTTGTTTTGAGCTATGAGCATGAGATCCGCAAGAAGGCGTATCATTTGCTGCGTAGTGGTGATGCTGCAAATTTGTCAAGTCCCTTGTACGATGCCATGAAGAATCCCTCGCTTATGAACATCCATTTCATGTTGCCTTTTAAACGTTTCTGCTGAGTTCATGTCAGATACAATGAGTGCCGACCACCAAGTTGGGTCCTGGCAGCCAGCGGCAAGGAGGAGCAAAGGCAAGGGAAAAGGCGGCAAAGGCAAGCAGGAAGGTAAGGACGTCAGGAAGAGCAGTTTGAAAACAAAGACAAAAGATGGCAAGAAGCTGTGTTTTCGTTTCAACAACGGTTTCTGCGCTGACAAGAATTGCACATATTACCATGCTTGTCAGATTTGCTTGGACGAGGGTCATGGCAAGAAAGCCTGCAGCCGCAGGGCGGTGGCTTGAATGGTGGAAGGGGCGCATCTGGCTGGTGTTGTGCCCCGTGCAGCGTTGAATTACGAACCAGCCGTTGATTCTGTGGCGCCGCTCTCTCCGGAGCAGCGCGATATTTCCAGGGTAGCAGGACGGTACCTGGCAGAGGGCCATGGGCTGGACTCCCCTGCGCGTCAGAGGGTGAGGAGCAACCTGGCACAAGGCCAGGGGCCGGATTCCCCTCCACGCCTGCCCAAGCAGAGTGGGTGCCCACCTGTGCTGACGCGAAATGTTGCCTGTGCAGGTGGTGTGGGCCCAACCGTTGAGGACCTCTTTGTTAGGCAAAAGCCGGCCATTTACAGACGGTTGCAGCCTGGGAAGGTGGAGCCCAAGCCGCTGACCACAGTGCAATGAGGTAGGTGAGAAGTGTTTCAGGGCGTTGGATGCTCTGCTGCGCAAGCAAGTTGACCCAAGCAAACTTTTGTATGAGCTTGCATGTGGGAAACATGCAACCACGCCATTCAGTCAGCCATTGGTAGTAGAAGAGGCGGCGGCAACACTGTGTCAGATTGTGAGGGCCCACGGCGCCAAGTTGCCTGTGGAAGAGATCTCAGAGCGGCAACCATTTAAATTGGCTTTCATAGAAGAGTTCTTGCGCTTACAGGGAGATCCAGATTTTTCCGCTTTCTTCACGGGTGAAAACTCTTTTGCAAAAGGTGTGAGGCTCGGTGTAGACTGGAATTGCCGCGGGCGAGCGCGGTCTTCAATGAGAAAGTAGCATGGCGGCAATATGATACTGAACAGTCAGAGTTTCTTGTTGATAGTGAGTGGCGCAAGAACTACCCGACTGCAAAACAGAATGCCGCCGTGCTGGAAAAGCAATTTGAAGCTGAGGAGGAGCTAGGTGCTATGATAAGGATGGATCTGCAAGAAGCCCAAAGCAGGTATGGGGATCGGCTACGCCTGGCGTCCTTGTGTGCTATATACAAAAGTCAGACGACAGCTTTCGCAGCATTCACGACGGTACCCATGGTACTGGAGTGAACAGCCATATCAAAGTGAGGGACCAGCAAGAGGTGCCAAGCGCTGGAGATCTGAAACAAGCAATGCGTGAGTTGGATGGGGCTACGTTTGTGTTTGCAGCTGATGTAAAACGTGCGCATCGCCTAGTGAAAGTTTGCGAACAAGATTGGGGTTACCAGGCATGCAGGGTTTCAGAACAAGATGGCCAAGTGTGGCTGAATTGCGTTGGTTCCTTTGGCATTGCGAGTGCAGCGATTCATTGGGCTAGGCTTATGAGCGGTGTGCAAAGAGCGACACTCCATTTGATTGGCCCGAAGCTATTGTTTATGTTAACTTATGTTGATGACATCTTGTGGCTAGCAAAAGGCAAGGAAGCAAAGGAAGCCATTGCTGTGGTGTTGCTTTTTCTTGTGGCAATCGGTCATCCTTTCTCTTGGTGCAAATGCAAAGGGGGACTTTCTACTGACTGGGTTGGTTACAACGTGGACCTGAGGACGCGGTCGGTTGGCATCAGTGCAAAGCGTGCAAGGTGGCTTCATGATTGGTGCCAGAAGACCTTGCAAGAAGGAAGCGTGAAAATCAATGACTTGCGCGCAGTTCTGGGCAGAATGAGTTTTGCTTTCACTGCGCTTGAACACCTGCGGCCATTTCTGGGGCCAATTTACAAATGGGTCGCGGCTGTAGCCCATGTGCAAGCAGCAAAATTACCCAAGGTGATCATTCAGACTTTGCATTATGTACGTAGTATGCTTGAGAAGGGCGTGCGCCAGCAGAGAGTATTGCCTGACGTGCGGAGTCGGAAAGAGCTGTTCCGGACAGACGCAAGGGCGGACAATGAAGAGGTGTGGATAGGTGGTTGGGCCTTGGATTCGTCCGATTTGGCCCAATGCAGATGGTTTAGCGAAAAGCTGAACCGAAAGAACGCATGGTGGGCGTTCTTAGCAGGGGAGCCTTTCCGTTCAATTGCATCGCTGGAAATGCTAGCTACGCCGACGCTTGCGGCTTTGGTCGTTTTCGATTGCAGAGGGTGCAAGCAGCATGAGTTGTTCAGCATCGACAGACAATCTGGGAAATGCTTGCGTGCTCCGACGTTGGTTGACCACGCGGTTCCCATTGTCTTGTGTGGTTATGGAGATTGCAGCCATATTACAGCAGAGAAATTTGGACCTCAGCCTGGAATGGGTACCGCGTCTGCAAAACACAGAGGCAGACGCGCTGACAAATGCAGACTACAGAGGCTTCAACCCTGCGTTGCGCTTAGATGAATATGAAGGCATAGTGCTTCAAGGGATGCTGGAAAACGGCGCAGAGATTGATGATGATATTAAGGCAGCTTGGAAAGGCAAGGTTGCCAAAGTACAAAAGGCGAAGTCAAGTTTGCGGGTGACAGATCCATGGGATGGTTGAGCAACTCTCGTGTCATGTTTGAGGCTCCCGAGTGAGCCAATAAATGGCGACGCAGTTGTTGGGGTTGTAAGTTGGAACAAGGAAGCAGCATGGGTCGTCTTCGAGTGGGATGTGTGCACAGCGCCCATGCTGGGTTGCTGAGGTGGCATATGTTATGCCACTAGGTTATCTTTGTGTATGATGGATTTCATGCACAGGTGGTTCAGATAATCTAGATGCTTTACCCACTCCAGTTGCAAAAAGTGTTTGCCGCTGCGAGACCGTGTTGCCAACTGTTTCCCTCTAGAGTTTGGAATTAATTGTCTTGCTAGTCAGATTCTGTCAGGCGCGTCTGTCCCTTGGAGTAGACTCGTCTATCGTAAGGGGACTAGGGCGCATGAGTGAATCTGATGTTTGGGCTGTTGTTGGCCTTGTGTATTGGTGGCCTGCTTAGTGCGTGCATGGTCAGCTTGTGGTTAGTTGGTAGGTGTTGCCAGCTATTGCTGAGATTTGCGCGCCCCGCCCTCTGCCACCCAATGCGCGCTAGGGGGATGTGTGCACAGCGCCCATGCTGGGTTGCTGAGGTGGCATATGTTATGCCACTAGGTTATCTTTGTGCATGATGGATTTCATGCACAGGTGGTTCAGATAATCTAGATGCTTTACCCACTCCAGTTGCAAAAACTGTTTGCCGCTGCGAGACCGTGTTGCCAACTGTTTCCCTCTAGAGTTTGGAATTAGTTGTTTTGCTAGTCAGATTCTGTCAGGTGCGTCTGTCCCCATGCCCTCTTCCAGCTGCGTCATGTAGCGCCGCGCTTCCCCAATATGAAGTGCCCACAAGGTCTGTTGGAGCTCCAGCTTCAAGGAGAAGATTGAGCATTTGCAATTTGTCACAAAGCGCAACAACTTGCAGTAGTGAACATCCATCGCCATCCCGGGCATTCGGATCCAAGGATCGCATGAGCATCGCCTCAACAGTTTCGATATCTCCATTCTGCAAGGAATCGAACAGCTGTCATCTCTCCACCGGGGTGCACTCTTTATGTTTTGGTTTCTGTACAAAAACAGTGCAATCTCTGCTGGCAGCGGATTAAGAATTGTCTGATCACTGCAGGAGCTTCCATCTGCCAGAAGCAACCTCACATGAAATCGATTAATCCCCAGACTGTAAGCCACTGCATGGCGCAGAACTTTCGCTTCTTGTGCTTCGAGTTCTGCAGGGTCAAAGGTCGTTGCTAGTTCACCAGACAACTTCTAGTACACTCAATACTTTACACTTTACACTCCTCACTCCACACTCTACACTCCACACTCTACACACTACACTCCACACTCCACACTTCACACTCCACACTCTACACTCTACACTCCACACTCTACACTCCACACTCCACACTCTTCACTTTGTACTCCACACTTTACACTTTACACTCCGCACTGTACATGTCACACTTTACACTCTACACTTTACACTACACTTTGCGCTCCACACTCTACACTCCACACTCCAAACTCTACACAACACTCCACACTTCACACTCCAAACTCCACACTCTACACTTTACACTCCACACTCCACACTTTATACTTTACACTCCACACTTCGCACTCCACACTACGCACTTTACACTCCACACACTTTGCACTCCACACTCTACACTCGACACTTCACACTCCACACTTTAAAACTCTACACTCTACACTTTACACCCCATACTCTATACACTCCACACTCCACCCTTTACACTTTACACTTTACACTCAACACTTTACACTCCATACTTTACACTCCAGACTCTGCACTCCACACCCCACACAGCACGCCACCTTCTTCCATATTCCACAGTCTTTGGTGCAGTGGTATGGTAACAGGGGGAAAATGTACAAGACTGTTCAAATAGACTGTTTCACAAAATGTGTTCTACATGACTGCATATCCATGTGTTTCGACATCTGTACCATGAACATACGTGTGAGCATTCGGGTTCGTGGCCTGCATCTTGCTTTACTGAATGCTATTTATGTTTTTGAAAGGAAATAGATGGAAATAGCACAATTTTAAGCACCGTTTTTTGCGCCAGAAAAGCTTCTATTTTTACATGCCGCTTTGTGCAATGTTGCTCCATTTCTTCGTCCTGCGCCGAATCGTGCTCTTTTCTGCGTTTCGTCGTGCAATATTGTGCTCTTTTCTGCGTTTCGCCGGGCAGCAAATCGTGCTCTTTTCTGCGTTTCGTCGTGCACCAAACCGTGCTCTTTTCTGCGTTTCTTCGTGCACCAAAAGCCGTGCTCTTTTCCGCGTTTCGTCGTCTTTCAATTTCGTCGTTTGCCCACAATTGTGCTCTTTTCTGCGGCGTTTCGCCGTGCACCTTCGCATCTTCTCCCAAAAAAATCTATAAAGAACTCCTTTACGTGATCAAGGAACAAAAGGTCGCACTACTTTTACAGGCGAGTGTAATTTTTTGCAAAATTCCGCGTGCACCAAATGGTGCCCTAAATCATGCTACCGTTATACAGGCCATGGGCCATGGGCCACAACTTTACGCACAGACGCTTTTACACAGACACTTTACACCCAGACACTTTTACATGCAGCTGCTTTTACACAGATGCCTTTACACACAGCCGCTTTTACACACAGACACTTTTACACACAGCCGCTTTTACACACCGACACTTTTACACAAGGACGCTTTTACACAGACGCTTTTACACAGACGCTTTTGCACACAAACGCTTTCACACGCACAACTGTCGTATTATGCTTGGGAACCTGCTTTAAAACTTCACCGGCCGCAACATAATAACACATTTTCATCACAATGTCCTATTATGCTTGGGAACCCGCTTCGAGACCTAGGGTTCCGCTGCATAAAAAACATTTTCATCAAATTTCTACTCCCAAAATGTTGCATTATGCTTGGCAGCCCCGAAATCGGCAACTCAAAATCGCAATGTTTCCTTAGTTTTTTGACGATCGAACCTCATTTCGGGTCGCGCAGGGCCACTCAAAATCCCAATTTTTCATCACAGTTTTTGACGAGCGAGACTGTCGCATTTTAGCGATTGCTCGTGTCCACCGCCCCTGCCTGAAGAGGGAAGAGAAATAGAGAAATTAGCAGACGAGAGAGAGAGAGAGAGAGAGAGAGAGAAAGAGAGAGATAGAGAGAGAGAGAGAAGGAGAGAGAGAAAGAGAGAAAGAGAGAGAGTGAAGAGAAAGAAGAGAGAGAGAGAGAGAGCGAGAAAATGTAGAGAGAGAGGGAGAGAAGATGTAAGATACGCTGACGTAAGATCAGCTGACGTAAGATGTGAAGATGTAGGACCAGCTGAGACATAATGTGAAAATGTAAGACCAGCTGACGTAAGATGTGAAGATGCAAAGTAAGCTGACGTAAGATCAGCTGACGTAAGATGTGAAGATGTAAGATCAAGTGACAAAAGATGTGAAGACGCAAAATCAGCTGACGTAAGATGTGAATATGTAAGATGAGCTGACGTAAGATATGAAGATGGAATGAAAATGTTTTATCTCAGTTTTTTTTACAAGAACCCTACGCTCAGACGCTCTCGGGAAAAATGGTCACCTCCAACTCAGTTCCCCAATGTCCATCCTAATCAGGAATGGTGATATCCCTGGTCCTGCCCAGCTTTTGGGAAACGGGATTGTTGACAAAGACCCCTTCTGAAGATTTTACCGATAAGGAAGCAGTCACTCCAAAAATGCGGATGGTGACTAGAAAGGGATCAAACTCTCCCTAGGTCATCTTAATTTATTTTGAAGGGGTTCGTCTTGAAAATGAGGTATGCCGTATGCCCCCAAATGGTTATTTCAAAAACGGAACATGATTAACCCGTGTTTTCAGACAAACCCAGATGCGGGTCAAAATGTACGACCAAGAGAAAACATACCATTATGAAATGCCCATAGATATCCCACAATGATTCGCGTATTTTTCTCGTAAAATGAACAAAACAGAACTATCACTTTTTCCAGATATGGCGTCACCAAGTGTGACATGTCCTTTCTTTATTTATGAAAATCGGTCGTATAATATTTCTGCGAAGATGGGCTATATATATATATATAAATAAATTATCCTCTATTATACGTAATTATCTATAAAAGTTGGTTTTGATTTTCCCAAGACATAGGTTACTATTTTGTTACCATTTTTTGACAAGAAAAGGCACCTTTCAAAACATTGACATGTCCGAATTCCCGAGACAGCTCTTTATTTTTCATGGAAAAACATCCCATCAGTCCCTGTCTGTATCGCATGGATTTCCAGGCGGTGTGGCACGCATCCGTCGCAACGATTTGCAGCGCGTGGGGCGCCTGGGCGTCGGCGCCTTTGGACTCGTGACTTTGGAGGTGCCAAGACCTCCGATTCAGACGCTGCGGAAGGTCATGCGGAAATTCATGGATTTTTGATTTTGTATGATTTTGTATGATTTGGTGATGTGTTTGATGCTTTTGTTTTTTCATTTCTGCAGGATATCTTTTATGGATTTCGATTATAAGTGAGTTACCAAGGACAATAGGGATTTCTGGGGATCTATAAAATTGCGATAGATAGAGTGGGATAGATGATTGATGAATGAAAGAATGTTGGGATATGCCCTCCGGTAATCAACATGGCTAGCTGGGAAATCCCTGAACGCAATGGGCGTTTACATGGGAAAATCATCGAACTAAATGGGGAATTGTCCAGCAAGCCATGTTTTGAGTACCAGAGGGTAACTCTTATGGGTGTGTCTGAACATCATGAGGGTAGCTATCCATGGTTGGATCCATCTTCCTCGCCCGAATGCGGAGCTGTGTGGAGCTACTAAGAGTGCCACAGCTGCCTCAACCATAGTATATATAGCTAATATTAGTTGACGATAACCCAAATGGTTTGGTGTTGACTCGTGTCCATTTTCGACGGGACAAATGGGAGCATCATCCAAACACCATGGTTAGTGGTTAGTAATGTTATTAACCCAGGAGGAAGAAATAAAACAGTTCAGTATTACGAGGGGCGGGATCAATTTTAATAGTAGATCATCACTATTATGGGACTAACGCCCCAACTCAAAAACCAAGCTCGTCAATGCGGGGTTGAAACCCACGGGAAGGGCTGCCTGGATCGGCAACTTGGTCAGTAGGTTAAGTGATGCATGTTTTCAAACAAATAAATGATATATGATATAGGTGTATATATATATTCGATATATATCCATATGTTCTATCTATATCTATATATATTTTTGATTTATCATTTATTAATATTCTATTTGTTTTTTTCTATAGATAAGATTCTATATATAATATCATATATATATTCTATCATATATATGTACTATTTAAATATATTGTTATATATATATATATTCTATTTTACATATATATATATATATATATTTATTTATTTTTAAGTATCTACAGTTGGATGGGTGAAAGGACAGAAACTCACAATCTGGGAACCTCTTTGCAATAATAAATGGGATATGTACGGGATACTTGCTGGGATATTTCTCCTTGCAGGTGAAGTTTGTTGGGATGATCGTGGCACAAATTTCGTGGTGGAGCATTCCCATAATTTGGATATGCATTTGGGGTAGACTTGGTCAATCATTTTGGGCAATACCCATTGATGCCTGAATTGCTGTGTCTGAACATGGGCTATTATACCCAGAAGCATGGTCATTAGCCAATGGATTGGGGATACTCTATGTTCAGACGAACCGTACGAGGTGGTAAACCGCATTCCTTAAACCGTCCCAAGAGCAACCGAGCGGGAGATTGTTTTACATAGGTAGTCACGAAAGCTAGCTTGTGCTAGCTGAAGTTGCTCTTGCTATAGCAAGGAATAGGCAGGCGCCGGGACCGTTGGAAACCCTGAAACTTTCAAATTAGTCCCCCCCCTGGCAGGCCCAGGTTCGATCCCCCCTGGTCCCCCCCGAGAGGAGATTTCCGGCTGGTAGAGAGTCATCATCCTAATTTTAACCTTCATCTTGATCATCCCCATCATCGTCATCATCCTCATCATCCTCATCATCCCCACCATCCGCAGCATCCACATCATCCTCATCATCCTCTTCGTCCTCATCATCGTCATCATCCTCATCATCATCATCAACATCATCATGATCACCACCATCATCATCACATTCATCACCATCAACACCTTCATCACCATCATCACCATCAGCGTCACCATTACCACCATCACCATCATCATCATCATCACCATCATCATCATCATCACCATCATTCATCATCACCATCATCACTTTCACCATCATCATCATCATCACCATCATCATCACATTCACCACAATCATCACCTTCATCACCATCATCATCATCACCATCATCACTTTCACCATCATCATCATCATCACCATCATCATCACATTCACCACAATCATCACCTTCATCACCATCATCATCATCACCATCATCACTTTCACCATCATCATCATCATCACCATCATCATCACATTCACCACAATCATCACCTTCATCACCATCATCATCATCACCATCATCACTTTCACCATCATCATCATCATCACCATCATCATCACATTCACCACAATCATCACCTTCATCACCATCATCATCGTCATCATCATCATCACCATCATCATCATCATCATCGTGCATCCTCACCCTCATCATCCTCATCCTCATCCTCATTATCCTCATCATCCTCATTATCCTCATTATCCTCATTATCCTCATTATCCTCATTATCCTCATTATCCTCATTATCCTCATTATCCTCATTATCCTCGCCATCATCATCATCATCATCATCACCATCATCATCATTATCATCATCATCATTGTCATCATCATCATCATCATCGTCATCATTCAAAGAGCGGCGTTGGAACAATTCTTGTTAGATTGATGTCTAGTCGGTTGTCCCCAAGGAAAACCAACATTATTCCCATTAAAACCCCTTGGTTTGACTTTAAGTTCCTGAATTTTCCCAGTAAATACCTGGACCATGTTTAATAATACCTGAAAATTCCCTATTAAATTCTCAAATTTCCACAGCAAATCCCAAACTCAATAGCTGCTGGTTTCGACATCAACAACAAATTACCTACACACCTATGTAAACAGTCCCAAAACCAATCCATTAAAATTACAAGATGGCAGCAAAACCCATTTAAGCAAAAAACTATCAGAATGAATCAATAAGAAAATCCCAAAAATTGGCCGACCAGAATCAAACACCACAAAAATCTCATAAGAATCACACAAAAATCCCAAGACATCGGGAAAGGTTGCCAGAGCACAGATTTGTTTTTTTCCATTGAACAGTGCTTACATAAACAGAATTCTGATTTTTTTGCTCCAGCATTATTTTTCCAAAAATATCAAACTCACCATCAAAAACATAAATTACCTATTGAATCGAAGGCCATATATTCCTACACATCATGACACTATGCCACAAACCCACTATTTTTCCAAGCACAGCATCAGCAGCTATATTTTTTTGTAGCTACACCCTCGAACTGATGGTTTGGTATTCACAATTGTGGTCTAGCCCCGTTGGTAAGGCAATGGGTACCTGGATTACCCAAACAAAGCGCTCAAGTATCCAAAAGAAGTTCCTTAGAATTGCAAAGAAATTGATATGGATGTTTCAAGGTTTCTTCTAGAGTAGAATGACAACAAGAAAACCCCTAAGAAGTATCACCCAAAACCCACCCTTAGAATGATGATCATCATCATCACCACCATCATCATCACCATCACATCATCATCATCATCAGCATCATCATCATCACCACCATCCTCCTTATTTTCATCCTCATCCTCACCAGCATCATCATCATCCTCCTCCTCATCATCATCTTCATCATCATCATCATCATACGTATGTTGATTGTCTTGAACATTTTTCGGATGCACACTGCAGATTTGGGCTTCCATTTGTTTTTTCTCCGAGAGCCTCTGAGCGCAGGGTTCTTCCAATAGTGGGGGTCTGTCAAGCATCTTCTCATCGTCACATCCTCACATCTTCACATCCTCACATCTTCACAACTTCTCATCTTCACACCTTCTCTTCTTCACATCCTCTCATCCTCACATCCTCACATCTTCACATCCTCACATCTTCACATCTTCTCATCTTCACATCCTCACATCTTCACATCTTCTCATCTTGACATCTGCTCATCTTCTCATTTTCTCATCTTCGCATCTTCTCATCCTCGCATCTTCTCATCTTCACATCTTCTCATCTTCATATCTTCTCATCCTCACATCCTCACATCTTCACACCCTCACATCTTCACATCTTCTCATCTTCACATCCTCACATCTTCTCACTTCACATCTTCACATTCTCTGCTCTCTTGCCCTCTTGCTCTCTTGCCCTCTTGCTATCTCCTTCTTTTCTATTTCTCTCTTGAAGGCGCAGGGCAGTGCCAACGAGACGGCACGAAACGCAACCCTTTCGCACGAAATGAGGTTCGATCGCCAAGAACTGTGGTAAAATTGCGATTTCTTTTGTCCAATCGGAACCCTTTCGCACGAAATGAGGTTCGATCGCCAAAAACTGTGGTAAAATTGCGATTTCTTTTGTCCAATCGGAACCTTTTCGCACGAAATGAGGTTCGATCACCAAAAGCAAGTAAAATTGCGATTTCTCTTGTCCAATGGGAACCCTTTCGCACGATTCGATCGCCAAAAACTGACCCAAAAGATCGGGTTAGGCAATTTCTTGCCTAATAGTTAATTCCTTATTTCCTACCTAATGAGGTAATTTTTAAGGTAAACATGTAACCTATTTTTAAGGTAATTCGGCACGTGGGGTTGAAAGTTTGCGTGCAAACTTGCGAGGCGGGGCTGAAAGTTTGCATGCAAACTTGCGAGACGAGGTTGAAAGTTTGGATGCAAACTTGCGAGGGGAGGTTGAAAGTTTGCGCGCAAACTTGCGAGGGGGGGTTGAAAGTTTGCGCGAAAACTTGCGAGGCGGGGTTGAAAGTTTGCAAGCAAATTTGCGCCCTTTGACACACACGCAAGCATTTGCATGCAATGGTGGTGCAAGTTTACACTCAAACTTGCGAGGGGGGTTGAAAGTTTGCCTGCAAACTTGCGAGGGGAGGTTGAAATTTGCATGCAAACTTGCGAGGCGGGGTTGAAAGTTTGCGTGCAAACTTTCGTTGAAAGTTAGGTAAAAAATTAGTTAAGGCAAGAAAAATTGACTAATTTAGGTAAGGAAAACATAAACTAATAGTTAAGTTAAGGATTACCTTTTCGGCAGAAAATTGCCTAACCTGATCTATTGGGGAGGTAAAATTGCGATTTCTCTTGTCCAATCGGAACTGAGACCACTGATGGTAGATATTGTCACTTCAGGCACTTAATGAAAATAATAGTACTTATTTGAACTTATAAGGTTTTGCAGCCGATAGGGGGTCTTTGGAATTTGATTCTAGGGTCCTTGGGGATTTAGTTCTACCTCTGATTGTGTGATATATGTTTTCCATTATTTATTTCTTTATCTATCTTATCTATCAAGGTAGGTGGCCTTGGTATATACTAATGAAAATGATCCCAAAGGAAAGATCTTGGGTTAGTGCCCCTTGGATGTTTCAATATATTGTTAATTCTTATCCGCCATTCGGTAATCATGCCAAGATGGGGATTGATAATTAGTGTCTCCATCCATTTACCCCTATTCGTGGAAGTGCCAGTCACAACAAACGATCACCATTCGATCGTAGTTCAAATAGGTTTTTTTTTGGTTTGGGTACTTTGATAAAATATAAAATATATTTTGTAAAAAAAAATACATATATATATAACAATATATGCAGCCGATAGGGGGTCTTTGGAATTTGATTCTAGGGTCCTTGGTGATTTAGTTCTACCTCTGATTGTGTGATATATGTTTTCCACTATTTATTTCTTTATCTATCTTATCTATCAAGGTAGGTGGCCTTGGTATATACTAATGAAAATGATCCCAAAGGAAAGATCGTCTTGGGTTAGTGTCCCTTGGATGTTTCAATATATTGTTAATTCTTATCCGCCATTCGGTAGTCATGCCAAGATGGGGTTTGATAATTTGTCTCTCCATCCATTTACCCTTCTATTTGTGGAAGTGCCAGTCAGGACAAACGATCACCATTCGATCGTAGTTCAATAGTTTTTTTTGGGTTGGGTACTTCGATAAAATATAGAATGTATTATATACTATGTTTTGCAATTGATCTGGGTTCTCTGGAAATGGATTCTGGGGTCTTTCCAAATATTTACTATATGATGATGGAATTGAATTGTATTATAGGTACCTTATTATTTCCCCTATGAGGTAGCCAATTGGTTGATTAAATGGGTATCATCTTACCATTGGTTATTTAATGTAACTATTTTTTTTACCATGCTCGTAGAAAATTCTATGTGCATTATTAAGTTCACTCTTAGGCAACCACTTGGTTGGCTAAATTGATATCATCCCAGTATCGGTTACGGTTATTTTATTTTATTATATTCCTTGGATTAACTGGGGTCCACTACCATTTCTGAAGGGTACCCAACCAATTGCTGGATCAAAATGGAAAAGGTATCAACCACGCTCTTGTTGTTTCTAGGGTGGTGCCCCCATATACCTTTGGTATAAAGCCACCAATGTTATCCCTGATGATCATTATTTTTTTCAAGTACTAAATTTCCCCCATTTTTCTACGTCTACATCATATATCCTTTAAACGCAATGTCCAACAGCTAATTTGCTGAAGTCAGGGCGCAGAAATCAGCACCCTGAGTTAGGAAAAAAAAATCCGATATCCTAGGTGCTTGGTGGGGTAGTGCATAAGTAAGGTCGCAAAAATCTGCACCTAGACTTAGGCAATACAGAGGTGGTACCCTGGGATTTAGGAAAAACAATGCCGATCTCAGGGTGCAGAAATTGGCATGTGGACTTAGGAAACAGCCCTACTATTATATTCTACCATGATTTTTGCCGCAAAGGATTCGGGATCCTTGGTTTTGAGATTTAGTTTTTTTTGGCCGATCTTTTGGCTTGGGAGACCCCGTATCTATCGCAACCACACATCCGTCGCATAACAATATTTTATTTTATATTTTATCAAAGTACCCAAACCAAAAAAAACTATTTGAACTACGATCGAATGGTGATCGTTTGTTCTGACTGGCACTTCCACGAATAGGGGTAAATGGATGGAGACACTAATTATCAATCCCCATCTTGGCATGACTACCGAATGGCGGATAAGAATTAACAATATATTGAAACATCCTAGGGACACTAACCCAAGACGATCTTTCCTTTGGGATCATTTTCGCTAGTATATACCAAGGCCACCTACCTTGATAGATAAGATAGATAAAGAAATAAATAGTGGAAAACATATATCACACAATCAGAGGTAGAACTAAATCACCAAGGACCCTAGAATCAAATTCCAAAGACCCCCTATCGGCTGCATATATTGAGAGATATATATATATTTTATGTATTTTTTTTGCAAAATATATTTTATATTTTATCAAAGTACCCAAACCAAAAAAAAACCTATTTGATCTACGATCGAATGGTGATCGTTTGTTCTGACTGGCACTTCCGCGAATAGAAGGGTAAATGGATGGAGACACTAATTATCAATCCCCATCTTGGCATGATTACCGAATGGCGGATAAGAATTAACAATATATTGAAACATCCAAGGGGCACTAACCCAAGATCTTTCCTTTGGGATCATTTTCATTAGTATATACCAAGGCCACCTACCTTGATAGATAAGATAGATAAAGAAATAAATAATGGAAAGCATACTAAATCACCAAGGACCCTAGAACTAAATTCCAAAGACCCCCTATCGGCTGCGAAACCTTTTATCATAGAACTTATTTTCACTTATTTTAAGTTCTTTTTGATATTTTCAAAGGTTCAGAACTGACAATACGAAGGATTTTTATTTTATACATTTTTGAAAAACACAATTGAATATAAGAAATAAGTAAAAAGTTTTGGGTAGGTTTGCATTTTTTTTAGCATCTATTATCTTTTTCAGGATATTTTCCTATTCAGGAACCATCCTTTTCAGGAACTATATCCTTTGCCTTGGGAGCCATGGCGGAGAAAGAAGCAGCGGTTCAGCACAGACTAGCTGCTAAAGTATGGCCGCGAGTCATACTATAGATTCTCTCATAGCTGCTGGTAATGATTGTGAAGTAAAATATGTTGGAAAATACAATATATATATATAACAAAACAACATTTAGAAACTCAAGATGTTGAAACGATAATTCCTGAAAAGGATGTAGTTCCTGAAATGGAAAGTTTCTGCAATGAACTTTCAGGTTGAATGTAATTTCCTCAGAGGAATTTGTTTTCCTTTTTTTAAATGCTAAATGTACTGATTTCTAAATTATCTATATAAATTTTTGAAATTTTGTAATATATTTGGAATTGTAAGTTATCAAAAGTTTCTGGATTCCATTTTTTTGGATTTTATGATTTTTTTGGATTCTATTTTTTGGATTTTTATGAATTTTCTGGATTCTGATTTTTCCAATTTTTCTAGATTCTATTTCTTTTTTGGTTTTCTAAATGTTTTGGCTAGATTTTCTGAATTCTATTTTTTGGGATTTTCTAAAATTCCTGGATTGTTTTTTTTTCCTTTTGGGTTTTCTAAATTGTCTGGAGTTTTTTTTTTTGGTTTCTGAATTTTCTGGATTCTTAATTTTCCAAATTTTCTAGATTCTTTGTTTTTTGATTTTATATTTTTTTCTGGATTCTATTTTTTTTGGATTTTCCGAATTTTCTGGATTTTGTTTTTTTAAGAATTTTCTGGATCCTATTTTTCTTGGATTTTCTAAATTTTATGGATTCTGAACTTTATTTTTTTTCTAGGTTCTATTTTTCTTTGGTTTTCTAAATTTTCTGGATTCTAACTTTTTTGGGTTTTCTAAATTTTCTGGGTTCTATTTTTTCAGTTTTTCCAAATTTTCTCTTTTTTTCAAAAAAATCCAAATTTTCTGGATTCTTTGTCTTTTTTATTTTCTGATTTTTTCTGAATTTTTAATTTTCTGAATTTTCTGAGTTTTCTGAATATTTCAAGTATTATATATGTATATATATATATATAATATTTAAAAATCTGAATTTTCTGAAGTCTGATTTTTCTGTGTTTTTCTGGGTTCTGATTTTTTCTAATTTTCTGGATTTCATTTCTTTTTGTTTTCTAAATTTTCTGGATTCCATTTTTTTTGGTTTTCTGAATTTTCTGGGTTCTATTTTTTTTTGCTTTTATAAATTTTATGGATTCTATTTTTCAAAATTTTCGGAATTTTCTGGATTCTGAATTTTCTAGATTCCATTTTTTTGCATTGCTAATTTTTCTGGAATCATTTTTTTTAGATTTCTGAATTTTCTGGATTCTGGATTTTCTATTTTTCCAGATTCTATTTTTTTTTGGTTTTCTATTTTTCTGGTTTTTTTTATTTTCTAAAGTTTCTGGGTTCTATTGTTTTGCATTTTCTGATTTTTTGGATTCTATGCTTTTTTGGTTTTCTGATTTTTATGGATTCTTTATTTTGCTTTTATAAAGTTTCTGTTTTTTTTTGGATTTCCTGAATTTTCTGGATTTTGAATTTTCCAAATTTTCTGGACTAATTTTTTTGGAGTTTATGATTTTTTTGGATTCTGAATTTTCTTTTTTTACGCCAAAAACTGCGGTAAAATTGCGATTTCACGGGCGCGGTCTCTGTGCGTAAAAGTGTTTGTGTGTAAAAGCGTCTGTGTGTAAAAGTGTTCGTCTGTGTGTAAAAAGTTTCTCTGTGTAAAAGCTTCTCTGTGTAAAAGCGCCTGTGTGTAAAAGCTTCTGTGTGTAACAGTCTCTGTCTGTGAATGTGTTTGGGTAAAAGTGTCTGTGTGTAAAAGCGTCTGTGTGCACAAGTGTCTGCTTGTAAAAGCGTCTTTGTGAAAACCTCTCCGGGTGTGAAGGTGTGTGTGTAAAAGCGACTGTTTGTAAATGCGTCTATGTGTAAAAGGGTCTGCATGTAGAAGCTTCTGTGTGTAAAAGCCTCTGTGTGTAAAAGTCTCTGGGTGTGAAGGTGTTTGTGTAAAAGCGTCTGTCTGTAAAAGCGTCTGTGTGTAAAAGCGTCTGTGTGTAAAAGCGTCTATGTGTAAAAGGGTCTGCATGCAAAAGCGTCTGTGTGTGAAAGCCTCTTTGTGTAAAACGTCTGTGGGTAAAGCCTCTTTGTGTAAAACGTCTGTGTGTAAAAGCCTCTTTGTGTAAAACGTCTGTGTGTAAAAGTGTCTGTGTGTAAAAGCATCTGTGTGTAACAGTCTCTGCGTGTGAAAGTGTTTGTGTAAAAGTGTGTGTGTGTGTGCAAAAGCGTTTGTTGGTAAAAGCGTCTGTGTGTAAAAGTGTCTGTGTGTAAAAGTCTCTGCGTGTGAAGGTGTTTGTGTAAAATTCCGTGTGTAAAAGTCTCTGCGTGTGAAAGTGTTTTTGCAAAAAACGTCTGTGTGTAAAAGTGTCTGTGTGTAAAAGCGTCTGTGTGTAAAAGTCTCTGCGTGTGAAGGTGTTTGTGTAAAAGCTTCTGTGTGTAAAAGTCTCTGTGTGTAAAAGTGTCTGTGTGTAAAAGCGTTTGTGTGTAAAAGTCTCTGTGTGTAAAAGTGTTTGTGTGTAAAAGCGTCTGTGTGTAAAAGTGTCTGTGTGTAAAAGTGTCTGTGTGTAAAGGCGTCTGTGTGTAAAAGTCTCTGCGTGTGAAGGTGTTTGTGTAAAAGCATCTGTCTGTAAAAGGGTCTATGTGTAAAAACTTTTTTGTTTAACATTCTGCAGTTAAGGCCTTTTACAGTTATAAGATGTTATAAGTAGGTTATAATTATAGCTATTTATAAGTGCATAGTGAGTTATAACTGTAGTTAGCCTACTTAACGCAGTATTACAACTGTTCTGTAACTTCTTTAGTTGAACTTAGAAGTCCAGTTAAAACAGTTATAGCAGTTACAAAAACAGGTTTTAACAGTTATGATTAGGAGTAAAAGCAGTTGTAACAGTTACAAACATACAATTTTTGGTGAAATGATGTAGCTTGTTTCGTGTGCATGTGTTTTCTTCTGGGGTGTTTTTTTGTTGCGCTTCATTGGATTTGATTTGTTGCTTGATGTGCGCCATGAATTAGTTCTATCACGCTTGTTGTTGTTGTTGTTGTTGTTGCATGGATTGTCAACCGTCGCTTGGTTTGGGTCATGGATTGTGTATCATGGATTGCTGGGCGCATTGTTGCATGGATTGTGGTGTGTTGCTTGGTGTGCGTCATGGATTGTGATTTGCTGCTTGACGTATGTGATGGATTGTGTCATGGTTTCTTGGCTGCCGTGTTGTTGCATGGGTTATGATTTGTTGCTTGGTGTATGTCATGGATTGTGCATCATGGTTTCTAGCTGTGTTGTTGCATGGATTGCGTCTGAACTAAACCTAGTTAAATGCAGAAACTTTTCTGAACTTCTCTCTCTCCCAGTCTGAACTAAACCTAGTTAAGTTCAGAACAATTCTGAACTTATCTCCCTTCCAGTCTGAACTAAAGCTAGCTAAGTTCAGATTTTTTCTGAACTTATGTTTCCCCTAGTCTGATTTAAACCTAGCGAAGTTCAGATAAACCTAGTTAAGTTCAGAAAAGAAATTCTGAACTTATCTCTCCCCCAGTCTGAACTAAAGATAGTTAAGTTCAAAAAATGTTCTGAACTTATCTCTCCCCCAGTCTGAACTAAACCTAGTTAAGTTCAGATTCTTTTTCTGAACTTATCTCTCTCCCAGTCTGAACTGAAGCTAATTAAGTTCAGAATATGTTCTGAACTTATCTTTCCCCCCAGTCTGAACTAAACCTAGTTAAATTCAGAGAACTTATCTCTCCCCCAGTCTGAGCTAAACCTAGTTAAGCTCAGACAGTTCAACTCTCTTCCATACTAAACCAAGCCTACTTAAGTTCAGGAAAGAACCTGAACCTATCTACCTCGCAACCTAAACTAAACCAAATACAGTTTTGATTTTTCTGAACGTATGTATCTTTCAGCCTAAGCTAAATCTTGCTAAATTTGAACTTGTTTGGGTTTATCCCTCTTCCAACCTGAACTAAACCTTGCTATTGACCAAAAATACCTTTAGTTATTTTGGTTTTTGTTTACACTAAATCTGGTTTTGTTTTGTGTAAATAGAATGCCTGAACCCAAGCAAAACTTATTATTTGTTTTATTATTTATTTTTCCATCCTTTAGTAGCTCTGTCGCTGCCAGAAGACAACAATCCGTGCAACAAAACCCACAACAACGACTCAAGAAACCATGATGAACAGTCCATGATGCACATCGGGAAGAGAGATAAATACAGATTTTTTTCTGAACTTAACTAGCTTTAGTTCAGACTGAGAGAGAGATAAGTTCGGAAACTTTCAGGGACTGAACTAGGTTTAGTTCAGACTGGGAGACAGATAAGTTCAGAAAAAAATGCGTTTAACTAGGTTTAGTTCAGACTGGGGGAGAGGTAAGTTAAACAAAAACATGAACTTAACTAGCTTTAGTTCAGACAGAGAGAGAGAGAGAAGTTCAGAAAAACAATCTGAACTTAACTAGGTTTAGTTTTGGCTGAAAGATAGTTTGTTTTTTTTTAATAAGTTTAAATAGATTGAATCAATCATATTTTCCTGAACCATATGATTCTTAAACTTCATAGAATTTAGTAAAGCAAAGATAAACTGTTATTATGTGTTTCTATTTTTTACTTTTCGAAGATAATATTAAGCAACACCAAAATTTGCATGTTTTTTAAGTTCGTAGCAGTTTCTTTCAAAAAATGAAAATATAAGATTAACTAAACCGAATCTGAAACAAAGTTATCATATACTTCTTAATATCATCCCAGTATCGGCTACGGTTATTTTATTTTATTATATTCCTTGGATTAACTGGGGTCCACTACCATTTCTGAAGGGTACCCAACCAATTGCTGGATCAAAATGGAAAAGGTATCAACCACGCTCTTGTTTTTTCTAGGGTGGTTCCCCCATATACCTTTGGTATAAAGCCACCAATGTTATCCCTGATGATCATTATTTTTTCAAGTACTAAATTTCCCCCATTTTTTCTACGTCTACATCATATATCCTTTAAACGCAATGTCCAACAGCTAATTTGCCGAAGTCAGGGCGCAGAAATCAGCACCCTGAGTTAGGAAAAAAAAATTGCCGATATCCTAGGTGCTTGGTGGGGTATTGCCTAAGTAAGGTCGCAAAAATCTGCACCTAGATTTAGGAAAAACAATGCCGATCTCAGGGTGCAGAAATTGGCATGTGGACTTAGGAAACAGCCCTGCTGCTATTATATTCTACCATGATTTTTGCCGCAAAGGATTCGGGGTCCTTGATTTTGAGATTTAGTTTTTTTTGTTGGCCGATCTTTTGGCTTGGGAGACCCCGTATCTATCGCAGCCACACATCCGTCGCATAACAATATTTGTTTTTATATTTTATCAAAGTACCCAAACCAAAAAAAACTATTTGAACTACGATCGAATGGTGATCGTTTGTTCTGACTGGCACTTCCACGAATAGGGGTAAATGGATGGAGACACTAATTATCAATCCCCATCTTGGCATGACTACCGAATGGCGGATAAGAATTAACAATATATTGAAACATCCAAGGGACACTAACCCAAGACGATCTTCCTTTGGGATCATTTTCGCTAGTATATACCAAGGCCACCTACCTTGATAGATAAGATAGATAAAGAAATAAATAGTGGAAAACATATATCACACAATCAGAGGTAGAACTAAATCACCAAGGACCCTAGAATCAAATTCCAAAGAACCCCTATCGGCTGCATATATATATATACCAGCAAAACCAAAATCGTAAGAATTCTTACAGCTGTCCCAAAATCGCATTTTTGTTTAAATTCTTGCAACTCTCCGGTTGTACCTGAAAATTCTCGCAACTGTAAGAAATTGTTGCAACTCTTACGTTTTGGGATTATAATGAGTTATTTCTTATTTTTTCATATGTGCATCATCCCTTCATGTTTCCCATCATCTTTTTGATCATCAATCATTTTTAGCGTCACCCAAGAGCTGGTGCCTTAGGGATGCCATGTACAAATCATATGTACGGTCAATTGTTGCTCGTGGTGAAACTCTTCTGGAAAACCTTGAAATCACTCCCACAAAACTCTCATCGATCTGGGTGGCGTCCACCAACGGTGACTCGCACCATTGGTGGGTCTCACTCCATTTCTTCAAAAATTTGAACGTATGGTATAACATATGAGGTTTGGCATGTAGTGGAAACCTCGGCTGAGACATTGCCAAAGAAATCTCAGCACAGCGATTCTCCGCACGAAGAAAAGTCAGCCCCCAATCGCCCACTTGACATGCTTCATCAGCACGCAGCCATGCACCAGAGCGGTACAACAAGCGAAAGAGGGCATTCATACTTCTCCTAATGCTTCAAACCCCAGTGAAAAAATGAAACTTGAAATTAATTTAGATTTAGTTATTTTATGTGATTTTGATTGGTATGGCTAACGCGTTAACTGGTGAAGCTAATTTGTTTAATTTCAAATAAATTATCTTTTAATGTTGCTGATAGATTAAATTGATTTGGGGTACTTCAAGCTGCTTTAAAGTATTGAAGAATGACTCAGGGTATTTCATTAAGGGTATGGGCACGCTAATTTAGAATTTAATTAATTTATTGCGTAGCAAACGAAATGAAAATAAGATGCGCCGTGCAGGAAAGATTCGTTGCCAAAGCGATCAAAGGCACCCTGCCATCAACCTGGCCCAGTTCAGATATGAGGTCATCATGTAGAAGTGTCTCGATCCATTCCTTCCATTGTTGTTTGAACAATTGAATTCCATGAAAATTATTGCAGTGAAAAATTCAAAGTAAATTAAAACCATTAAGATTGATGAACTTGAAAAATATGGGTAGCCAGGTTTCAAGCAACAGCGCAGTTGTAGCACCTTTCTGCCATGTACCCTCTGGCCAGTCGAGGCTGGACTTGAATCCCAGCGTGTCCCGGCTAATCTTCGTTAAGTATGGTCGCTCCTTAATTATTTTGGCCAAAATCAGTTTTCAACAACTAAACGCAACAAATTTTGAAATTATAGTTCTGCAGCATGTTAAAAAGAAAGGAAAGCATTCGATTCTACACCAAAGACAGCTTCTTTCTTCATCTTGCAAAATGTCAGCCAAAGGGAGGACATGGAAGCGAAGCGCGTCTCAACAGAGCCACCTGGGAACACTTCCGAAAATTGCTGTAGGACCACCAGAACTGATGCCACGAAATATCGGCCCGCTCCCAAATGAAAATTGTGGAAAAGGTCCGGTCGAAGGATCCAAGCTCTGAAATTTGGTTCAGCGGGGAGGTCCAAAATCCAAGGTGACATTGTTTCCCAAGGGCACAAGGCCTTAGACTGGAATCGATGGAAAAAAGTACGGTGATGAAACATCAAAAAGAACAAAGGACAAACCCAACACTTGTTCAAAAGAAATTGTGCTTAAACCTTTAAGCCCAGTAACAGCTGCACTGCACATCGTTCTCTCAAATCCAGGAGCATCACTTACATCGGTAAAGGGGAATCCGTCATATCCTGCCAAGCAAAGGTGACAGATACCTTCTGATTGCATAGCGGATTGCCCCCTCTTAGGTGCCCTTCTGAAGTGCCTTGTCAAATGACCGCATTCAATGAGGAATGGCCAGTCTCCCTTGATGCCAGTGACTACCAGTCTGAGTTTGCATGGGGCATCCGGCTTTCCAATTTCTACGCCATTCCTCATTGCACTCACCAGGTCGCCAGATACCAATGCCATGCCCTCATCCAAAGCTTCGGGATGGTCTGCATAGGTTTCACGGAGGGCTGCAAATGCAAGCCATCGACAAAGTTCCTTGGCAAATCACTAAATCACTGGAAAAATTGAAAACACAATGCAAGCCAAAAAGCAAAGCAACAAACAGCATTGTAAAACAAACATACAGTAAATAATGAGTGAAGGCACTGGAGGCCCAAGCCTGTATTTGACTCCGCAGGTCAAAGAATATAAAGTTAAAACCGTAAAGTAAATTAGAATATAATCTATGACATGTCCTTTAAATCAATGTACTATACCAATCGTCAAGTAGCATGTTCAGCCTTTGGCTGGCCATCTGCTTTTTGACAGGTTGCTCGATAGACTTGCTAGTTCCACGGCCAAGCACCGGCGACCAACTGAGCAGCATGATCGGAGATTTGCGCTTACCTGCAAGTAGAATTATGAATAGTACATCACATTCATTTATTCCTTTTAAGTTTTTTGGGGGTGACAACATATCTGCCGAAAAAAATCTTGCAGCTAAAATTCTTCGTCCCTCATCACCATGAAGCTTTATGGGCAATGCTGTTGCCAGCTGGCTTGGCGATAGAATGCCAAAGATCTCATGGCTGGGATATAATGCTCGAAACCTTGACCAATATGTCACAAGTGCTTGTTCTGAAGATGTCATATCCTTCTCCGGAAGAATCGAATCCAAGCAGTTCCACTGGTTCAGCATTGCGACCATATCCGTAGGTTTCAGCCATGGGTAACCTCCAGCATTTCTGCGTGCAAGTCAGCACATCTTAAAATTATTCAAAACAGGTTTGCTTCATGGGCTTAATATTATTGAGAATTAATATTTGCTGTCATGGCACGATCATTGTCACCAACCGTTCCGAAGCTTACAGGTATAGGTGCCCGAAGATTCACTTCATCCAAGGCTTTGAAGCATTCTCTAGCCTTAATTGATCCAAGCGAGAAAATTTTAAAAGCTACTTATATTAATTAAGTCATTCCTACAACTGGATTGAAAAAAATAAAAGCATGCAGCTCCAGGCACGGCATGGGATGCTCCTTTTGCTAATCTCACAAGAACAGGATCGTTTCTTTCAAAGCCTAATCGCCTATCGTCTTCCAAAATAGCCGCAGCATGTTCTGCAAGTTGAATGGCGGGTGCCTTTGCTGCGCTTGGTGGCAGAATAGGTGACAATCATTCATGCTGATTACAGAAGACTTCGGGTGAATTAGCTGGAAGGCTTCAGGGATAATTTAAGATTTAGGGCGAATTAAATCTTAAAAAAATCATGGCGGCTTCAGGGTTTTTGTTTTAATTATCATTAAATAAATAATTTCAGTAATTAATTATCATTCTCAGGGTTTATATGTTTTCAGAAACTAATTATGATAAATTGGGTTTAAGTTATAATCTGGCTGGAGTTTCAAATCTTAAATTTAGCAATTATGTTTAAGCATGCAACCTATCTTGATGTTCAGATAAATCTGCATTGTTAGGGCTTCATTGTCAGGGTGATGAGGGACTAGCAGAATGGAATTATTTTGTACCTTATCTAAAGACTTTGGAGCTTTCAGGAGAATGTCGAATTTAGTTTCGATCAGCCAATTAAATTGATAAGTCTGATAATTGAATTTGATAAATTCTATTTAAAACTACTCTAAAGGCGAGGCGCTCCTCGGGCAAGGCTTCTGGCAAGGCTGGAAGCAGTTCTGCTGGCACGCAGCTGGCGAGATCGCTTCAGAATGCGACCTGGCTTGTATACAATGCAGCGTTGCTTTAGGTTAAAAAAGGGGCATGTACTAGCAGCATAAATTTAGGTCACCATTTTTTTTTACTTAAGTGCATCCAGTGGACCCATAACTGCAGCAGACATTAAGGTCAGGCTCTTTTTTCTCACATGTGGCCAGATCTAAGTCTTCAAAGATCTACCAATCATGCGCACTCCCGCATATGATTTGCAGGTTGGCGCCATGAACCCCCATCACCCCTAAAGATTTCAAAGATACTTGGCTTTGATCATATTGATCATGGGGTAGAGTCTCAGCTCCTGCAGTCCCAAGGCACAACAAATTAGTAAAATTGCTGCAATATGACTCAATATGTTTGAACAGTACAGCTGGCTAGCTTTCTTCAGTTTCATGTAAATAAAAAACAACTTGCACTGCAGGGGTGAGTGCCTTTAGACCCCATGGCAACACTAATATGCACACGCCCGCTGTTTCAAGCAGGTAGGTGCCATGTAGGGGACAGTGTCGAATCAGGCTGCATTCTTGGGTGCAGCCTTCGCTTTACGCTTCGGCTTTGCCTTGCCTTCAGATCCAGGTTCTCCAGGTTCCCCTTCGTCACGTCGCCTTTTCTTCGACTCAGCCAAGAGCATTTTGTAGGTGTGCTCGGACGCCATGATTTTCACACACCTGAGATAATTCATCGAAAGATTTTCAAAACCATTGTTAAAACCTACATGGCACTAGATATAATGAATAACATACCAACATGAAAAATGTTAGTGAAAAAGCTCCGATGGTTCAGCCAAGGCACGGGGAACGAGCGGTCGCCTTCGCGTCGTTGATGCGCTGGAGGATCCTGGGGGGCAAGCAGGGGCAATTAATGATCCTTAACCGGTAATTATCACCATATGATATTCTTCAAATTATTGTTGTTGTAGCGACATTTGATGATGATTATTAAAGATTCTGATGATGTAGCCAGGGAACTGTTCCATAGAACCTTCATTTGCTTCCAAGTAGTGCTGGGCTTCTGCCAACTGCAGAAATGACCCCTCGAAGGCCTGCAGGACACCCTTCATATCTTTACAAAACCTCATCATGCGAGCTGCATTAAGATAAATTCAACCTATACTTTAGATGATAAAATAATTTAATCATTGGTGTGGGACGTAAGTTCATAGGTGGAAAATAAGAACTAATACCAAAAAACATAACAATATATTTACTGAACCTGCTGACAAGAAACTTCTTGGTTCGCTCATTCGTGGCTTCATCAATTTGCTGCAGCCACTGCACAACCTGACTGGCCTTTTGGTGAACGGAGTCAGTGAAGGCCTTCAGGTTCTCTTTGACTTCATTGGGGCCGTTTGCTGCGACAGATCCAACCTTCCCGGGCTCACCTGCTTCAACTCCACAGTTATCAGTGAGGGCCAGATGCTCGAGGGGCTGGCTTGGCATGTCCTGATTGGCAACAGCATACCTTCAGTGTTTTCAAATTTACATTACCATTTTTCAGACAGTTAACAGATCCAAAAACTTACACCTGCAAAGATCGATTTGGAGTCGGAGTCCTCTGGTTTCTTCTCATCAGCACTGAGCCAGCGATCCATCTCGGACCTCTTGACCTTCACCGTGTCCGCCGTTTGTACGAAGTACTCCGTGGTGTTGGCGTCATACTTGAAAGCCCTTCGCTGTCACTGTGTGTTTTTTGTCAAGGATATCTTTTAAACAAAATCATTTGAATAAAAAGTAAACGATTCTTTGAGCCCACCAGTCCTTGTCAGCACGCTTGGAAAGCGCAAACAGTAAGTTTTCACCTTCCCAATCAAAGCCCTTAGCAAGCATTGACAACTGGACTTCTTTGAAAGATTGCGGCTATATCCCCCAAATCTTTTGTAGGGGCTTGCAAGGTACAACAAAAAATATGTGAGTGACAAACCAGACACGAGGAATAGGATAAGTCTTTGGACATCCTCTCTTCCGTATACCATCCTCCTTCGATCTCTTCCTCCTTTGCCCTCTGCTGCTCTTTGATGAAGACAACTTGCTTTTGGAATTCGGCCTGCAGGGTGGTGGATGGGGTACTTAATTTAATTTACAGTGAAGGGGCTTAAGGGACACATTAATCTAGAAACATTAAATTCAGGGAGGGCTTTAAAACAAAACTTCTGATTTGGCAAAACCTGGCCCGTACTTGCGTTCGTGTGCGGTAAGAGTTGTCAAAGCCGCACATCTTCATGCTCTTGACTAGGGCCAAGGTGAGTTGATCTCGGTTCCCAGACACCCACTGCTCATGGATGGCTGGATCCACTTGGAGCTTACCAGCTGGAGTCTTCTGGCACATCCTCTTGAGTCTCATGCAGACCGCATGAGGAGTCAGCTCCTACAATGGTTCAAAATGAAACCTATAGAAAAAACAACATCCGAAATAATATATTTAAAAACAAACAAGGCACAATAGAGACCACAGTTCGCCTGTCCTCGTGGTTCAGATCCAACTCTTCGGCAATGGCCTCTTCTCCATCTTTCAAAGTGTCAGCAGAATCTTCCGCCACTGTTGCCACCATCAGCCCCGGAGGGGATGCCTTTGGAGGGCAAGGCTTGGGCACAGATGCTTTCGCACCTTCTGCCGGAGGGGATGCCTTGGGCACAGATGCTGGAAAGGGAGGGCAAGCCTTGGTCACAGCTGCTTTGGGGGGTGGGGGTGGTGGCATGGCAGACTGCTTCGGCATGTTGGCATCGACTTCGCCGCTGGGCGATGCCGATGCGTTGGAAGGAAGAGGGCTTGCCTCCGGGGTGAACAGCTTCTTGGGAGTAGGGGTTTTGAAGGAATCTTCATTTTTCTTACCCTCTAGTGCAGCCAATCGTTCTGCCAATTCCTGGTACTTGTTCTTCCAATCTTGTGCTTCCTCTCGAGCAGATTGATCACAATCATCCAGGCGAAGAGTTTTGGCACGTAAGAGAGCATCTTCACATTCATCATCAGAAATTTCGATCGACATGTAGTCAGAGGTCGCCTGCACGAGCGGCTAATTTATTTATAGCATTTTTTACTTGATCAAACCTTAAAATTTAATCGCTTATCACGGATCGATATATTAACGTATAATTAAAAGCAGGTCAATGATTATAACTATAGTTTCAAAATTGATTCGAGCTAACCTGAAATTAACCCTGTCCTCATCCAGAGATGGTTCTACCTTTGCAGCCAGCAGTGCGCCAGGAGCCAGGGCATCGCTACGAGCAGGAGTGGGCACTGGTGCAGAAGCTGGCAGGTTCTCCGAAGTCTCAGCCTGCAAGCAGTGGCGATGACATAGAGGGATTCAAGCTTTAGTAAATATCAACGGTGCTACCCTTATAGATTTATTGATATATATCGACATTATTATTTTGGGATTCCCTATAGATTTTATTTTAATGATTTTTTGGGACTCCTAGAATTAAAACCTATCGTGAAACGATCTTTGGATATGCATAAGTTAAACATCAATGAAATAAAATGTATTTTGCGAACCGCTGGAGGTAAAATTTCATTATAAATAAATCAGAACACAATCTAAAAAAAATCTAAAAATACCTTGGCCTGACGGGGAGGGCATAATCGATCCATGAGCATTTGTTCTTGCTCCTCATGCTTCACATGCAGCCATCTTTCCTGAATGGTTTTTTGCGCAATAGGAATAATTATTCTAGGGTCAGAAGGTTGCAGTAATTCTATCCGAACCAATATGCTTGGTAAAAAAAAACTTACAACTGCAAAAGTACAGGCGAGCATCAACAGAGTCCATGTGTGGCTGTAGCTCATGATTGTCGATCATACCATCCGTCTCCTGACATATAATTCAAGTTGCTGTTGGATAAGAGTGCAACATTAGTTACAAAGACAAAGATTGACTTAGATTGATTATTAATGTTTATTTTAAATTAATTAGGGAACATCCGAATTAAGTTGATTGTGATAGATTAAAACATAACTCGATCTGAATTAACTTGATTATTTTTGATTGTTTTGCTAACAACATATCATATTAGACATAAGAGCATGGAATAATATCAATAAATTTACTAACCAGCCCTGTTCTATAATATATCGTCCTGCAGAAGCTTCTCCAGCTCCTCAATGCCAAGGCAAGAGGTTTCGCTCAGCAGCTTATGCTTCTCCTCCACAACCATGTGGTCTAAACTTGGTGCCGGCATGGAGTCAACCACTTGCGTGGCCCCTCGGATAAGCTCGGAACAACTCCAAGCACGGCTCTGGAGCCTTGCTTTCATCACAGCCTAACCCTACAAGCCAAAATCCTGTGGAAAACAGACATTAGCACCTTCAGGGCATGTTGCAACCTAGCAGTCTTGAAACATATTGATTATTTGAGAAAAGTGGCTGCCACAATCAGCATTCCTATCAAAAGTGCCTAATATTGATGGCTTGGAAGCAACATTTATAACTATGGTGCATTCAGCCTTCAAGTTTGATGAAATCCGTGCAAATTAAACGACTTTATTGCATATTTGAGACACTATGGTGAATCTAAAAACCTGCAATTTCTCCGGCCTTTCTTGCAATTTTTTCTCGCAACACCTCCGGGTTTTCTCGCAACTTCTCCGCATATTCTCGCAACTTCTCCGGGTGTCAATTTCGCGGGAATTTCTCCGGTTGTATTTTGAATTTCTCCGGTTGTATTTTGAATTTCTCCGGTTGTATTTAGAGTTGTTACTTTTTTAGCCAGTTTCTATACTAACCCAGAAAAGTTTAAATTTCTGTTGGAAACACTTGCTTCCAGTACTCTGGCAATCTAAGGTGAATAGATCCCCTCAAATATCGAATTACATCTTCTAAATTGGCCCCAGACCAATTGTCTTCCGTAGGAAGAGCTTTGAACATATCTACCGCGACCTGCTCAGTAGATGTTGCAAGTGGAGGAAGCCCAGTAGCGCCCGCACAAATCTTGGGCAGAAAGCGAAGGATCCGAAGTCCAAAGGCTATAGGATAGGACCTCATCTTTACAGGCATTTAATTTATTCAGTGAACCCAGGCATGAAAGTTGCAAATAATTTAATCTTAACCAACTAAGTTCCCTACTGTGTGCTTTTCAAAGCTCCCTTGATGCCCTGAAATTGTACTTTTCCATTTTTCCTCACCTTCTTTGTAGTCTTCAGTGGGCACTTAGGCCTGGCAGCCTTTCGCAAGTGGCCCCGGTCCAACACATGGATCTCAGCAGTGTTGCTCCAGGCGCGGTGCCTTTTCCTGTAACTGACAATGTTCTATATTCGAGTATGTTTCAAAGTTTCAATCCAGTAATTTAAAATACCTGTTGGGAAAAAGTCAGAAAAATAAATGACTTAATTAAAATTAAGCTAAGTATCGGTGAAAGGGCTCCATAGTGCCTGCTCCACCATCCAACTCGGAAAACTTTCATCCAAGCACTTGCCAAAAAGCGTTCCCACCTGGGATACCACACTAATCGGCTGCTGGCTGGCTGCTCCACGAGCCATGTTGCACCCAGGCATGTGCTCAGGATGCATAGAAGTATAGCCCTTGATAGGAGGGAGTTGCCATCCTGGAATGTGCAGTGATGAGGGCCCACTTAAAATATGTGTTCCAACCATACATATATTGTTTTCAAACATGCATGTTAACCCATACATTGATTTCAGCAAGCCATGTCCCGGACATACTGCAAGCACATCCGTCCAAACGGGGTCGTCGGGCTGCGGCCACTTGTAGCCACATTTATTGCCGAAAACGAAGTACACACCACAGCCAGTAAAACGAAGAAGCCCGAAGGATCGCCGTTGAGAAGGACCCACACAGCCAACCTGCAACAAAATCATCATGGGCAAACATACACAAAGAAACAGTAAGAAACCAAAAAAAATAACATATACCTGCTGCTACGAACCCAGAAACGCTAAGCCAGAAGGCTGCAGCAAGTCGAAGCTATTCTGCTTGTGAACTCTGGCAGTTTGTTTCCCATATTCCACATCAAGTTGTGCACAAGCAACCATTCCATATTTTGCGGTCTTTCCAACATTTCCATCACCAGCGAAGAACTCCACAACTCGATATGCCTGCATGGGGCCCGGGAATATGATGTTCAATTATTCTGAATTTAATTCTTTTTTTATTTGATAAATTACTGTATTGAACACATTTGAACACCACCTGCCTGTGGAACCTGTGGCATAGAGCCATGATAGAAGACCAGGATGGTCAGCATGACGAAATGTTTTGGAGCCTTCATTTTCATCATGCGAATGACCAAAGAGTTCAGGTCTTGCTCCGAAGGCACAGCATGGTGGCGAGGCATGATTCTATCAAGGCTTAAGGCTTAATTTGCGGCTTCAATCCCTTAATGTAATAATCGCTTTCAATGTTCATTTGAGCCTGTGCTGCAGGAGTCCACAGCTTATATAGGTGCCATCAATGTGTTGACATTAATTTAAACTAAGCCAAGCTAGTGCCCAACTCCCAAATAAACATACCAGGTTGACCAGCTGCATGCCGCAAAGGTTGCCGCTGCAATGGATCAACTCGCAACTCTGCCGCTGCAGCTCCAGCCCGGCAGCGCGCCGATCGCTTCACCATGCCTGCTGGCCGAGGCCGGGGAGGATTCCAATTCCCATGTAATATTATTATGAATCTGTCCACAAGGGAATGGCTAAGCACACCTTTTTTGGTCCATGGGGCAGCCCGTGTCGAAGAGTTGAGATTCTATAGCGTGCCTGTGGCATCAAAAATTCTTCAGCCAAATTGTTCATCCTCAAATGTTATAATATGTTTTATTAATATAAGATAATAACTTCTATGACTTGGGTTGAAGGCAATCATTTCCTACTTTTGTGGCTTGACCTTGCTCTGCTACGGTGGCCGCGTCCCCGGTCACGGTCACGGTCACGATCACGATCATGACGCCTGCGACGTCTTTCTTCATGTGTTCGCATGTTCCCTTCAGGCTCAGGTTCCCCAGAAATTGCCGACGGTGCCCTGGTCGAAGAAGCACCAGATGTCCCACCAACTGCAGGGGTTGATCATACAACGATATGTTGATTTATTGTATGTCTCTGTACGATCTAGTATGTTGCAATTGATAACATCATACTGAAGTTTAGAAAAATAAACAAAATCATTGTACAAAAATGAAAAATAGGCCTGGGGGCAACTCCATGCCCAGCTGCTGCATGTACTGCATGAACATCATGGCCCCTTGGGCCTCTGGGGATCCTGGCACCATCCTGCTCACCAGCTCACGTAGGTCACTGGCACTGACTGTATGTGATGGTGATTTGGGGGTCTCCTCATGTGCATGGGAAGAGTCCCTAGTAGGTTCCCTAGGCTCAGGAGGCACTTCTGCAGGGGAAGGTGCTTCTCGATCAAAAGCAGATCCAAGCCCAGTATCCGCATCTACCACCGCGTCAGGCCGAGAATGTGGAGGTGGATGCAGTGGGCTCTTCGGGCGCTTTTCGCTGCTGTCATTGCTGCGGCCTGGGAGGGAGATTAATTAAGATCTTGATTTAATGTAAATTAATTGATAGGAGATTCTACTGGGGATGTGGCTGGTTAATTTATTACAGGTAATTGGAACTTTAATAGACTGTGGTAATTGTTCATTTGGGGGCGGTAATTTAATTGAAATTATAATTGAAGGTGAAACTTTTGTCAGGGTAACTAAGGTGTCACTTTAAATTGAGTAAATTGATCTTTAAAGTTAATTTTCAACGAGTTGCCACCTGCAGCTGCTGTGGCTACGGGAGCTGCTGTGGCTGCGGGAGCAGCCGGCTTCGCAACTGCACCCAGCGATGAAGATCCTGCCCGGGGACCTGTGGGATTTCCAGATTTGGGTGCCGTTGCAGTCGTAGTTGTAGCTGGCGATTCCTCGATCACAACCTCTTCTTCATCGTCCTGCTATGTCAAATGCATTTGAAACAAATTGAACGATTCCAAACAATATCCCATGATCCCTGTAAATTTGAAGCATTGTATTAAAATACATTTTTTCAATTTATTGTCCTCGGCAGCAGCGGGGTTTAAAGATTGGGGGAGCCACACCAGGGCATGCAACCATTGCCCCTGCCCTTGCTGATGCAGCGTGTTCGGTGGTGAGGTCGGCATCAGCTTTGGGCGCGGAGGCACCATGGACGGAGCTGAAAAAGGAATGGGAACCGGTCGTCGTCCTCTATCCTTTCCATCCTTCCCACCTTTCCAGTAGCCTTTCTTCCCACCATGTTGCCATGCTCCTTTCCTTAGTTTTTATGCGGCAAAGAAATTCTACATAAAACATGTCAGCATAACTTTAGCAACTATAACCAAAATACAAATATTCTGAACGTTGATGAAATAAGTATCCCATCATGGTAGTAGCCTGCACTTGGCCCTTTGCCATAGTGGTGTCCTTTGGAGTCATCACCATATTCGCCATCGCTCCAGTGCCCATCACCATCACCATTGGGCATACTGAGTTTTCAGAACGATTACGCTCTTCAAGTGCTTCAGCCCAAATGCTGCACACGTGAAAGGTCTTTTGATTAACTATGCTGATGAATTGCTATCAGATTTACTTACATTTCCCATCCCAATAATTATAAGCAGGGTTACTGCCCCAAAATCTGAAACACAAACTGAACCTAATGCCCAGCCTGAAGCCTGTCCACCATGCAAGGCGCATTGCTTTGCCCCAGCGAATCAGCAAGCGCCACAGCCATCAGTGAAGAGCAGGCACCTGGCCAGGGTTGAATTCTTTTGCAGTGGCAGCGGGCAGTCACATGTTGTTTTTCCAAAAGCGCACTCGAGGTATTAGGCTCTGGCAGCTAAACTACACCTAGATCCATCGATGCCGGCTAACAACTCAATAATTTATAGCAGATATAATTTAATATAATTTAACTTGAGAGTCAACGGTTAACAACTTAAATCTAAATTAATTGATTGCTGCAGCTTATCTTTTAATTTTTAAATCAGTTTAAGAATTATTGAAAGCCAGCATTTGAACCAAGGACCCCTATGTGCAATCTAAGCTACATCTCCCCACAGAGCTTTGATCAAAAGATTTAAAGTTTCAGGTGACACCCTAAGATTACTCGATGTTTATAGGCTGGAACACTCAGAAGGTGTTGTCCAACAGCATGAGCTCATCCACCTTTGTTGAACTTCTCCTCAAAGATCTTCTGGGCTGCGCCTCCGGACACGATCAACTGGCGAAAGTGATGCATAGCATCCTCCCTGTCCCACCATGCTTCCACCTTGTTGGCAGCCATCTCGAAGAACTTCTCGCACATCGAGTTGCACATGTAGATGTGAACTGCCACGGTTGAATGCAAATAGCTAAAGTAAAATTTCTGGCTCTCCTTTTCTCCTTCCTGGATCTTCACTCCTCCAGCTGGGCGGCCAAAGTAGATGCTCACCCACACAGGTGATTTGCCCTTGGTGTAGACCTTGTGGTAGGTCTCATTGTCCTTGTCGTAGGGGACATCCTTGTATTTGATCATCAGATCCACCATGTCCTTCACCATCTTGGGGTCAGTCGCAGGCGAAGCTTCCTTTCTTCGCGGCCTAGGGGGTCTCTTGGCATCGGCCTTCGCCTTCGCCTTCACCTTCGCCTTTGGCTTCTGGTCTATCTTGGAACTATTTCTTTTCTTGTTTGCATTTTCCTCATTGGGCTCAACCTCATCATCATGCTCAGCATCATCCATTGCTTCTTCTCCTGGGTTCTCCTCTGCCGTAGCCTGTGCAGCCTTACTTTTCCTTTGCTTTTTGGGCACAGGCTCACCTGGTATCTTTCGAGGACGCCCCTTTGCCTTTGGTATCTTTTCTGCCTTTTCTGCTTTCTTCGCTTTCTGTTGTTCTCTTTCCTCCTCCTGCTTTTCCTTCTCGCTTGCCCTCATCTGCAGCTGGGCTCTGCGAAGATCTTCATCAGCAGGGCCGGCAGCAGCACGAGTCTGGAGATCTGCATTCACTTGGGCGAGCAAATCCATCGACTTGGAGAGCCCATCATCAGGTTTGTTCACTTCATTAGGTTTGTTCACTTCATTTCCCTTACTGGTATCAGCAGGGATACTCTCAGCCTCCTCCTCCTCCTCCTCCGCATCGCGCTGTGTGTCTGCGATGGGCTCTTCTTCCATCGTATCGTTGGGCTTTTCCTTCGTCTCCATTTTGGGCTGTTCGTTCTTCATCTCCATGCTGGGCGTCTTTTCCTTTGTCTCAATGTAGGCAACTTTTTGGTCCTCCAGGGCAGCTATAATTCCAACCATTCGAAACCCTCAACCACAATTTTGGTAAATATGAAGCATTTAGTTTAAATTAAGCCAGTGAAGAAATAAAAATACATACCCCTATTAATCCGGCCTCCACTTGGAACAGTGCATCTAACTCCATGGGCAAAGTTGTGCCCACATCGACTGCAGATCCTAGGTGTGAGTAAGGGTCCCTAGCACATCAAGAACTATAATAGAATATAATTAGCCGGCTTGGAGTGAAAACGGGTTTTAAAAAAAAACGAAGACCTAGGCTCCAAGTTCTTCTTTGTGACCCTCTTGTGCAAGTGCATTAGCCAGGGCTTCAGCTTCTCTTTGCTTTCTCTCTTCTTCCTTACGGATCTGCAGCCTGAGATGTTTCAAATTAAGAAACTTACGAAATGTACACATGTTCAACAACTAAATCAACAAGTAAACCGCATGCTTTCAATCCAAGAGACACTTCTGCCAGGTGCTGCCTGCGAACTGCAAGAGCAATGAGGCTCGCCTGCGAAGCTGGGATGCCACGCGGAGGGTCTGGCTGTGGGCGCTTTGGAGGTGATGGAGGAGCCTCCTTTGGAGCGACCTTTGGAGCCATCTTCGGAGCTGCCTTCGCTGCGGTGCACTTGGGCGTTGGGTCCTTGCAAGGATAAGGGTTTAATAAATTAATGATAAATAATATAATTTATAGTTTTAATTTAAATAATTAACATGTTGAACTGGCTTGACTTTAAACACTTACATTAAATGAAATCCAAATCATTAATTGTTCAAGCTGCCTTAGCTTCATTTAAATTAACATTGAGCTTTATTTTTATCCTAGGCTTGACTTAAATGCAAATTAACTACACCTTAAAGTCTTAAAGAAGTAAAATCCCTCACTTGCGAATTGCACAGTTTAGTTGAAGCTTCCACTTTAAAGGTCCTTAGGTTATGCCACAGTTAACTTATTGAGGTTTGCATGAAACATGGGGTCCTTTCGGACTTACACACATATCAAGCCTAAAACCCTGTCCTTGGAAGAAGCACTGCTTGCACTGGGCGATGGTGCAGGTGCAGGACCAACTTCACCCGGGGAAGAAGCTGGTGATGCACCAGAGGCCTTGCACTGCTTCCAATCTTTCAGATCCACACCCCAAGCCGAGAGCAGGTCTCGAAAGACAGGGTCCTGGTCCCAATGCCGCCTGCAATGTTCATTTAAATTGATTCCCACCAAAAAAACAAAAAATAAGAAAATAGACTTTTGAATTCAAGTTTCGCGAGGAGGCGTTGGCTTATAAGTGAGCTGCTTCACCAAACCGTACATGTAGCGCACATTCCAAGCCTCATCTGACAGCTTCGTAGAATCTGGGTTCAGGCGACAGTTTTGGAAGCAAGATTGCAGCTCTTTCGCCAATGTCTCCTTGCAAGGGGTCTTGTCCCTGTGATCTTTCATCATCACCAGCAAAGGTCTCACAATTTCGGCATTGAATCTGAGATTGGCGTGCGTCTTCGCTATGCTCCCAGTGGTCGCCTCCTCCTTCCCACCTGGCAACGGTTTCTCCATCATCACCATCTGGAAATCAGCCAGTCGGTCCCTGACTGTCTTCATTCCCTCCCAGGTAGAACCAAGCCCCTGGAAATTTCCATAGACAGAAGCGAAACCAGGGCTAGTAGCTTCTGAAGACGACATGGCAGCCTATATCCAACCTAATGGAAAATTGAGCTGAACAAATAATGCGATTGGCTATTGAAAATGGATGCTACATGACAGCCATGCACAAATCCCCTTGAAATCAAAGTGTCCTTTTGGTGCCTATTTTCAATTTATTGTGTCTTATCCTTGCGTATCATCAGCTATTGGAATTCTTATTCAAAGTGCCTCAAAGATTTGTTTAAGGAAAACTAAGATCACCAGCAATGATTAGCACAATCAATATATCTTAAAATCGTGCCTCAATTAATTAACATTGTCTCGAATTCACAGCTTGTATTTATCAACTTAGTCAAATCTATTTAGATTATTGCGTTCAATTAGTGTTAAGTTCAAAGCCTGAATCTATCAATTTGAACTTGATTTAAGTTATTGACTTAACTTATTTAGTTTAATTATAATTATAAATTATAACTATAATTAATTATATTTAATTAGCTGTCATTATCTTAAGTTCAAAGCCTCCTATCTATCAATTTGCATTTGATCTTAATTGTTAATTCAACTTAATTAAACCTGATTACCTTAATTAACTGCCATTATCTTAAGTTCAAAGCCTGAATCTATCAGTTTGAATTTGATTTTAATTATTAATTAAACCTGATTACCTCAATTAACTGCCATTATCTTAAGTTCAAAGCCTGAATCTATCAACTTGAATTTGAATTTAATTATTAATTAAACCTGATTACCTTCATTAACTGCCATTATCTTAAGTTCAAAGCCTAAATCTATCAACTTGAAATTAATTAGCATTATTTTCACTTAAATTACCTTAAGTCCCATTGAATTAAATTGAAGGTGTTAAGATAAGCCACCCCGTTCCCACCAAAACATGCCGGGCTGACATAACCAGCGTAGATAATGTCAAGTTTGGCCACAAAAATCATCTGAGCCCCAAATGCTGCGGAAAAAACATCACTTTCTAGACATGTCCTAATTCTCGCATCTGTTTCTTGAGTCGTAGGAATTCCTACAACTGTCCAAAAATCGTATTTTTTAAAAAAAAATAAAATTTCCTTACTTCTTGGCTTAGCTGGTATATATAGATAGATAATATATTTTCTCTTTTATCAAAGTACCCAACCCAAAAAAAAACTATTTGAACTACGATCGAATGGTGATCGTTTGTTCTGACTGGCACTTCCACGAACAGAAGGGTAAATCGAGGGAGACACTAATTATCAAACCCCATCTTGGCATGATTACCGAATGGCGGATAAGCATTCGCAATAATATTGAAACATCCAAGGGACACTAACCCAAGACGATCTTTCCTTTGGGATCATTTTCATTAGTATATAGCAAGGCCACCTACCTTGATAGATAAGATAGATAAAGAAATAAATAATGGAAAACATATATCACACAATCAGAGGTAGAACTAAATCACCAAGGACCCTAGAACCAAATTCCAAAGACCCCCTATCGGCTGCATATATTGATATATATATATATATATGTTTTTTTTACAAAATATATTTTATATTTTATCAAAGTACCCAACCCAAAGAAGCCTATCTAAACTACGATCGAATGGTGATCGTTTGTCCTGACTGGCACTTCCACGAATAGAAGGGTAAATGGATGGAGAACACTAATTATCATTCCCCATCTTGGCATGATTACCGAATGGCGGATAAGAATTCACAATATATTGAAACATCCGAGGGACACTAACCCAAGACGATCTTTCCTTTGGGATCATTTTCATTTTTTTTGCAAGGCCACCTACCTTGATAGATAAGATAGATAAAGAAATAAATAATGGAAAGCATATATCACACAATCAGAGGTAGAACTAAATCACCAAGGACCCTAGAATCAAATTCCAAAGACCCCCTATCGGCTGCAAAACCTTTTATCATAGAACTTATTTTCAATTATTTTAAGTTGTTTTTTGATATTTTCAAAGGTTCAGAACTGATAATACGAAGGATTTTTATTTTATACATTTTTGAAAAACACAATTGAATATAAGAAATAAGTAAAAAGTTTTGGGTAGGTTTGCATTTTTTTTAGCATCTATTATCTTTTTCAGGATATTTTCCTATTCAGGAACCATCCTTTTCAGGAACTATATCCTTTGCCTTGGGAGCCATGGCGGAGAAAGAAGCAGCGGTTCAGCACAGACTAGCTGCTAAAGTATGGCCGCGAGTCATACTATAGATTCTCTCATAGCTGCTGGTAATGATTGTGAAGTAAAATATGTTGGAAAATACAATATATATATAACAAAACAACATTTAGAAACTCAAGATGTTGAAACGATAATTCCTGAAAAGGATGTAGTTCCTGAAATGGAAAGTTTCTGCAATGAATCTTTCAGGTTGAATGTAACTTCCTCAGAGGAATATGTTTTCCTTTTTTAAATTCTAAATGTACTGATTTCTGAATTATCTAAACCTTTGAAATGTTGTAATATATTTGGAATTGTAAGTTATCAAAAGTTTCTGGATTCTATTTTTTTTGGGTTTTATTATTTTTTTGGATTCTATTTATTGGATTTTATGAATTTTCTGGATTCTGATTTTTCCAATTTTTCTAGATTCTATGTCTTTTTTGGTTTTCTAAATGTTCTGGCTAGATTTTCTGAATTCTATTTTTTTGGGTGATTTTCTAAAATTTCTGGATTCTATTTTCTTTTGGGTTTTCTAAATTGTTTGGAGTCTATTTTTTTTGATTTCTTCATGTTCTGGATTCTTAATTTTCCAAATTTTCTAGATTCTTTGTTTTTTGATTTTATAATTTTTCTGGGTTGTAACTTTTTTGGATTTTCCGAATTTTCTGGATTTTGTTTTTTAAGAATTTTCTGGATTCTAAATTTTATGGATTCTGAATTTTAAATTTGTCTAGATTCTATTTTTCTTTGGTTTTCTAAATTTTCTGGATTTCTAACTTTTGTGGGTTTTCTAAATTTTATGGGTTTTATTTTTTCTGGTTTTCTAAATTTTCTTAAAAAAATCTGGATTCTATGTTTTTTTTAAAAAAATTTTCTGATTTTTTCTGAATTCTGAGTTTTCTGAATTTTCTGAATTTCTGAATTTTCTGAATTTTCTGAATATTTCAAGTTTTATATATATATATATAATATTTAAAAATCTAAATTTTCTGAATTTTCTGAAGTCTGAATTTTCTGTTTTTTTTTTTCTGGGTTCTGATTTTTCTAATTTTCTGGATTTCTTTTGTTTTTTTGTCTTCTAAATTTTCTGGGTTCTATTTTTTTTGCTTTTATAAATTTTCTGGGTTCTATTTTTCAAAACTTTCGGAATTTTCTGGATTCTGAATTTTCTAAATTTTCTAGATTCAATTTTTTGCGTTTCTAAATTTTCTGGAATCATTTTTTTAGAATTTCTGAATTTTCTGGATTCTGGATTTTCTAATTTTTTCCAGATTCTATTTTTTCTTGGTTTTCTATTTTTTCTGGATTTTTTATTTTCTAAAGTTTCTGGGTTCTATTTTTTTTGCATTTTCTGATTTTTTTGGATTCTATGCTTTTTTGATTTTCTGATTTTTATGGATTCTTTATTTTTGATTTTATAAAGTTTCTGATTTATTTGGTTTTCCTGAATTTTCTGGATTCTGAATCTTCCAAAAATTTCTGGACTATTTTTTTTGAAGTTTATGATTCTTTTTGGATTCTGAATTTTCTTTTTTTTACGCCAAAAACTGCGGTAAAATTGCGATTTCACGGGTGCGGTCTCTGTGCGTAAAAGTGTTTGTGTGTAAAAGCGCCTGTGTGTAAAAGTGTTCGTCTGTGTGTAAAAGTTTCTCTGTGTAAAAGCTTCTGTGTGTAAAAGCGTCTGTGTGTAAAAGCTTCTGTGTGTAACAGTCTCTGCGTGTGAATGTGCTTGGGTAAAAGTGTCTGTGTGTAAAAGCGTCTGTGTGTACAAGTGTCTGCTTGTAAAAGCGTCTTTGTGTAAAACTCTCCGGGTGTGAAGGTGTGTGTGTAAAAGCGTCTGTTTGTAAATGCGTCTATGTGTAAAAGGGTCTGCATGTAGAAGCTTCTGTGTGTAAAAGCCTCTGTGTGTAAAAGTGTCTGTGTGTAAAAGCGTGTGTGTGTGTGGAACAGTCTTTGCGTGTGAAAGTGTTTGTGTAAAAGTGTCTGTGTGTAAAAGTGTCTGTGTGTAAAAGTGTCTGCGTGTAAAAGCGTCTGTGTGTAAAAGTCTCTGGGTGTGATGGTGTTTGTGTAAAAGCGTCTGTCTGTAAAAGCGTCTGTGTGCAAAAGCGTCTGTGTGTAAAAGCGTCTATGTGTAAAAGGGTCTGCATGCAAAAGCGTTTGTGTGTGAAAGCCTCTTTGTGTAAAACGTCTGTGGGTAAAAGCCTCTTTGTGTAAAACGTCTGTGTGTAAAAGCCTCTTTGTGTAAAACGTCTGTGTGTAAAAGTGTCTGTGTGTAAAAGCATCTGTGTGTAACAGTCTCTGCGTGTGAAAGTGTTTGTGTAAAAGTGTGTGTGGGCAAAAGCGTTTGTGTGTAAAAGCGTCTGTGTGTAAAAGTGTCTGTGTGTAAAAGCGTGTGTGTGTGTGTAAAAGCGTCTGTGTGTAAAAGTCTCTGCGTGTGAAAGGGTTTTTGCAAAAACGTCTGTGCGTAAAAGTGTCTGTGTGTAAAAGCGTCTGTGTGTAAAAGAGACTGTGTGCAAAAGTCTCTGCGTGTGAAGGTGTTTGTGTAAAAGCTTCTGTGTGTAAAAGTCTCTGTGTGTAAAAGCGTCTGTGTGTAAAAGTCTCTGCGTGTGAAAGTGTTTGTGTAAAAGTGTGTGTGGGCAAAAGCGTTTGTGTGTAAAAGCGTCTGTGTGTAAAAGTGTCTGTCTGTAAAAGCGTGTGTGTGTGTGAAAGCGTCTGTGTGTAACAGTCTCTGCGTGTGAAAGTGTTTTTGCAAAAACGTCTGTGCGTAAAAGTGTCTGTGTGTAAAAATGTCTTTGTGTAAAAGCGGCTGTGTGTAAAAGTCTCTGCGTGTGAAGGTGTTTGTGTAAAAGCTTCTGTGTGTAAAAGTCTCTGTGTGTAAAAGTGTCTGTGTGTAAAAGCGTCTGTGTGTAAAAGTCTCTGTGTGTAAAAGTGTTTGTGCGTAAAAGCGTCTGTGTGTAAAAGCGTCTGTGTGTAAAAGTGTCTGTGTGTAAAAGCGTCTGTGTGTAAAAGTCTCTGCGTGTGAAGGTGTTTGTGTAAAAACATCTGTCTGTAAAAGGGTCTACGTGCATTTTTTTAAAGAAAAATCTGCGTGTCTATGTGTATGTAAAAGCTTCCGTGTGTAAAAGCCTCTCTGTGTGTGCAAGCTTCTGTGTGTAAAAACCTCTTTGTGTAAAACGTGTGTGTGTAAAAACGTCTGTGTGTAAAAGTCTCTGTGTGCAAACGCGTCTGTTTGTAGAAAGTTCTGTGTGTGAAAAAAATATACGAAATTTACGATGCAAACTATGGTCTTGTGTTTGTGATATATTGTCTTGATACTATTCTTATCGTCTGCCTTTAATACATCTTTACTATATTGTCTTGTAATATAGTGTCTCCATACTAACAACAGAAGACTCTGCTCCTCTACGCTCTCGGGCCATCCGTCGTCTAGTTTTTGTCGCGCGTTTCTTTTGCTTACAAAACCCGGCGAGAGATTTTCCTTCCAAATGTGCTTCGCGCCACAACGGCGTGCGCTTTTTCGACATCCCAACTTCCAAAAGTGCCCCGAGACCCTCAGTTTTTAACACTTTTTACTTCCAAATGTGCTTCGCGCCAAAACGCCGTGCACTTTTTCGTCATCTCAACTTCCAAAACTGCTCCGAACCCCTAAGTTTTTAACACATTTTACTTCCAAATGTGCTTCGCGCCACAACGCCGTGCACTTTTTCGTCATCTCAACTTCCAAAACTGCTCCGAACCCCTAAGTTTTTAACACATTTTACTTCCAAATGTGCTTCGCGCCACAACGCCGTGCACATTTTCAACATCTCAACTTCCAAAAGTGGTCCGACGCTGAGGTGTTTTGTACCTTTTCACTTCGAAACCGGCTTCGCGCCACAACCGCGTGCAACTTTTCATCTCTCATCTCCCCAGATGTCTCCGCACCCGCCGCTTTAGCGAGCCTACTTTTCAACCCTCCGGAGCCACAGAACCACGAAAAAACACAGTGTTTCGCGACTTTCCTACCTTTTCGGGCATCTGCATCTTCTTTCTTCTGATCTTTTCTCTTCTGACTCTTCTCCCTGCTGACTGCTTTTTCATCTCTGCATATTGTCGGAAGTTTGACTTCTAAACTTCCTTCGAATATACAAACACCCTGGTATAGGTCTCAGGGTATTGCATACCAAGAAGCCTTGGTGCAATGTGAGTGCCAGGGAAATACATACCAACAAACCGGCATCAATCTAAAATCGGGATGTAGCCAACCATGTGTGGAACACAAGGGGGTAAAGA
>CAMXCT020006679.1:106391-138891 GCA_947184155.2 Cladocopium goreaui
TGTTAAGCAGGTCTGCGCAGTTTGTGGTTGGCAAGTGACCATTACAAGGATGCTAGGGAGACAAGGGTTAGTTTGCAGAGTGCTGGTACTTTTCTTCATTCCAATGGATAAGATACCGGTGCCTGGCGCCTGGGTCAAAATTCTGGATCCCCAATATCTATATATATATATATACACACATGTTTAATCTATATATATATATATATGTATATTTGGTGACAGTAATATACAAATATACATCATAGTCAGTCATAGTCTCTCTCTTTCTTTCTCTCTCTCTCTCTCTCTTTCTCTTAAAATATGTTCAATATTCTCTATGTTTCTTTTCAGCCTCCGTCAAAGGATTTGATCCAAGCTGTCCAAAAAAAATGCACCAGCTCCGGTGACAGCAGGCTGCTTTGGGGGGTGAACTTTTCACAACTTATGAGCGGCTGAAACTCTACGGTCCGGACGTCCGAAGAGCGGAAGAGGGAGCGAATGATAAAAGATGATTAGGAAGGTAATTGGTACGTATAGTACAGATTTTTATACATGCGTATGTGTATTTATATATATATACATCTATACTTATATAACCTATATATGTTCATGTGTATTTGTATTTATTTGTTCATATGTTTATACTTATACATGAATATATATATATATATATATTAATTATATGTATATATATATTATGCATTTACATTTTGCACATACACTTCCAATGGTGTTTCGCGATTTTAGACTTTTGCCACTGCCTGACCATGGGATCCGTCCTCTTCAGCAGACCTTTAAGTGGAATGGTCTTGCTGGCAATTTAACCATTAAGCAAATGAGGATCTAATGGGATCTAATGAGGATATCTGGGATATATTTATACATATATATATATATACGTATTATGTTTTATAGATTAAAAAATATATGTATATATATTTGATTATTTATTTTTTATTGTATATTAAATATTTTCAATTTTATATTGTATATTTTACATTGAATATTACATTTGATATTTCATATACTATAGCATTTGTTATTTTATATATGTTATATATTTTACATTATATATATGTAAATTTTATATTATATATTAAATAATATGTAATGTTTCATTATTTATTATATGTTTTTTAGATTTTATTTTATATATTCAATATTTCATTTGCTATATATTAAATATATTGTGTATTATTTATCATATTGATTTTTTTTTAACATTTATAATCTATATTATTTATTTGATATTTTGTATATTATATATTATATATTTTGTTTTATTTATTAAATATTATTATTTATATATATATTAAAATATTGTATATTGTATATATATATTAAAAAAAAAAAAAGAAAACACATATTATATTATATATAATATTATGTTTTATTATATATATATATTACATTATATTATATGTATATTATATTTTTCATTTTATCTTATATTTTATAGATTATTTATTATTTTATATATTATATTTTTTTATTATATATTATAAGGTATGTAATGGGTATATGATAGGGTTTAGCCCTCAAATAATGAGATATCAATGAACATCTCATGGGATATACAACCATCTATCCCACAATGGGTTTGTCTGAAAACGGGTGATCAAAAAAAAACAACACAGAATGAACAATTCATCGTAGGATTTTGGAGTTTTCGCCGAAATGTTCAGACAAACCCTGATTGAGAGTCAGGGAGAGTCTACAAAGATGTTGGCAATCCTGGTAGTACAGATACTCTTCAGGCTGTTTCGATCCGGATTATGTGGGTCTTGGTGACCCAGCCTAGGATACAATTTGAGTTGTTATGAGATAGATATACCAAATCTAAAGTTCTAAAGGGCGCCTTTTTGAATAAAAATCCAGATCAACCAATGTTTTCCTGTGCAGAAAATCCATCAGAATTCATTGAATTCCATCAAAATCCCATGGAAATTCAATCATCCAACAAAATCAGGAGTGACCCAGACCCGAAAACTTCTTAATGTTGACTTCAGCTCCATGCTGGCACCGGGTCGGTCCCAGGCTCAGAGGTGCATGCCCGCTTCTATGTGGCCTGCGTCACAGAGGTCAGTTGATGGCTCCCATTAATAGTGGTATAAATAGGGATTAACTGATAGTATATATAGTTACTAATAGGGATTATCAGATACTATATCATAATGGGATGAATATATGTTAATATCCCACTAATTATAGTCCCAATGTCTGGTGCTTGAAATGTTTGCTTTCGATATTGTTGGCATTGGAAAAAATGTGTCTCCATGTTATTGTTTTCGACATCCATATTTTTGGGACCAAGAGGTTCAACGCCTATTTCGATGATGCTTGGTTTCTCGGGACATGCACTGTGTCGACTGGATGGATACCTTGCTACTGACGAATCTTTTGCAATGTGTCTGTATTGACCTAACAAGCTGAACACATATTTATATATACAGTATATTTATATGTTGTCCATGGATCAATATTTACCTGACAGTTAACATACATATATTTGTGTATCTAAGATTGGCTACGCTCAGTACTGAGCAGTGCTGGGCGTTTGCATTTGCAGCAAAACCTTGTCATCCAACTGCGGTCACATACGCAAAATAACAATTCCTGGTTTTTTGAAAGATAGCAGCAGTGTGATGGAGTGGTCGGATTTGATGAACAAATGGTATTCTTTGATAGTTATATCATGTATGTGTTATAGTATACTTAATAGACTGCACACACTGTACACAAACATAACAACATGGTACTAGTATCATCCACATGAGATTGGAGTAATTAGGGTACGACCAACCGAAACATACGGTTGTTTGGATTTTCAATCCATATCCCGGGAGATGGATTAGGTATTAGGTCTGACTTTAAGACTCTCTATTTTGAGTCATTGCATCATTTGTCGCACTCCCAGGCACCAGTACTTGGAGGATCCTCCGAATCGCAACTGGTAGAGTCACGCTGATCAGTCCCTGATGCGTAGCTGATCCACTTGTGATCCCATTTACTGTTTGTTTTTTTCATTCCACAAACACTAACCAGACTAACCAGATACAATGACTAGGATCCTCCAGTCGTACCTGGAGTTCTCATTCTCCACACCTGGGCGGCCAGGCGTTGGCCCATTTGCATGAGAAGAATGTGATCTACAGAGCCCTGAGCCCAGTTTTTCGCAGCGACACCAGGTGGACTGTTCCAGGTGGGTTCCAGGTAATGCCAAGTTCGTATAACATTTCATAAACCCCCCGTTTGAAGGTTTTTTTGATTCACCCCCAATGAAAAAAACTTGGGCTTGTCATAATAAAGAAAGAACACCCTGCCTGCCAATGGCTCGAGATTTCTCTTTTCAGTGACCTCCCTCCCAATGGGGTGAGATGGTGAGATTGGGCATGAGACACCCCTTCAAAACATTACTTTTTTAACCATTAAAAAGCATTAAAAAGCAATTAAAACCATTAAAATCGTAATTTTATCCTGACTACCACAAAATTAGGATTTCTGAGCAGGGTGTTGTTTAATTGGAGGGGTTGCACGTGTTTATAAATAGGGAGGGACCAACCCAGAGTAGGATTGCCAGATTGTTTTTTGAATGTGGATGTTGATTAATTCGGGGATGATTATTAATAATTAAAAGTTACACTGATTTTCGGATTCAAGTGTGGTGTTTTTTCTGTACGTGGTCCCTTAAACTCATGCGGTTTTACCCAGTTAAGATGAGAACCAACCATATATATAGTGGAGCCAGTTGAAGGCTGCGGAGTCACTGTTGGAGGATGGGGAATTTCCGACAGCACAATCCGAGCAACTCTGCAATTCAGCAAATCCACCGGTGCTCGGAAGCAGGTTGAATCCAATGGTTGGTCGATACCTGGCTTCAGGATCTAAAGCCGGAGAACCTTCTCCTAGACGTGAAAGGCTTCTGCAAGGCGGGTTGGTCAAGATCCAGGATTCATGATTTTATTGCCCAGCAGTTGGCCCATATCCAGTCGTAAAACCATCTAACTCCGACTCTATACATATATTCTTCAGGTTTCATATTATGTAGAAAATATTGTAATATAACAAAATAGGGGCAGCATGTGTATTCTCAAAACATTCTAAAAGCCCAACAGCCCAACAGCTACTTGCAGTGTTTTCCCGCGGTTTACTGCCCATGGGCCCATGGAAAATCGCGGTGGGCTCAGCCTGCTGACCTGCACGTAGGTGACAGATATGGGCTTGGCCAAGATTACGACCAGTCGGGACACAAAGATGTCAAGAAATCTCGAAGATGTCACGGCAATTGGTGAACTAGATCCAAGGGTGAAACATGTACACAATGATTATACATTGTATATATATATATATATATATGATATATGGTGGTTTACTAAGTCATCGGAGTATCCCCACATCATCCAAGTCATTAGATCATATTAGTATATTTAGATATACTTAGTATTGAAACAAAAATGGTGTCTTTCGGACCACCCATTTGAAGAACACCCCATACGTCGTTGCTGGGCTGGGCTGGCTCTCTCCACCGCTTGCATTGCTTACTGCCTGTTTGCTTATACCTCAACTGCACTCGCCTGTCCTGTGTTCCGTACATATATATATATGTATACAGTTCATTGGGGGGATATACATGGGGATCAACCTGAATAAACATGAAATTCATCATTATGTGTGTTTCTCCGAAAACAGGGTACTGTACCACTTCAACATCACGGCTTATTTTGATCGTGTTTCCCTATTTCAAATCGCCATAGATTGGAGTCAACATCCATGATTTTCAGACACACCCATGTGACCCGCAACAGGGGGTACTCACCTGAAATCATGGGGGTATGTGGAGATATGAAAATCATCAAACATTACCCTGTCTTACTCTTGGAGACTTTATGAAACCACCAACGTACATACATGTGATTTATATATATATATATATATATTTAATAAACATACACCTATGTACATTTGCGTACACACATAGATTCATTTCATGTAATGCAAGGCAAGGCAAGGAAAGGTAAGGTAATGTTATGCTATTATGTTTTGCTATGTTATATTATGCTATGTTAATGTAATGTAACCTAATCTAGCCTACAGTAATCTAATGCAATGCAATGTGTGCATGTATGTGTATATACACATAAAATCACATAAACAGACGTCTTTTACAGACGTTTTTTCCATCCGCTTCATTGAAGTGACCCCATGATGGGTCCCATTTCTTCCCAGGTCCAACGTTCACCATGGTGGGCACGCCAGACTATATGGCGCCAGAGGTGAGCAGGGCTGCATATTGTACATATACATGTGGAATCATGCGGATAGAATATATATATATATATATGTATATAAAATTATGTATAATTATATACGCATGCATGTATGTATATGAATCAATGAATGATATCTGTGATATATCATATATATATAACATATATATATATATATCATATATATATATATTGATATATATATATGATATATGATATATGATATATGATATTTGATATATGATATATGACATATGATATATGATATATGATATAATATATATATATAATTATATATATATAATTATATATATAATTATATACGTATGCATGTATGTATATGACGAATCAATGAATGATATCTGTGATATATATATATATATATATATATCATATATATATTGATATATATATATTGATATATATAATATGATATATGATATATGATATATGACATATGATATATGATAATATATATATATATATGTGTATACACATGAAAAATATGTCCTGTATATTGAACATGCACTACAGGCGATACGTGTATATATATACATATATCATCTATTGTTTTTTGAAGATCATTCTCCCCAGTGCCCCAGCTGCCCCAACTGCCCCAGTCGCTGCACGCGGCAGGTCATTGATCAAACAGGTCACACCAAGTCCGTGGATTGGTGGACCTTAGGAGTTTTACTGTTTGAACTCCTGGCAGGTGCCACGGGTGGAAACCCACCAGAAGGTGGCAGATTTTTAGCCGAAGAGTTGGTGGCATGAGATTGATTGAACTTCAGCTTGAACAGCCAGATGTGGAACATGTTTGGCAAAAACCATGTGCAGTGCACATGATTTGATTTGGCGATTTTTTTCACATGAAACATTGGGATTTTTGATTGGCAATTGCTGCAACAGTCTGGATTACCAAACGGTATAGTGTTCCCCAATTAGGTAGAACAGTTGGACACCTGGAATTTGTATGAACTGATTCAATAAGTTGCATCCAAGCACAGCGAAGAGCTAGCCTGAAAATATGCGATTCAAAGTCTCATGGTGGATGATCATTTTCCCAGTCTTTCAAAAGAACATTTCGGGTTGTTTTTGTTTTCCAGTTGGGAAATGGTTATGAAATGCCCTCTGGGAATCAAACATGGCCTCCAATTATAGATGATTTTTCCATTGAAATGTTAGGTGTTAGTGGATTCTCCAGCTAGACATGTTTGATTACCGGAGGCTATTTCAGATGGTGGTCCGTGTACTTCTCAACAATTGACCAGTGTTCTTCTTAACAGAACCATAGCCATGGCATAGATGGAGCTGTCTGAAAATGGGCTATACTCGCCCAAAATAGATCAACATGGCAGATGAATGGTGACAAGTATCAAAAGCACCATACATCAACCAGTCAATTTATACACCTCAAATTCACATAGTTGTTTCATAATATATGTAATTATATATATATATATATGTATATCATCAGCATCATCAGCCACGATCTTAGAATATGGCTCAAGTCATTGGGTCCCCTGGCTCCCCTGGGTCCGGTTGGGTCCCGGTCCAGGGCACGCGCCCTTCGAGTCGAAGACGGGCAACGCGCAAGAGACCTATGGCCTTGTGAAGCGTGGCATCGAGACGGTGCACTTCCCAAGCTCGGTGAAGCTCCAGGTGCGGCACATGGGGACTGGCGACAAGCAATACCAGGGTAGAAAAATGCTGGAAATTGGGGGAATCCGAAGTATCTATTTAATCTATTTTGAAACTAGGGGATCTAAGGAAGGTTGGCCGTGGTTTTGGACACATTGTGCTGCGGAGGCCACCAATTTTAGCATGTGTTATATATGTGTTTCATGTTTTTCTTTATTTTTGTGTTTAGATTATCATTCCAAATACCAGGGAATTCGAAGGCACCCAATCTAAGGGGATTCTGAATATTTGTTTTTTTTTTCCAAATCCGGTCTAATTCTAATGCAACTGTAAATTCCTCCGTTTTAATCATTTTGGGAACGGTGTTTTGTCGATGAAATTTTGATTTTCATAGGTAAAACCAGTTTTTTTTTCTGAGACCTATCATTTCTCTTCAAATCCAAGGCAGCAGCGCTGGTGCGAAACTTGTGCCACCGGAGTCCTGAGGTGGACCCGAAGTCTGGTTGATCATGAGCTTACTAGCTGTGGAAATGATGGTTTGATGGAAACCAACCCCAAAAATATCCCAAAATATCCCAAAAATATCCCAAAATATCCAAACATATCCCAAAATATCCCAAAATCACCTTATTTTCGGTTGGCGAACCATTGCAATCGAGGCAGAAACATTGGGATCTAATTTTATCAACAGTTCGCATTGCGCCACTGTTGGCTTCAGGTGCGTCTCCGCACCCCTATGCTTCGGGAGCACCAATTCTTTAAGTCCTTTGACTGGCCAGGCACAGGGTTGAAATTTGATGTTCGGTGTCACGTTTCTTTTGTTCCGGAACCGAACTTTGACCTGATCCTTTCTATTTGGTACGGTGGTGCAAGGGTTTTCCCTTTTCAACATCTAGTATCCTATAAATTCCCATATGATATGAATTGCCAAATCGCTTCTGGCATGAAGATTTGTTCTATTATTTGAAGGAATCCGGGTCAAAAAACTCAGGCTTATAAAATTGGGAATAAGACCGGAGGGCTTCCAACTAGAAAAGATCCCTAACGACTGTCAAGGCCTATAGGTGCCTCCAGAAATGTCAACCTAATTTAATTAGATATATAGTACGTTAATAGAAATGGAGGACAGCGCCTCAAAAGTCTGAAGAACAGTAGTTTTAGCTTTGTTGGCTCTTGGTTTGTTTTCAATCAGTCTATATCCCATTAGATAATAAGACCATCAATTTTCCTCATTGCAGGGCTCACATGAGAAGCTAGATCACTTTTCTATACTTCTCTTGTATCGGAGGAAGTGTGTCGTGAAGCCATTGGCCCATGGTTGGTTGGAACTGGTTTGTCAGAACCCAGGACACTCTGACCATCTCTCACCGCTTATCTAAGGGTTGCACCTCATTGAGCAATCACTGCAATCACCTTTGGCACCTTCGGAGTTTTGGGTCCTTGAGACATGATAGCAAGACTTGCTTCTTGGATTTTCTTCGTAACAAATTGTCTTGCAGCAAGTACTGTACACAGTCCCCAATCTTCAACAGAGTTGTCATATGTGCATCGACTGCGGACTACAGGGTCCCTATCCCAGAAGAACACCCATTGGCCTATTGGTTTTTGGTTTTCTGTCACACCTTAGTACTACATAGATATCCGGCAGCCTTCAAGCCATGATGCATTTGAATTCGAGATCTATCTTATTTTTTTTTTCCTGAAGACCATACTATCTTTTTTTTACAGCGAATGAAATAGATCGGACAAGTCAGACATAGAAGGTAACATCTAAGGTGACTACACATTTTTTTGGTACGTACTCTCCAGTAAATTGGCAAAACCTCAAACCCACCACAACCCACCAGAAAATGCAGATCATTTCCGTAGCGTTCTACGCAATGGGCTTGCGTCCCAGGCATCTTAAAGTGGTTTGTAACCCATATATTGCTGGCGTATCTATATATCTATATATTTATTTATACACTGCTAATAGACATACACATATATCATATATTACTGTATATTTAGAAATCATGAATATATACATATATATATACACTGTATATTTAGAACAATATATAAACATAATACCACTCAGTAAGTAGGTAATAGTAAGAACCCATCTATTGCTGGGGTATATTTCACTGGCAACGATGTCAGAGAAGGGCCACCAATCACCTCCAGGTCTGCAGCAGTTGCGCATGACACCACCTTTGGTGCCACAGGTGCTACGCCGGCTTTGGGGACCTTGAACTCTTTTAGCTGCTCTGTGGCCACACGTTTTTTTCCCCACATCTTTGTGTGGGGTTCTGATTTTTGGTTGTGCACTCCCATCCGCGTCCGCCCCTCCTCCTCCCGCCTCCTCCGTCACACTCTCTACACAACTCTCTCACACACAACGACTTATCCACACACAACTTACTAACACACAACTCTCCCACACATTACTTACTCACAGACAACTTGCTCACACACAACTCTTTCACACACAACTTACTCACACACAACTTACTCACAGACAACTTGCTCACACACAACTCTCTCACACACAACTTACTCACACACAACTCTCTCACACACACACAAATTACCCACACACAACTCACTCACACACACAACTTACTCACACACAGCTTATACACACACAACTCTCACACACAAGGTTACACACACACACAACTTCCTCACACACTGGATAAAGCCACAAGGCCACACAGAAGATGTCTTTACGGTACCGGCAGGTCCACAATCAGAATCTCAGGATCTTCAAGGTGCAGACGCTGCATTATTGTCACACCTGCGTCACCTGCGGTTCTGATCTATAGGGTGCTCGGACTCCGAAGCTTTGTGGGAAAATGCGTTGTTTTGTAAAAATGTGTTGTTTGAGCGGCCATCAGCTATGCACTCAGGCATCCAGATGCACCGCAGCAGGTACAAGAGGCTAGCCGCATTTTTGCTTTGCTGGAGTTGAGCAATGGTTCGGTTAGCTTCCTCCAATTGACGCTGCAAGCTACTCATCTCCTTCTCAACGTCTTTGTTGTGCTGCAACGGGGAAATGATGAACTGGGCCATTTCATCCATCAGGTGGGCCTTGTCTGCATTTGTCAAGTTGTCGCCACCATTGGCACCTCTCTGGACTGCCTGCGCTTTAGTGGCGCTATCCAGGTCTATGCCTTTGGCCCGAACATGTTTCAACATCGTCTCAACAAAAACGGATTCACGGATGTTGCGGGTAAGAACTCCTGTGAACCACCCTTGGCCCAGGTATCTTAATCCTTGGTTTTGCCAACCCATGTAGATAAGTTCTGGAAGTGTAATGGCAAGGAGGTCTCTTCCAGCCAATCCGTGTGTCTTGGCCCAGTCAGTGGACATGATTTTTTTCGGGAGCTTTTTGCCCCCAAACTTCTGTGCGATCGTAATGATCGCTATCAGTCAGGAATAAAGTGGGCAATTTGTTCAAGATTGGTTGGCCAACGCCGTCTGGATTTCCCGTGGGGGATCCGGACATGAAGTCGTCACGTCTGGGCCGCTTTGGCATGGCATCATTGCCGTTGCCATCATAATCGAGCCTTCTTTCCTTTGGGGAATCCCCCCACTGGTTCTGGTCGCAGGATGACCACAACTGGGACTGGTTCCAGTGATTATCCCAGCTGGATCTACGCCAGCCACTCGACATGTTGGCCTATAGGGCCCTGGGTTTCTTGAATCTTCAAAAGGCTAGTAGCCAAGTACAGGTCAACGTTTGGATGCACATGTTTCTGGAAATTTAGGGGCCACGTTTTCGGCCAAATGTGCTTAGACAGCAGCCCAACATTAAAGTCAAACTCACGACCCCTTCTGAAATAGCAATTGCACTCGCATCTGCTGTATACAAACGTCCATAGAATCTCAGGAAGTAAGAAAAGTATGCGTTATCATGAAACTGTGGGAAGGGACCCGTCAAGGACTTACTTCAATGACAATATACCGCAAAGAAGATTTTGCACAACTTTTTGTATATTCGCAGGAGGTCAAGACGGGTTGTCGGCCTGATTCGGCCGTTTAAACAAGAGTCCGAAGAACTTGAGGGAGAAACATGGAACTGCACAAGGCATGAATCTGGTGAAGGAGAAAGCCAGAGGGACAATGGTGCAGACACAGGTAAGAGCTGAAGGTCATATGGGGATAAACTTGTGACAGGGAAGGGCACAAAGCAGATTTGTCTGCGCAAGACAGAATCACAACACACTCAGGATTTTATCACGGGCTCAGCACTAGCATCTCCAGGGTTACAGTAAATAGGCCGCATTACGGCCATTTTGTGAATATGAGCATAGGTGCTGTGAACGCACCACCTCTCTGATCCATTAATAATGCCCTTTCGGCGGACCAAGTGCTGCTCATCGGTGATTCCGCCAGAGTTGAGGATGCCATGCTCATGCATGGCGCCCTGCTTGCCCTTGGCAATGCGCCATAGCTTCTTGAGCAGGGTCTTACACTGTTGATTGTCTAGCCCACCGATTCCTGCCAAACGGTAGAAGCCGAGGCTTGGAAAGTCCTTTGGGTTGCCTGGGTCAAAAGCATAGGGGCGAATGACTCCTTGAGTCAAAATTCTGCCAGCTGAATATGAATAGAAGTCGGTGCCCATGAGCCGAGCTAGATCGATAGGTGTTCTGGCGATCACCTCGAAAATCTGCAGGAGCAGCAAAGACTGGACTCACGTCATACCAGTCAGGGATCTCAACCAAAGTCATTCCGATTCCTTCGCTTTCTGCTTCCATGTAGGAGACCCTCTCAGCAGAAATATTGCGTAGACTTGGTCGCCCAAGAAGAGTCGGCCGCTTTCTGGCTCATATCAGGTATAGCATTTCAGGGTCTTTCCGTTCGATAATATGGACAGCACCAAGGACATCAGCTGAAGTGAAGGCCAAAGGTGCCTGGATCTCGAATTCTAAGGGCGTTTTGGTTCGCACCGTATCAGCCCAAGCTGTGGCAATGGCCTGCGCCCAAAGTTGGTCTGGTCCATTGTTGTGGTCATCCTTGGCAGGTGAGATAGGTGTCTTGCGGACGCCTAATGGTTGAAAAATGGCGATTCATTCCAAGCTTGGTAGCTTGTTTTGCTGGATTGGGCTAAATCTGGAGGAGCAGGTGGTACCCAATCCTTGGGGACGAGAAGATCTTTGACGCCTAGATCTACGTCGTGACAGACGATTTGAGCAACTTCTGGACTTTTTCGACCTCCTAGGAGATGAATTAGACCCTCTTCGCTTCTTGGATTTCTTCCTGTGCCTCTTCTTTGCATCAAGATCAGGACTGGGAACCTTCTGAGCGCCAGTTTGACCCGATGGAGTCAGTGCACATGGTGGCTCATGCTGGGAAGACAAGTGTCCCTGAATCGGAACTGTCACATAGATGATCTGAGGGCCTTGGTTGTGTTGAAACTGATGTTGCGGCATGTTTGGCCAGCCGCTGGGCAGCATTTTGCCTATCATAGACGGCATCTGGGGAATTGTCACCTGGTGTGGCAAAGAAATCCCCATCTGCAAAGGGATTCCCGGGCCAGAGCATCCCGGATTCAACATCATGGTAGGTCAAGAATTCAAGCGTAGCATGAAAATGTTTTCAAATTACAGAGGTTTCTTGTTTGATGGGAAGTGTCCCAAAACCTGATGTATGAGTCTGTGTGATACACATCAAGAAATGCTGTCCTTATTTAGAGGAGGTGCATTTTGACATTTGCTGCGCAGATCCAGCACTTGAACCTGGGGGTAAACGTATTGGAAACAGTTTGAAACACGCATGCGCACAGAAAATTGCAAACCGCAAAAGATGGAATCCTATGCGCAAAAATCAGAGGAAGCAGAAAGTGGAGGGTAGGAGCAACTTGTGTAAGCCCTGTCCCATCCCTGGTATGTAGTACGCGGTGTTGCTATCCACGTTGTCAACCCGGGTCGTTTTCATGGACGGGAAGAAGCTTGTGGCTGGTACATTGTTCAGAGCAGCACCCCGGGCCCCACCCCAGCAAGCAAAAAGCATCGTGCCAGCTGCTTGGTTTTTATTTTTGAATAACAAGAACAAAACGTCATTTACACACCTTGCCGTGCGTCGCTAAACAAGATTTTGCGCTAAGCATCATGAAACGCAACCAACTTTTTACCAGATCAGAACCACATCATCATGCCACTGAGTATATATTGTGTCCAGCTTGACTAGGGCAGACTAGGTATACACGTGTGCGTGTTGCTTGCTTGCACAGGTTGGAAGAATCTTCACGGTCAATCTTGAAGAAAGGATCTTTACGGCCAACCTTTCAGGATAGAATCTTTACAATCAATCTCTAGGTACCATATCATCAAAGAAAACACTACTGAATCTTTCCGGTCAATAGTGAGTCGGGGCGCAATCACCCATCACGACGGCAGCCAACGAGGGATTCGCCGGGACACACTGGATAAAGCCACAAGGCCACACAGAAGAAATCTTTACGGTACCGGCAGGTCCACAATCAGAATCTCAGGATCTTCAAGGTGCAGACGCTGCATTATTGTCACACCTGCGTCACCTGCGGTTCTGATCTATAGGGTGCTCGGACTCCGAAGCTTTGTGGGAAAATGTGTTGTTTTGTAAAAATGTGTTGTTTGAGCGGCCATCAGCTATGCACTCAGGCATCCAGATGCACCGCAGCAGGTTCAAGATGATGCATCCAGCATCTCATCCACCCGATTTCTGTCGCTTCATTGGCACGTCTAAGAAATCTGGCGCCGTGCCCCCTGCTTGTTGAGGTTTTTTTAGTCGGTGGGTTGGTTGTGTTTGATCATGCCTGTGCAAAGGTGTTCCTGCTGTTTTGGTAAAATCAGTTCGCAATACTTGGTCACACGCAGCTTACTCACACACAACTCTCTAACACACACAACTTACTCACACACAACTTACTCACACACATACACAACTCTCTCACACACACAACTTACCCACACACAACTTACTCACACACACACACAACTCTCTCACACTCACAACTCTCTCACACACAACTCTCTCACACACACAACTTACTCACGCACACAATTCACTCACAAACAACTTACACACAACTCACTCACACACAACTTACTCACACACACAACTGTGTGGCAGGCGTGGCTCTTGGTGACATTGGCCTTCATTCTGCGTGGCAACGTTGAAATGCAAACCGCCACGGGCAAAATATGTTTTTCTGAAATCATCATTCTCTTTTGATGCCTTCGCCGTCTTCTTGGTGGACTGCCGTCGTCAAATTCTATTGTGAATTTCTAGCATGCTGGATGGTTGCGAAATAACGGAAACGAAGGAAATTGGCGCCTGTGAAGTCCTTAGAGCACAGGAGTTGACACACACACACACAGACACACACACACACAACCACCTGCTTTCGCCAAACACCTGTCGCAGACCATCCCTTTCCACGGATGGTCTGCGCCCGCACGTTTGGACAGGCCGCTGACGCGACGAACCTCGTGCCACTCGCCGCTTTTCATGGCGTGAGGCATGTTTTGTGTGGCCACACCCACGCACGCACAAACAAATAAACAAACACACAAAGCAAAACAAAACAAAACAAGACCAAACAAACAAACAACCAAGCAAGCAAACAAACAAACAGACAACCACATGCGCGTGCCCACGCAAATCCTTCACACACAACACCCTGTCACACACACAGCTCTTTCACGCATCACTCTTTCACTGACACCTGTGTTGCATATACCTCAATATCTTTCACACGAAAGACATCTTTCACATGGAACTCTTTAACATGCAACTCTTTCACACACAACTCCTTCACACACACACAACATTGTCACACACAACTCTTGCACACACATGTAATGCTTTGACACACAACTTTGTGACACACATTTTTTCACTTACGACTCTTACCCACCATCTTTCCGGCCCATGCCCTTTCTCTTTCCTGCCTTTCCCATCTCATTTTCATGTTTGTTTGGTGATTATTGGAAGAAATTGACATGTGGGGTTATCCGGTTCTTTGTTTTTATATACAGAGACTACTGCAATGCATACACATTTTTCACATGTGATAATATGTGATACATATAGTAACATCCAAAAGGCTAGAGAATGCTAGAAATGTGATTTAGCACTAAAAAATCAGATTTTACTGAAATTTATCTTTTTGTGGTTTGATATATGTAGAAGTCACGCGAAAAAAATCTGCGAAAAATTGGCGCAGGTCAGAGGCCCTCGTGATCTCAGCAACTTTCGCGACTGCGAACATGAGGCCTGAGGGACTTAAGGGACATATAGATATTTAAGATATATACATATATATAATGATCCTGGAGTAGATGAAATAGTTAGAACAACATGTTGCCAATTTTCCTTATTCTTATTGTTTCGTTGGGATGTCCATATTACTCTATCTAATTTCAGGAGGACTACAATATATATACGCATATATGTATTTACATATGTATACATATACATATATATACGTATATATATATATAATTAATTAATAATTACCAACATTTTGTTAACCAGCAGAAATGGATATTATATATTTCTATATTTATCATGGTGTGTATTTTTCAGATAATATGTTCCTTATTTTCAGGCGATGTGTTTCCATTACATACGTTTTTTATTGGGATATAATAGGATCTATGGCAAATAATTATACTTTAATGTCTGGGTTTGCACAAAAATTGGTTTATTATAAAACTAACCATAATGGGGATGTAGTTGGGATACATTGGATTTTTTTCATCAGGGTATCATGGGTATGCAATGGGACACAACCCCCGAATTTATTGCCGATTCAGGATGAGAAAAGCCACTGTGAATTCCACTGGACGGAATGGGATACCTTATTTTGGGCAACCCCACGTGGGCCAAGGATGGTCCCAGAAGGATCTAAGTTGGGAAATTGTGGAGCCCGTTGGAAATGAAAACGAAATGAAAGGGCATCAAAAAACAACTGTCTATGTATATAAACAAACATCTGGCCCTGTATCTCTGCGTACGTGCCGGTCCATGTATATGCCGGTCCCAAACCGTACGTGCAGTTTAGTGATTACTGTTTTGGGTTGGCCGTTTTTTGTCGCCGTTGGAAAAGTTTTTAATTTCGAACATGCGTAATTTTGCACATGTGCGTAACTTGGTATGGGGGTGATGGTCTATTAAAGTTCCCTTGCACATGTTTTTAAAGCATATGATGCTACGGTGGCAAGATTGGAGGAGGTGAATTTGGGTTCGGTTGGGGTGGCACACACTCTTATTTTTTCAAATAACTTCCAACCGCTCTTGATGCTGCGCTTCTTAATTGAACCAGCAATGCTGAGAGCCAAAAAATCGCAACACATTTGTGGCTGCCACTGTGGTTTTACACGCAGTCATCATAAATACAACCCATTTTCGAGCACCCCAAAATAAAGTTTGAGGATCGGTTGTCAATTTCGAACCGCCATTTGTACGTCTACACGCGTGGTTCCGCAACTGCCAGGATGTATGTTGATCATTGTTCGTCAAATATAATTTGATGTGATCTAAGGTAATATCATTTACATTTCATTCCATTCTAGTCTATTCCAGCGCAATGGAATGAAATGTAAAGCACTGTAAGTCTGTATGTGTTCCCCAAGATCTGTGGCTTGAGGTCCTCCCGCTGTCTGATCCCAGGATCCTCAAGCCATGCCGTACCAGGCGGCCGTGCCGGGCCGATGCCGTTTTGGGCACCGAAGGGGCAAGTTCGATGCAAGGGCAGCTATCCCCATTGATTTGTAGTTCTTCCATACCTATCCAGATATAGTCTTATATAATTATAGTATAGTTATAGATTAGTTATAGTTTGTTTGTCGTTGACAATTATGTAACATATTGGATAGACCGTATTCATAGCCCATGTACTTAGAATCTAGTAGATTTCCAGCAAACATAAATTTTAAAATTCCAAATGCACTGGAAGGGCAGCTTCCTGTTGGCTTGGGGTTCCAAGTCCCATGGGTCCCATGGGTCCCATGAAAATCAGTTGAACAAAATGGTCATTTGAGATGTTCCCCCCTGTGGTTGGGTCATGTTTGAGTGGAAAAAACACATCACTCTTGCATTGAACTTTGTGAGGAACACTACCCTGTTCCTAACTTATTGACAGACTTATTGACGAACTGCTGAACATGTATGAACATGTCACCAATCATCTCCATATTTAGCAATGATGGTGAATTGGCTCGTTATCTATCAATGATGTGTTGTTGGTCATATGATCACCTTATTACTCTTATGCATGGGAATTGCTATTTACCAGTAAATCAGATTCGGACCCCCTTGCAGCAAAAGCACATCCCATATATTGCTGGTTCAGAAACATTCATCACCCCCATACTTATAGTTCATCAGTGATTCCCCTTCACCATTCCCAATCCTCATGTATTTATTGGTAACAAACATCCTGGAGGTACCAACCTGGGGGTTTGGGCGTATGTTTTACACCCAGATCCAAAATAAACACCCTTGGGCGTATGTTGTGTGCCAGAAACACCCTGGGGCGTTTCATGCGGGCCTTTGCCCAAACGTGGGTGCCAGAAACACCCTGGGGCGTATCATGCGCGCATTTACCTAAACGAGAAACACCCTTGGGCGGTTCACGCGTGCATTTGCCTAAACGTGGGCGTTTAACTTGTCGTCCAAAAATTGCAGCTGAAACCAGAAAATACAAGTTATCAGCCGTACATGACATGGGCCATGGGCAAGTTATCGGAAAAATGTGAAAATCTAAATGTCTCCAATCTCTCATGCTATCATCTATTTATGTCTCTCTATCCTTACCCCTTATCTGTCTATCATCTTCCCACATATACGTACAGCTATAAAAAGAAAAACATAAACATGTGATTGCGCGAACGACATTGTAAAAAGACCGTCATCATCTGTTCACGAGAAAATGCCGTCATGACAAATTGAAGAAAAACATGCACGACAAACTTCGAGATTGAATATGGGTCCACTATTAGATTTAGAAATCTGTACGGAACCAAATCTGGTGACAAAACAATTGCACAAAAAAAATGTCGAACAATCTGCAAGAAAAAATCATATGACCATTGAAGATGTCATACGCACAGCTGCATGTCACAATCCCAAAAATCCTTTGGCATGTTTTCTCAGCTGCCATCACGCTTCGCAAGTTTAATCGCTCTCCATAGCAACGCCCGTTTCAAAACATAGCGTCGTGCCCATGTCAGCATGTATGTTCCGCCGTGGCATCCTTGGCAAATACAACGCACCTTTCCCATAAAATCTTCGTCACCAAAGGTCGATAAATGCATCAAACAAATCTCTGTCTCCTCAAAGACATCAATCATGTGGCAGAAGTAGTGGGTTTTGGGGCGGATTTTGTAGAGGAGACGACGTTCAGTCAAACATTGAGCAGCAAGCCACTGGTACGATGCAGAATGTAGCCTGCAAAGCCATGTGACTTCTTCCACCGTCGGCGTTGGCATGACAACTTCATCGTTCATATTCCATGAACTAAGGGCAACGTCCAGCGACCAACAACACACTGCACGCATTTTGCCATGCAGCTTTTTGGCAGCCGTATCCAAAGCACATGAATCAACCAGCTTTACCATAACCCAAGCGGTGAATGCAAAAAGTGCTCTTGTCCGGGCAGCCTTAATGCGGGTGTCCAGGGCAGGCATGGGCCAATGGCGGTACTTCGGCCGGCCAAGTCTTGCCATTGTAAGGGTTCCAATGCCGAGCTGCATGTTTTGATCTGTAGCCCATGCCGCTGCTAGATGGCTGAAAGCATGCAGGGTATCATCCCAACTTCTGCCAGTCATTCCAAAAAAACATTTGAAGTGATCCATCTTCCAATGAACTGATTATGGCCGCAGGAATGAGATCTCGCAAAGTTCCCAAATGCACAATGTGCAGAAGGTCAAACAAGCGTAGCTTCTTCTCAAATCCCGGAACTTGTGTCCATGGGGATCTGTCATGTGGATCTGAAGGTGTAAGAATACTCCGCCACAACGATCTCAGAGTCAAATCTCCCCAGCTGAGTTCTGGTGATCTTCTGTCCGTGGTTGCCAAGCAAAAATCACAGCATTGCGCGCATCTGTAATACCGTTGAGTCTGGGTAATAAGGTGGGCGTACGCATGAGCTTCCATGTCACCTTTCCAGAAGCAGAAAGCCTCAGCAAGCATGCTGCAGCAGTGACTGTGGGGTATGGATGATATCATACAGATTGATCCCCTTGGCTTTGTCATGTTTTATGGACAATTAACCCATACACCCACTAATGCATGTTTGTTTTTTAAAAGCATCTATGAGGCTTGCGCCCCCTTCATCATGGGAGTTGCATGACATGTCATGAAAACCGACATGGTTGAACTTTTTTGTCATACGCGACATGTGCTATATATGGCATTTGTTATATGCCTCATGAAAACGTCTGAGGATTGAACTTGTGCCAACTCGTTGGGTGGTTCCCCGATCATCTTGAAAAGCCTAGCCACTGCTTTCATTGAAAATTTCTCTCCCGCCAGCTTTTCCCGTTTCGAACCAAGTGGATGAAATCGTCCAGTGTGATTGACGACGTCATAGACTCCAGCTTCCAATTGTTTCATGTCCCAAGCCACAATCTTGCAAATCTCGCGCCTAGTCTCTTCAGTTACCTGCGAAGTGCCCATGATGGCGATAGCGTGTCTGCTTTTCCAGGAATCATTCCGGAGACATCCAGTGCTCCAGCTCCAAACCGTAGCGGTGCTGCCTCGCATAAAACAAGTCAGCTGTTGTTGTCATGATATGTTGCCGTGCTATCCCAAAAACTTCTCAGCTGATGCATGCATGTCCAGATGCCTGAAAAATGAGGAACTCCATCTTCATGTATGATAATTGGAATGCATGATGCCATGTGGTCACGTCCAGACGCACGCCAAAGTTTGCCAAAATCATCATGTGACCCCAAGCATTCGGCCATTGCCTCAGCGAAAAAAGGTAAGTCGGCAATTCAAAACATGGAAAAACAAAATGGAAAAAATGGAAAAACAAAATTCAAAACATGATGCATGTGTGCATTGCAAATGCTGGTGGCAAGACGCATCAGGCCCTTGATCATATAGAGCTTGTAAGTGGTCACTCGGCAGAACCACTGATATGCTGGCATTGCCACGACCATTTAACTGCGAACTCTTGCTGGCATCTGTTCTCACTGGGACCTCACATTTGTAGATGGGAATTGGCAGCTTCAGCCAACGAAAGAAGTCCCGCTCACGTGAGGCAACGAACTGTTTCGCACTCACCTGACATACACACACACATGAATCTCGGAAAAGACTGTTTGGGTTTGATTGCTGTCATGCACAGGCTATAAACCAAGTATAAAAAGTTGCAGCAAATCAAGGGCCAGCCTTCACACTCCCATCTTGAACAAAATCGCTAGCACAAGCAGCAGCACCACTCACAGAAAGTTTTCCCTCAGCAACCCGTTCAGCCATTCTGCAAACTAAAGCGCTGTCAATCTCATCCACAGTCCTAAGCTGAATACCAAAACACACCAACAGATGCAGCACTCTTCCATGAAACATGTGTCATGTGTTATGCACATCTCATCTGATGATGCCATGCATGAATGCTGCAGTGGGCAAGAATCATTTTTTTCCGGTACTTGTCGGGAAACTCAGGGTTTTCGTCAACATCAGGCCTGCGCGGGACTGCATGGCAGCACTCCAAAAATGCACAAGTGGCTGTGTAACATGTCTGACGCAATTGGGCGTCGCAACTGCTTTTATCTAATCCGAATTCAAATACAAAATGACACCATTTTCTTCTCCGCAGCGCTCCCGACACATCATGTATGGCCGTATGCCAAGCTAAGCAGACTTGGTTGTGTCACTTGCCCCAACGTTTGTAAGAATGAAATTGCACACCCATGGCTCATCCCGGGCTGTCAGGCTCGGGTTCTCAGAGCCGCCCCGGCAATTAAATCCAAACATCGCCAGCGCACTGACATGCCCTGCAAGCAGAAAAAAGCCTATGATCGCCAATGGTGTCGTCCACCATCTGTCAAGCATTCCTGTATATATACAGTGTGTAAGTATTTCTGGTAGACATCTGCAGAGCTGCAAGTTTCTTTATCTTCAGGGTTCTTCAAACTTTCAACAAAACTGCCATGGATCCACCATCAGGCAATCGTCGGCCTAGGCTTTTGACTTTGCCTTGGCCTTGGCTTTGCTAGCTGGTTTTTTATTTTGCTGCCTCGCTAAGGCATTACCGGCCGCGTAGGGCTTCTCAAACTGCTTCTGGAGGCAAATGAACTCTTTCACATGTGGGATGTAGTCATCCTCCTGCATGAAGCCAGAAGGCAAACCACAATGCCAAGCGATTGCATTTTCCCAAGGGCAGGAATAATCTCCATCCATGTGAATCATTGGCATGGAAATGAAAGGTTACAAAAATCCCAGGGTCAAAATTTGGTCCACGAGAAGGTAAACACCGCTGGCCGCAATCATGTTAATCTGTCCTCATTGTTCTGGGCGTTCACAAGGGCCTGCGTCTTCAGGTAGAGATCCCTGAGCGGGCCATGCAAAATTTATGTCGCAAGGGGTGCATCGATGAAAACATGTCAGACCATGCTTGCTCAGCCCAAAACAATGCAAACGTACAAGCTTAACATATATATATATATACTCATATTATACATATACATATCTATGAAAAGTAAATCGGGAATATATATGTATATATCGCATTAGGATGCATTGGGTGCATCTCGAGACCATGCATGGTTGTCAAAAAATGGCTGCCAAGGCACTCAAACTTCTTTGCGAATGCAGTCATCTCTGAGCTCAAAGCATCCGCATATGGAATTGACTGCAAAGTCAAGCCAAGATTGCTCGCATCGGACTTTCGTTTCAAACATTTGCCGCACATGTCTTTGGCCTTTTGCAAGGGCGTCAGGGGAAGCTGCTCTTCCGGGGTCTTTTTCCTGGGTTGCTTCTTGGGAGGTTCCTCCGCACGCGGAGTGCCAGGGGCTGACGCTGGTGTTGTTGGGCTCGTAGTGCTGCTGTCCGACGGGGCCGGCCTCTTGGCCGTAGTCTTTGGTGGGCCCATCCTTGCAAACACAGTCAAAACATCACAACCAATTACATGCACAGATTCCACACATGAAATCATCTGACTCTTGCACAGTGGTAAATTCCAGTTCTCATGTAACAGCAAAACAGCTCATGCCCATATGCTAAATAATTCCACTTAGTGTCATGACCTCTGCAACCTCAGCGACATTGGCCGGGGTCACCTGAACTCTGCCAGTGCTCATCATAGTACCTCAAGATGAAAAACCATTCGGCACAAAAACAGTTTCATTGCCAATGAAATTTGACTGTGCCAGCTTAAATTGCCGACAGAATGTTCATGGAAAAAATGCGCAGCACATCCCAGCCTGATCTGTTGTAGTTGTCCTCCTCATCCTCACGCTGGGCAATGAGGTACACAATGCCGCCTGGGTTGTTCTCATCTTCCTCAATCATCCCAATGGACTCCTTAAACTTCATGACTTTGTCGGCATCTTGTCCATAAGAATCCTCCATCTGCTTCTTGGTAAAACGCAGAGCTTTCTTCTTGGCTGAGAAAACCCGACCAACTTCCTCCTGCTGCTGCAAGTTCACCTGAACTTGCTCCAGGTTGCCACCATTTTCACACAGCATGGAAATCAAATCGTTCTTCTTCTTTTCCTCAAAAACCATCTTGCGAAGTGATGGCAGGCCATCCAACCTGGAAGGATTCTTCTTGAGCCTTGCAAGCAAATTTGCAGCTGCTCGGCGGCTGTACTCTGCATCCATGGGCTGTGGCTTGGAGCTTTGCACTGGCAAAGGCTGGCGCACAACCGGCTCCAACTTGACAACAGCTGCAGGCTGAGGGCGGGCAGGAAGTGCCTGATTGGGGCCTGTCTGCGAATGCAAATCTGGCGGAAGTTGGAAAACTTGACTCTTCTGCCGACGCAACATATTTGCATTGTCTGCTGAACCATCAACATGCTCCGCAGCTGATGTGCCATGAGGGCTGGCCTGAGGTCGACATGACTTGCCAGTCAGCCAACCTATAGCTTGCAAGTCTTTGTCAGCTTGCTCTCGTTCTTTTGCTTCTGCCGCTGCCACCTCTGGCTGCTGTGTCTTTTGCTGCTGGCTTTGCTGAGGGACTGCTGGCTGAGCAGCCACTGCAGGTGCTCGAGGCCGTGCACGTTCTGGTGCTACATTTGCCAAAGTCTGCACGGGGGCTGCTGGCTGTGGAGGCTGCTCAGGTTGGTTAACCATCTGATTCGCCATGGGCACTGCAGGGACAGGCAAAGGCTGCAGAGGTTGGACCATTGCTGGCTGTGGAGGCTGCTCAGGTTGGGTAACCATCTGATTCGCCATGGGCACTGCAGGGACAGGCAAAGGCTGTACAGGTTGGACCACTGCTGCCTGCGGAGGCTGCTCAGGTTGGGTAACCATCTTCGCCATGGGCACTGCAGGGACAGGCAAAGGCTGCCTAGGTTGGACCACTGCTGGCTGTGGAGGCTGCTCAGGTTGGTCAACCATCTGATTCGCCATGGGCACTGCAGGGACAGGCAAAGGCTGCAGAGGTTGGACCACTGCTGGCTGTGGAGGCTGCTCAGGTTGGTTAACCATCTGATTCGCCATGGGCACTGCAGGGACAGGCAAAGGCTGCCTAGGTTGGACCACTGCTGGCTGTGGAGGCTGCTCAGGTTGGGTAACCATCTGATTCGCCATGGGCACTGCAGGGACAGGCAAAGGCTGCAGAGGTTGGACCACTGCTGGCTGTGGAGGCTGCTCAGGTTGGGTAACCATCTGATTCGCCATGGGCACTGCAGGGACAGGCAAAGGCTGCACTGGTTGGACCACTGGAACTGCAGGCTGTGGGACAACCAAACTCTGCACGGGCTGGCTAGGCATCAGGCTCGGTTGTGTCACAGGAGTCACTGGCGGGGCGATCTGCTGCACAACATGGGCCTGGGCAACTTGACCTGTCTGCACAGGCTGAGGTTCATGAACATCCTGAGGAACCACGGGCTGGGCAAGCATGGGACCTGCAGCATCGGGTGAAGAGTCCACAGTCGAGGCTTCCATCTCCATAGGCAATGTGTCCAGAGTGCACATGTCGACCTGCGAGCACATCAGTGGATTCAACCCAATCAAAGAAAAACAAACGATCATGCACATGTTATTTGCAACATCGAAGGTCAACATGTAAAACTTAGTGTTTTCCAATACCATTGGATTGAAACATCATGCGTCAATACAATGTCAAAACAACATGCACCCTGCTTTATAATCCATTTAAATTTCAAACGGTCAAAACACACCATAAAACAATATTATACACACCTATGGGGTTCATTTTTTACTAGTTTCCAGCCTGCGTTTCTCCAAAAGTGGCCATGCTTGGCTGCGTGTCACCCAATGGCATGGCTTGCAAGGGCATCGACAAGTTCAGACGTTTCCTTGGCAAACGGTTCACAAACAATGGCTATGCATTCATCCATGTCACACAGCACATTCAGGCATCTGCGAAGTTCATCTAATCTCAAGCCGGTTTCACCTTCATGGACTCTTGTACTATATACTTGTCTTCTAAACCTTTTAAACAACACGCATATACTGGATGAAATGCGTGGCAGCACACACTCAGAACCAAACCCATCAACATGCATCTGCACATCTGGAACGCTGGACTGGCTTGCGTGGACAGCACCTTGCACGGTGAACGCACGCCCCAACACTGATGAGTAGGGATCCTGAGTTCCCTATGAAAACACAGTTGCATTTTTTATGTCACAGGAAAATGATTCAAACACGTTGTGCATGTGATTCGCCTGGGGTTGCCGCATCCATGGCTTCACGAACAAAGCCAACCATGTACGGGTCGGTTGACTGAGGGGCCACAAAGGGGACCTCTTCCTTTACAGCCATGACCCTAAAGAACACTTGAACGTGCAAATGCAACGTACTCCCAAAAACAAATCTGCCAAACAGGAATCCAAGGAACATGACATGTGAAGACAATTCGAGGTCACGGTTGGTCACGGGTTGGTCACGGGTCGGTTCGGGTCTTTTCCCTTTCATTTCAATTGGGGCGTTTCTTGCAGGTCACGGTTGGTCACGGGTTGGTCACGGGTCGGTTCGGGTCTTTTCCCTTTCATTTCAATTGGGGCGTTTCTTGCAGGTCACGGTTGGTCACGGGTCGGTTCGGGTCTTTTCCCTTTCATTTCAATTGGGGCGTTTCTCACAGGTCACGGTTGGTCACGGGTTGGTCACGGGGTCCCGGGCTAATTTTCAAACAAAATATGTTGCAAACTGTTTTATCCATGTATTTTGGATTGTTTGCGAAAGTTCATGAAGTTCATGAGTGGAATGGCACCAAAACAAAAACCATGTAGTTGCAGGCTACACACATTCAAAGCATGGTACTAGGCTATATATGATGAATTCAAAAGAGGCCGGAGCCCCATGTAAGAAGATCATGCATGCATGACATGTGAAAAAAGCCGGATCCCCATGTAAAAAGATCACAATTCATTGAACAAAAGAAACAATGCCATCACTCACGTCCACTGTCAGAGTCCACTGTGTCCGGTTGTTGTCTCACCGTCTCACCTTTTTTCCCCCAAAGTTGGTCGCACTTGCAAGACAAATGTTATTAAAGGTAAATTGTGCAGGTCTCACATTTGAGAGCCATGTGAACGTCTAAGATCTTCCAAAGCCTCTACCAGCATCGCCTCTGAGAAATCAAAGTGCTTGAGTCTGGAGTACATTGCAATGCGCTCCTCCGATGGTAAAGCAACAAGTTTAGAACACTTCTGTGGATTCGCATATATGCATTCAGTATAGTTCACTAAAGAGATGTAGGTTGCCTCAAATTGCGGGCCTCAGCCAGGTTGACTGACACTGAATGCTAATTGAGCAAAAAAACTTGTGCAATGGACTTTGGTTTTCAAATCTGCTTCAACTCAATTTGAACATGTTGTGAGGGCCACAAAGCCTGAAACGGGGCTGTCCTTGATTGCATCTGCTGACAGATCGGCGCTTTGAACAAGACACCATCGCCTCCTCTCCCTCCTGATGCAAACGATGCATTGCCTTTGAATTTCTGTTCCACCAAAGACATGCGAACATGCGACTAGACTGTCCAAAAAAAACGCATGAAGCAACATTGTCAGCTTGCAAGGCAAACGAACCAGTCCCGGCAGACACAGGACCATGTGCTCTCCACCAGGCAGCTATTGCTCTACCGAACTCAGCAGTGTAGAGTTGGGTCTGCTTAAGACCAGGGCCACCTGCAACCTTCTTCTTCCCATTGGCATCTGTATACCTGGGCAACATGAGAAAGAATTTACCCAATGGGTCCCTTTTGGATGGTGTTTACAATCTCAGATTTCCGTAGATTTCCCATATGAAACCAAATTTTGTGTTAGTTATGATATAACTTTATAACGAAAAACAATCATTTAACCATGGAACTGGTAGGTAACTGCAGCATCAACTTGAGGTCGCTCGTCTGGTGGAGGTACTCTCATATTCATCAAATCTTCGAGGGATTCTGTTGAATACAAAGCAGTGGGCTTTAGAGTTGCTGCTTTGAAGCATGCCATGAAAAGCTGATTCAATTTCAGTCTCTGCCCCTTCCATCCCCGTTCTTCCGCTTCATGAAAATATGCAATCACGCTCTGCCATGATGGCAAAGCAACCATCACTGATCGGAGCGGTTGCTCCAAGGAAGGTACTCCACCTACCGCCCAGGCCAGCAATGCAAGAACGGCGGATCTGCCGGCCAAGATGTTTCCAAGTTGCACGTAACTCAAATGTGGTCTCCAACCCATCGGAAAGGCTATGGACCTGGTGTGGGTTCCAGAATTCATATAATTGAAACTTGTGCAAACGGTGCCCAGGTGGCAAAGACCACCGCAAGACAGAGACAGGATGGCCATCACAGCGCTGACCAGCCCCATAGTGCTCGTCAAATCATGTGTTTGACTTCCTTAGCAATGTTATAAGCTTTGACCGATATGCACCGAACAAACGCTTCAGTTTTTAAGTTTCACAAGTCACCAATGAAAACATTCATCTGAACAATGGAATTCGACGAGCTTCTGAGAACATCAAAAGCGAGGGCGGTGAAACCCAATTCAGAAAACGCTTTTGCAATCTGCGATGAACTCTCGGAGCCTGCAAATAATTCGATGCACATCACATGGGGAGGAACCTCAAAGTCTGCAGCGCGTCTGCAAACCATGGCCCATATCACAAGTTCAATCAGGACCCAAGGCAGCTCAAGTTGGGTCAAGCCATAGACATCACGGAGTTCCTGGAACGACAACGTTCCGAGCAGCACAGAAAGCAGCTGAAGCTGAATCATCATGGCACTGGCACGCAGCTGTCAAAAACAGAAAAACACATGTTTTGGTCTCATGTTAGACATGCCGTTAAGTTTGACAAGATCATGAGATCATATGACATTCTTGGTTGTTTTGCACATCTCCATGTATCTTGCTTTCGTGCAATTCGTCACAGCCATAAGGAACTGCGCAAAAACATCGAAAATGCATTGCAGCTTTGTCAGCAAACTGTCTGAAGCATGAGCATCATCCACTTCAGATTTACACGTTGCAAGGGGAGAGGTGGCACCTGGAGTCTGCACTCGATGGAGCTGAGGGTGCTCCCTGTGTGGCCCGTCCTGCCAAGCAAACATCTGGAAGCATATGTGCCATGACCAAAACGAAGCTGTGTGCATTGCAAAACATTTTCATGTCCAGCAAATCTGCATGCCTGATGGGCCGAAAACATCAAGAAAACTTTTTCCCCTGCTGGTCCGTCTCAGTTGATTTTCAAACGGCTTTGCGACTAAACATCAAAAGCCTTAGGCTCCCTTGTAAGTATTCAAGTCCACTTTGACATCGTCAAGAGTCTTCTTGCCTTGATTCAACTCTGACACCAGCTTGTTTACAATGCTTTCGCATTCTGCCTGGGTGTTGCTGCTGAGCTGAGCAACCTGCCTTCCAGTTGCATTATCATGGATTGCACAGACCATGAACTGACCGTTCTGACCCTTGCGCTTGTGTTTCTTCATCAAAAACTTTGCCTTCTCCTTTTGTTCCTTCTCACTGGTGTTTGTTTTTGCTTTCTTCTTACACTCAGCTTTCGGTTTCAAGTCCTTGCCCAACCGCTTCTGTCCTCAGAACGTTTTCATGATGATAACAATCCAAACTTGGTGCCATGGCTGATATACACTGAGATCAGGTCCGGTTAGATGCGCAGAAGGGGTATCACCTTCAAGAATTTCTGCAGCCTCCTGCATTTCAACGCTTTTCAATTTCAAATACTGCCATTGGTTGCCAATAAAAAGCACGATCAGTGACCCGAGTAAGTCCTTAACGCAATCGGGCTCTGGAGTGACAGCCGCTGCAGCCACCAGAGCGGTGGCATGTGGCCGAGGGCCAACCTAGAGGGGTATAGATGTCATCCAAACCCTTTGAAACCTGCCAAAACGAGGATAGATATGATTATATATATATATATTATATATATATGTATGTATCTACATATTTATTTGTTTATTCATTGAGCTGCTCTGAAACGAGGTCTGTTTTGAGAATGAAAAAGAAACTTGGGCATCTCAACAGCAATTTAAACTTTCATGAACATGGGTCCATGACAAGATTTGGATGCTTGCCAAAAAACTGCTGGATCCTTTCCATCAACACCGTTCTCCTTCGCAGGAGGCTTGCCTCCCAAAACCACAAATCAAACCAGGCATGCAAATGCATCAGACACATACAAAATTTAATCTTGGTGCCATGACCCTCTGCGAAACCCTTGCTATGGCCTGCAAGCTCTTCGTCCAAAATTTCAACCACTTTGCCTTGCAACTCACGCACGATCTTCTGCCGCATCTGGGATGCTGTCTCCTGCATCAATCGGGCAGCAATGGTTCTTCTACTGCGTGAATCTTCAAGCAAGGCTGCCAAACATCTTAAACTGAAAAGCTGCCCAATCCTGCAAAACAACAGGTTGGGAAGATGGACTCTCTGACTGCATGCCCTGCGCACATGCCTCCGGATCCTGAGCAGGAATGAAAAATATTTGCATGCAAGGACTCACATACACTGCGACAAATTTGTGCTTGTCAACTGTCCAAGCTCAAATGATTTAATTGAGACTCAATGCCCCATGCTTTGCCAATGTCATCTTCTGCAAACGGTTTCATGATCTCGAAGAGCTCTAAGACATGGGGTTCCGATCGAACCCACAACGGCCAACTCTCGTCCTTCTTAAAGGATTCACGGGCCTTTCTCCACGTCTTCCTAGCAAACCTGAGAAATGAAAGGATTCTGGGTTGCATATGGGGTGAATGCTGAACATTCGTTCAAAGATGATTCCCTTTTCTCAAGTAGCTGAGATACTGCATCAAAACTTTCAAATCGTACACCATCAACCAAACCTTTCCGTCTGGCTCGCTCTGGCCGACTGTCTTGCGAAGGGTCGCAAACAGGGAGTCATTGTGAATTGGCATGGAGGGCGAGGCCAAGGCCAAAGGCTTCAAAGCCCAAACGAAATCACTGAGGCATTCTTTTGCGAGGCTCTTGCCTTGGGTTCAAAATCTTGGAGTAACAGGCGTTGCGGTTCAAAATCTTGGGGTATAACAGCATTGCAGTTCAAAATCTTGGAGTAACAGACATTGCAGTTCAAAATCTTGGAGTAACAGACATTGCGGTTCAAAATCTTGGGCAAATAAAAAGCAGCATGACACATGCCCGATCTGAGGCTGGGCACTCTTGCAAGCGTACTCATTGAAAATCTTTTCCGGGGCAGCCTCAAGGGCACCTGAAACTTTCTCTGGCATGATTTCTTTCATCTGCGTACACACTTGGTCGACTTGGCCCTGCTCGAGAGCCAGCTCTACAGTCCCTTTTTGCCGACCCATTGCCACAGTTTAAGCAATGTCGGCTAGATCCATGCATGCTGCGGGCTGACATGAAGCATGCAAAGAGGTTCCATTGCATGGCCATTCACAAACTAATTTTCTACAGTTGTAAAACATTGCAAAACATTGCAAAACTATTTCGAACTCCACAGAAATCAAAGCTTAATGAGTCCTTGTAGCAAGAGCCGTCTGCGCTTTGACATTCACTGAGTGCTCACATCCTGCGTGCTCAACTTGAAACCAGCTTGAGAAATTCAATGTTTTGAGTCCTTCCTGGCATCTCTTCCGAAGACTTGCTCATTGCAACCAAATGATGAAATGAAATTGCAATCTGCCTCGCATATGAAGGGCAGGTTTGCGAACCTGGCATTGAAAAGCGTGGCAGCTCATTCAAAATGAGTTTTGACTTCACGTATTTCAAACCGCTTGCAGCTTCCAAACATCAAACCATACTGCGTGATTGTTGAACACAAACCCGAAACTTTTTTGTCAGCATTTCCATCTTCTGCCCCTCTGCGCTTGGCACAACCCAAGGCAAGAACAAAAATCTATTGGCATGACACTTTAAATCACTTTGTCCGAGGCCTCTTAGCCACGAGTCCATCTGCATGGTCAGCATCCCATTCGGATGGGAATTCAACTAACTGTTCATTGGATTCAGGCTCTATGCCTTCGTCCAAAAGTCCACCACCGTCTTCATCATGTCGAACGCACGTGGCCCCATCATCCTCGATCAGGAATTGAAAGAATTCTTCATCATCGTCTGGAACTTCAGTGGCAGGGTGTTCCACACACGTTTCAGGAACCAGCGTCGTTGCTTCCTCCACCCATGTTGCATCACCATCCTCATCAGGACCAACAGTGACAGTGCGAACTGAAAAGGCTCCAATGGGGCGCGCTTCACTCCCTGCGAACTCCGCCTCGCCAAACTTCGTCTGCATGGCCTTGCTGCCAATTCCAGCACTCTGCAATTTCGGAGGAGCTGCGCCTCCTGTCAACTTCTGGTTGAAGAGGGCGGTAACTGCCTCTGAGTTGGCATTACCAACCATTTCCTGGCAGGGAAGAAAACAACAGTGCCAGCGCAAACCCAACTCAATTTGAACACAGGGAAATGTCTCCCGAGCCGACGGGGCACCCTTGAAAAACAAAAGTGTTTGCGATATACATCCCTTAAAAAAAAAATGAGCCAAAATATTTTCTTTGGCCCCGGGCAGGCCTGTTGCAAGGCTTGAACTGCCTTCAGACTGCGCTTGGCTGCCTTGGCATAGTTGCGGGCAACCCGTTGGGCTTCATACGCCTCGGCCAACATCGCATAGGCCATCTCCTGCACGTGGAGGTATAAAGATGAAACCGTGGAAACGCATGAAGAAATCAAAGGAAACTAGGCCAATTCAATGATCAGAACTCATGTTGGATTCAAAGCGACGAGAAATGGTAATTATATTTTGTGCGATGTAAAGTGTCACATATATATATATATAGAAATCAGTCTAACAAATTCCTCAGCCTGTGCATGCAACGACTTCACACAAAACTGCTATATAAGTATACATCATCTGCTTCTGTGCTTTTATTCGGTTTTAAAACTAAACGCCCACTTCCACTTTGCGCCTGGTTAACCCCGCTACTGGAGCTGCTACTGGAGCTTGAGGTCGCAGGCGTCCATGGTACCTCAATGTCAAAAACGTGAGAGCAACAAATCTCGCAGGTGTCCCTTAAACTTCATCAGGGACAAAAATAAAAAATTGGCATCACAACTTGAGCAGGAATGCATCTGGCACTTCCACGGCAGGTGGAGGCTTGTTTATGCCACGCTCTGCCCATGGGCACTTCGGCGGGGACGGCGGCCTAGGGCGCCTCTTAGGCAATATTTTTGGGGCCATCTTCAGTATGACCATATGGGCAACAACGTCTGCGGTTAGCGACGGATAAATATCAAAAGACATGGCTTTAAAACTGCGGAAAATGCTCAACTCGAGAGTTCCAGGAGTGCAAACATGCCAGACAGGCGGGCTCAGAAAGTCGAGCTTTGCACTTCTGCAGTTTTCGGCCCTCGTCCTGGCCTGCAACGAAAATGTGCAGAACAGTAGTAAACAATCTGTGGCCGCAAAATGATTCATGTATGTATGTATGTATGTATGTATGTACGTATGCATATGAACTGAAACATATGCAAGCCTGCATGAGCATTTCACGGCCATGGCTGATCCCATCGACAGGCGTTTCAAATTGAAAGCAGAAAAATGTGTTTGATTGGCTCTCTTTGTACATGTTTAAGGTGACATGCAGGGAAAGTAAATGGGCAGAATTGGTGTCTGAGCCACGGGCATGCAGTTCATAATCACATTGCCTTTGGTTCGTGTTTTCCAAAAAAGAGCTTATACATCTGCGGGGCTGAAACCCGATTTTTGCACATGTCATGGCATGAACCGTGCATGTTTTATAAATGAGGCCGAAGCCCCTTTGTAAGGATTGACATGCATGCATGCACGTGCCCCGTGAAATCGTGAAAGCATGTTTTGAGGAAAAAACATGAAAAAAACATGAACCCCATTCCAACCCTCGTTTCGGATTTGTGAATTCAAGAAAACATTGGCTTGCGATTTGTTGGTTTTCGGTTTTGACGCTAAAAAAATGCTACTGATCAAATCCAAGCTGTATATAAGGTAGT
>CAMXCT020006679.1:144601-367487 GCA_947184155.2 Cladocopium goreaui
GATACATTAGATAAGATAGATACGTTAGATAAGATAGATAAGATAGATAAGATAGATAAGATAGATAAGATAGATAAGATTGATAAGATTGATAAGATGAATAAGATTGATAAGATTGATAAGATTGATAAGATTGATAGATAGGCAGCTAGGTAGGTAGCTAGGTAGGTACATAGTCAGAGAAAGAGAAAGAAAGAGAGAGAAAGAGAGGAGACCTCAACCCTGTCGGTCCATCAGTGGCTTCGTTCTGCCATCCGTGACTCACAACAACCAACCTCTCCTATAGGTTTCCTATGGTGGCGCCTGCACAGCCAACAGAGGTGCCTGGAAGTTTGTGCTGGCGTCCTGGACTCTTTGCAGCACGAATGAGGCAATGGCATCGAGAAGGTGGAGGGCTGGAACGTCGTCGCCGTGCTGACAGACGTCGTGGCCATGCTGACGGACATCGTGGCCATGCTCAAGAACGTTGTGGCCGTGCTCAAGAACGTCGAGGCCGTGCTCAAGAACGTCATGGCCGCGCTGAAGAACGTCATGGCCGTGCGGCGGAACGTCGGACTCGTGTTGATGCTCGCACACTCAAGAAAGCCGTCAGAGGCAGGCTGCGGCATTTGGTCGCAAGGACTCCTGCAACATGGGTGGCTTTCGCGAAGATCTGTGGGCTGACGAGGACAATCCGTTTCTCAGGTTTCAGGCCACGCAGCACTTGTACAGGCAACATGCTGCAGAGGAGCTGCGAGTATGGCCGAAAGATGCTGTTGCCGTCAGTCGACAACCATGTCTCCTGTGCTCAGCCGATTTTGATGATCGGCCAGCTTTGTTGTGGAGCATGTGAGAACGGTGCACGGCGGCTTGCAGCGGTATACCGGAATGCAATGTTGGCGTTAGAGTCGTTGTCTCCACACGTTGTTGTTGGCAGTGAAGTTCGCCAACGCCACCTTTTTGCGGCACGCGTGCATGGACTGGGAAGGCAGCCAAGCCTCCCAGCTGCGTGTCCGCCGTGGCTGCGCAATTTTGCGCGAAATCGTTCTGGCTGGAAGAGTTGCTGGAAGTCTTCCTTGCCGGGGATTCGTGCTTCATGCAGAATCCGGATGCCGTTTGGACGCTTTTGTCGGTGGAACGCTACAAGCAGCGCTGGCCGAAAATTCCTGCGGCCGAGTTGGAGGCGTCTGTGCTGTGGAGGTCGGCAGCGCTGCCTCATCCTATTTGGTGCTGCTCCACCGACGTCGTGTTACTGCGGCCGCAGCTCGCGGCGACGAATCTGTTGGCGTGTGCAAAGATTGCCATCAGGCGTTTTCTGGCAAGAAGCCGCGGCTCTGTAAGTTTTCTCTGGCCAACGATCTGTGGCTTGGTCGCATCGATCCTTTGCTGTGGGGCGCAAACATGACCCACGAGATGTGCCTGGCCATGGCCCGCACGGTCGCAACGAAGGTGGTTCTGCGAGCCGGCGGCGCCCAAGCGCCGGCCGCCGGCAAGCAGTGGGACCACGTCTACCAGCAGACTGGTTACGTGGGTTCCTCATGCTTTCCACAATGGCGATGCCAAGCACGCTCTGCAGTCACTTCCTCCTGAGAAGCTCAACGACGCACTGGCCATTACCTTCTGCACAGACCTTCCGATAGAGGATGCTGACCACGGCCGGGAAGCTGTCAGCAAGATTGTGCAGCTGCGGCTGCGGAAGGACAAGTTCCTTGAACAAGCCGAAGCTTTGATGGCGACCAATGTTGTTTATTAATGCTACTGGGATCACAAAGATCGAGGACGAGAAGTTGACGCAGTGGCTTGGCGGCGAAGCAGATGCAGTGCCTCCGGCTGTTCTTGACTGTGTTGTGACAGTGCCGGTTGGCCAGTCTGGGCCATGAAGCATGCGCCAAGAAGGCCCTGCGCAAGCTACTGCTGGCAGCATTTCCTCCACGCAAGATGAAACGTTCTTTCTATGGTGCTCCGTTTGAGTTATAAGTAGTTATAACTTTAGCTATACAAAAAGTTATGAAAAGTTATGAAGTGAAGCAAATATCAACTATTTTGTCACATTTTTATAATTTAGAAAAATTGGAAAAAACACTTGTTTTTATTGTATCGAAAACAATATTTTTCATTATTTTTCTAATTATGGCGGTTGAGCCGCTTCGAAGTTGTTTTTTTGAAAAATGCGCGGTTTTCACCGCTTCCATGGCTGAGGGAATGTGCAACTGTTTTTTAAACAGAACAGGCCACTGTGGGAGTGCGCAAATTGCAGCATTTCCTGTGCAAAGATCCAACAGCATATGGCGCAACCGGACAAAATTGAATTCCATTCCTCTCTGCTGTTCATTGGCTGAATGCACTATGTCATAGCAAACATTGCTGTACTGTAGTGTATCGACCTTGCTTCTAGTGCAACCACTGACAGTGCCTGGCAATCTCTGCTTGGCACATCTGCAATGGCTATCCACACACAAACCAAAAAACCAAAAAAACAAAAAAACAAAAAACCAAAAAAACAAAAAACCAAAAAACCAAAAAAAACAAAAAAAAACAAAAAGACAAGACCCAACACTCTGCATCTGACCCCCTCCCCTTGGGGTGTGCAATCTTGGTTTTTTTGGTTTTTTTGGTTTTTTGGTTTTTTGGTTTTTTGGTTTCTTGGTTTTTTGGTTTTTTGGTTTTTTGGTTTTTTGGTTTTTTGGTTTGTGTGTGGATAGCCCAGACCTTGCCCATGGGTCTGAACTTTTCTTTTTTGTGTTCTCGAGGTTTTTGGCCAAACTGCAAAAAACCATGGAAAAACCAAAAAAAACAAAAAGTTCAGACCCATGTCCCCTGCCAGGCCTCTCCCAGACCTTGCCCATGGGTCTGAACTTTTTTTTTGTTTTTTCCATTGTTGTTTTGAATGTTTTTCATGTGAAGATGCTTTCATCACAGTACCTCTCAAAAAAATGCGCGTCTCTACAATTTGCACACCTGCGCCCCCCAGGCCAAACTGCAACAAAAAACAATGGAAAAACCAAAATTCATTAATGACTTATATAATGACTAATATAATGATTAATGTAATGACTTATTTTTTCAAGAATATAATGACTAATATAATGATTAATATAATGATTAATAAAATGATCAATATAATGATTCATAAAATGATCAACATCATGATTATTATAATGATTAATAAAATTATTAATTTAATGATTATTAAAATGAAGAGTTTAATGATTAATATCATGATTATTATCATGATTCATATAATGATTAATGTAATGGTTCATATAATGCCTAATGCAATGACTAATATAATTCATATAATGATTAATATAATGATTCATATAATGATAAATATAGTGATTCCTTTCATGATTTATTTAATGACTTTTATAATGACTAAGATAATGATAAATATAATGATTTTTGTAATGGCTGATATACTTGTTAATTTATTGACTAATTTAATGATTAATATCATGATTCATATAATGATTAATAAAATGATTAATATAATGATTCATTTAATGATACATATAACTATTCTTTTCATGATTCATTTAATGACTTTTATAATGACTAGTATCATGCTTATATTTTAAGAATGATTAATATAATGATTACTATTATGATGAATACAATGATTATAATATCATGAGTAGAATACTGACTAATTTAATGAGTTTATATACAATGAGTAATGTAATGATTAATAAAATGATTAATATAATGATTAATATAATGATTAATTTAATGATCAATATAATGATTCATAAAATGATCAACATCATGATTTTTATAATGATTAATAAAATTATTAATTTAATGATTATTTAAATGAAGCGTTTAATGATTAATATCATGATTATTATCATGATTCATGTAATGATTAATGTAATGGTTCATATAATGCCTAATGCAATGACTAATATAATGATTAATATAATGATTAATATAATGATTCATATAATGATAAATATAGTGATTCATTTCATGATTTATTTAATATCTTTTATAATGACTAAGGTAATGATTAATATAATGATTTTTGTAATGGCTGATATACTTGTTAATTTATTGACTAATTTAATGATTAATATCATGATTCATATAATGATTAATAAAATGATTAATATAATGATTCATTTAATGATACATATAACTATTCTTTTCATGATTCATTTAATGACTTTTATAATGACTAGTATCATGCTTATATTTTAAGAATGATTAATATAATGATAACTATTATGATGAATACAATGAATATAATATCATGAGTAGAATACTGACTAATTTAATGAGTTTATATATAATGAGTAATGTAATGATTAATAAAATGATTAATATAATGATTAATATAATGATTAATTTAATGACTAATATAATGATAAATACAACGGCTAATATAATGAATGTTAAAATGATTAGTATAATGATTGATATAATGATTAATATACTGATTAATATAATGATTAAAATAGTAATTCATATAACGACTAATATAATGATCAATATAATGGTTCATAAAATGATCAACATCATGATTATTATATTGATTAATAAAATGATTAATTTAATGATTATTAAAATGAAGCGTTTAATGATTAATATCATGATTATTATCATGATTCATATAATGGTTAATGTAATGGTTCATATAATGCCTAATGCAATGGCTAATATAATGATTAATACAATGATTAATATAATGATTCATATAATGATAAATATAGTGATTCATTTCATGATTTATTTAATATCTTTTATAATGACTAAGATAATGATTAATATAATGATTTTTGTAATGGCTGATATACTTGTTAATTTATTGACTAATTTAATGATTAATATAATGATATATATATAATGACTAATATAATGATTAATAAAATGATTAAAATAATGAAATATTTAATGACTGATATAATGATGATTCATTTTATGATTCATTTGATGATTAATATAATGATTCATAGAATGATTCATATAATGATTCATATAATGATTCATATAATGATTTATTTAATGACTTATATAATGACTAATAAAATGACTAATATAATGATTAATGTAATGACTGCATGGAAAAAAGTGCACTCCCACAGCGGCCAGCTCTCTAAATTTTCCACCATGCAATCTTTGGTGGTTACGTTAAATCCCCTAGTTTCAGTAATAAAATTCCCAGAAATAACATTCAAAAAAGATTCTTCTCCAACAAACAGATTTTCCCTAATTTAATCAAATTTACCCTGTGGTAATTTAACATAACTATGGAAAATCACCATTTTTGATGGGTAAATCCACTATAAATGGCCATTTTCAATAGCTACGTTAAATTACCAGAGGGTACATGTTTCCATCTATCCATCACTTTTGGCTGATGTTTTCCCATGGTTTTCCACCAGGATTTTCCCCAGGGGACCCAGGTGACTCTGCCGTTGTACGCCAACTACTGCGACCTGAAACCCGCCTCGGTGGCCCCCACGGCGCCGTCCTCCCCGGGACGACGCTCCGCAGGGGCGGCCTCACCAGGCAGAAAATGGGGGGGGTTATAACGGTTATACGAACTAACTTGGGGAGAATATAATATGGGAGAAATCATGACTAACTACTAACCCGAAATGATATGATGAAATGAGTTCTAGAGGATTGATCAAGAATTCTGAGGATTTTTTGTTATGACGTCATGGATTATGAGGATAGGGTATTCACTCATTTAGAATAACCCCCAGGCAGATCCGACTGAAGTAGTGGCGAATTGCGGTTGTTCTACTTAGTTGGTTACTTCACCAATGGTTGGATCATTGATTTACAGAGTATTTGATTGGTTTATTGATGTTTTGATTGGTTTGCTAATTGGTTCATTAATTTGTTGATCGGTGTGTTTACTGGTTCATCGATTTGTGTGTGTGTGCAATATATATATATACACTATATACACACTATACAATATGGGCGGATTAGTTACCCAAAAAAAAGATGTGGCAGACATGGGACAACCAATCATTTTGTAGGGATACCTGGATTATTGGGGTGCGAATACTCCAAAAATCAATTTCTATGCTGAAAATAAATGGTTGCCATTCCCAATGATTTCTATGAGGGTGACTTTTTATGTTTTTGGACAGGGAAGCTACATGGGTTTGTCCCTTGGATATTGGTCAAAAATTGCTACCGCAAAAAAAAACACCATTCAGTTTTTTATGAATTTCCCAATTTACCAAAACCTCCATGGCTTCCGGGATTGCCAAGTTTGCCGGAAGGTACCCAAGTTATGGCAGTTCGCGTACTACTAAACTTGTGACCCCGTACAGTCTTGAAGTTTGACCCATTTGGCATATTTTGATTTGGAAAATTCTGTTTTCGGCGGAGTTTGGATAAAGCACCATTTCTTGGTCCAGCACCGTACTCTGTCAAATTCCACCCAAAATTGCCATGATGATCTCCAGTTGACTGATGATAGGGCTGCTGGGACGACAGATGAGTTTAGGGACTTTGAAAGGTTCGTTCTTGAGTTCCATGTTGGCAGCAAAATATGAAGGTACAGTCTTCTAGTCTAGTCGTGACGATGCAAATCCTGAATGTTGATGTTCCCTCCTAAAATGATCTGGGAAGTTCATGCTACGTTTTCATTCGAGGCACTTTCGAGATGGAAATAATGTTGAAACAACATTGGCCATTGGTGAGGCTAATGGACCATCAATCATGGGAATATGAACACATAGACATGTAAGCAGAAGGAAACGACTCAGCGGGACAATGAACACAAATGGCGCTTCCTGAAATTGACCCCCAAAGCAGTGGTATTGGGGATTGACTATCTATTTTGACGCCAATGACATAACAACACTACAAAACGCTTGTCCTTACTGGCAGAGTGGCATTCCTTCCAACTGGACAGGTTTCCGACCAAAGCCTGAGTCACCGAAAGAGCCAGTGTCACCTGGAAGGGCAACAAGAGAGCGGCCACACACTGACCGAGTGATTACTGTTGACCCAAGAACACCCGCACGCCCCACTTCCAACACGCAGGAAGCTGGCAAAACGACAACAGAACAGCCTAGCGTTGAGGAGGTGGCTGTAGACCCAGGGTCACCAACAGGGCCGCAGTCACCAGCAGCTGGCAAAACTGCAACAGAGCAGCCTAGCGTTGAGGAGGTGGCTGCAGACCCAGGGTCACCAACAGGGCCACAGTCACCAGCAGCTGGAAAAACTACAACAGAGCAGCCTAGCGTTGAGGAGGTGGCTGTAGACCCAGGGTCACCAACACAGCCGCAGTCACCAGCAGCTGGCAAAACTGCAACAGAGCAGCCTAGCGTTGAGGTGGCTGCAGAACCAGGGTCACCCACAGGGCCACAGTCACCAGCAGCTGGCAAAACTGCAACAGAGCAGCCTAGCGTTGAGGAGGTGGCTGTAGACCCAGGGTCACCAACAGGGCCGCAGTCACCAGCAGCTGGCAAAACTGCAACAGAGCAGCCTAGCGTTGAGGAGGTGGCTGCAGACCCAGGGTCACCCACAGGGCCGCAGTCACCAGCAGCTGCCAAAACTACAACAGAGCAGTCTAGGATTGAGGAGGTTCCCGTGGACCCAGGGTCACCAACAGGGCCGCAGTCACCAGCAGCTGGAAAAACTACAACAGATCAGCCTAGCGTTGAGGAGGTGGCTGTTGACCCAGGGTCACCAACACAGCCGCAGTCACCAGCAGCTGGCAAAACTGCAACAGAGCAGCCTAGCATTGAGGAGGTGCCTGTAGACCCCGGGTCACCAACACAGCCGCAGTCACCAGCAGCTGGAAAAACTACAGCAGAGAAGCCTAGCATTGAGGAGGTTCCCGTGGACCCACATTCACCAACAGGGCCACAGTCACCAGCAGCTGGCAAAACTGCAACAGAGCAGCCTAGCGTTGAGGTGGCTGCAGACCCAGGGTCACCCACAGGGCCGCAGTCACCAGCAGCTGGCAAAACTGCAACAGAGCAGCCTAGCGTTGAGGAGGTGGCTGCAGACCCATGGTCACCCACAGGGCCACAGTCACCAGCAGCTGGCAAAACTGCAACAGAGCAGCCTAGCGTTGAGGAGGTGGCTGTAGACCCAGGGTCACCAACAGGGCCGCAGTCACCAGCAGCTGGCAAAACTGCAACAGAGCAGCCTAGCGTTGAGGAGGTGGCTGCAGACCCAGGGTCACCCACAGGGCCGCAGTCACCAGCAGCTGCCAAAACTACAACAGAGCAGTCTAGGATTGAGGAGGTTCCCGTTGACCCGGGTTCACCAACAGAGCCGCAGTCACCAGCAGCTGGCAAAACTACAACAGAGCAGCCTACGGTTGAGGAGGTGGCTGTAGACCCAGGGTCACCAACGGGACCACAATCACCAGAAACAGATCAGCAACCTAGAAATGAAGGTCAAGAAGGAGATGACCTGCCAGTTGCTGTTATTTCTCCGGCAGTAGAAAGATCGGATATTCCTGTTTCGGTTTCTTGGCTGAATATTGGCTTGGGACCAAAGTCTAAGTGCTTCCCATTTGGGCAGCCCTTGTTACATAGAAAGAGGTTGTCAGAGTGGAAACATGCTCGGTTCTGGCTAGCCTATCTGCCACCAACCCACGTGATGTCAGTAAGGATGGTTTCGCTGCAAGCGTTAGTGATGGGGGGATGAACCTTTGCAGGATATGGCAGGGGAAGCCTTGCCTTGAGCGTTCCCTGCTGAGGCACCCAGTTCCTCCATCCTGGCCGTGCTTGGCCCAGCGGAGGCAGCTGAGGCGGAAGCCTTCCACCGACGCTTCCACCAGCTGCGCCAAGGCTCAAACCTCCCCAAGGCAGCGGAGAGATGTTTTTTGGCAGGAAATCAAGGCCCCAAAGACTAACTGGTTCAGCCACGCACAAATGATTTGCTCTAGAGGCGCCTTGCTACACACACTAGCTATTCCCCATTACCACACGATGGGGCGGTTTCCACCCCTGTTGGATCTGTGAGCGAATAGGGCTTCAAAGAACCAATTAAAAGTCCCAACCTGTTTGATTCACAATTTCGGCTAATTTGGTTTTCTGACAGTGGAACCTGGCAAAAATTATCAGACCTACCGTGTCATCCTGGAATTGTATGATTAACCTGGCTCCTAATTTAGCAGCAGAAGTAAGATGCACCAATAATATTCCATCATCAACGTTTAATTTCAGAAAAGGTGGGGCAACATTCCTCTTCCATGTTCATAGGTCTATTGCACCCACCTTGATTTCATGGCATTCTGAAGTCATTTTGGTCAGAGCTAAACAGGACCCCTTCCGACAGCCAGACCTCGTTCGTCTTGGTTTTCGAGACATATATACCCATAGTTGCTGGGTTATATGCCAACTTATGGGGGTCAAGAACCATGGTTTGTAACTTTAACTGCACCCCCAAGTGGCTCATTTACATCAGACTTGTCCCTTTTCAGAGCGGACTCACCTGCCCTGCAGATGGCCAAAAAGAAAAGCGGAAAAGTCTATCACACTGGCGTCACCGATGCCATTGAGCCCCAACCACAAGTTTCTCACCGCCGGGGAAGGGTGGTGTTGTCGGGTGCTGTCAAGCCCCACACCTTTGTTTTTTGCATTTTTTTGTGTTTGAACCAGCCAACTACCAGGGTCCCACTACCCAAATGGTATTGGCTCGGGTTGTTTCGCAAAGCTTAAGACATGTTGAAAAGCTGAGACGCCAAAGTGCGGGGATGAAGAATGTGGGTGTGTTTGAAAATATGGTGTTCATGTTCATTCCAAAAAAAAACTAGCTACTCATCGCATAGGAAATGCTCCATGTTCATTTTTTTGGTACCCCTTTTTACTGGTTAACCCATCATGTTCCGTAGATTGGCCACAGGCAACCCCCGGGTTGGAGAATCACCGACGGTAATCGGATGGGATCCTTACGGGATACCAAACCAGCCCCTCTATTTTTACCAAAAAGACACTGTTACCATTCCCAAAGAGCCAAAGTCTTCAAGCGAATTATGACTCACATAATCTATTCCGATGATGGTCAGAGGGGTGTAAGGTCCTAAGATCCTAGTTCGGTTGCTTCGTTGGAATGGTTTAGTTTGTGTGTCCGACAATCAGACATATGCAGGTCACCAAATAAATAAGAGTCGAATGCCCATTCTGAAACTTCCCTGTCCAATTTGCCACGCACGGAAGACAATCAAATTTAGCAGGTACAAAAGACTTGGACACAACAATACCCTCGGCTGATATGAATGTGTTGAATGTTTATTGAAACTGGTGATTTTCCCATCGATCCAATCATAAAGCAAAATTCTAAGGTTCAGAGCCATGTTTCATCACCACATCTGCCAAAATCCTGGGTCCATGTGCCCAGGATGGCGGACGAACCCACGAAGTCATGGGTGTGAACACGCACGTGCCTGGGCGATCGATGTGGCGATGTGTCGGCTACGGTACCTTAAATCCACAATTGATCATCATTTTCCCTATGAAATAATATTAAGTAATATTCAATGGCCCTATTTCCAGACAAACCCATGTTTTTCGCTTACTTTTTTGGGCCCTACCACAAAATCTAATGCGTGGTGATGGCTTCGTGAATTCTTTTCCAAAGAGCCGGGTGTTTTTATCCCCATGTTTGTTGCTTCTCATCGACCACATTATTGGGATTTACCACCTAAAATCTTAGGACTATTCGTTCGCAACCAAAAATCGAAATATATCAGCTGAAAATCAGTCTTGGCATTTTCCACCAAAAAACAAAAATATCTAAATCCGGTGGTTAGAAGGAGCCCGGAGCGATAGGTGTCGATATTCTCTGTTAAACTGTTGGGCCGAGCTACCAAGACTTTCCCACCCATGGATGTCCTTTCCCATTTGTTGGTTGATTAATAGTGGGGTTATGTGGGGTTATAACATCCCGTCAAAACCAATAGGCATGATAAGTGGTATACCAAATCGGTCTATTCTTGTTCCCAACCAATGCGATGTATATAATAACGATATTTAACTTAACTATGATTAACTATGATTAACTACATCTCACCAAACTTTACAAAGAACATGCTCAATAATTATATCTGAAACTTTAAAACCATGGCATCATAGGGGGTTAATTCACCATTTCTCCAATCTCCAGGTGATGGCCGTCCAGGAACGGCCCAACAGCACCGGCACGCCCACCGATCCGCGCGAGCGGAGACCGTCCTGGGCCACTGCGGCGAACGGTGGGGATCGCCATCAAACATATGGGGCCATAGGTTAAATGAAGGTTTCCAAAAATGGTACCCCTAAATCATCGATTTTTGCAGGAACCCAAATACCTGTGCTATCCCAAACCAGTACATATGGTTTTCCAAACATGAGGAAATAGGGGTACCCCCAAATCATCTAGTTTAGATTGGGCTTTTTCATTGGAAACCATCCGTTTTGGGGTACCCCTATTTATCGAAACCCCCAAATAGCTCAGAAATAATCACCATGAAATTGCCACTATAGCTAGCAATTGGATATTGTAGTTGGTTAGGTGCACGAAATAGCCATTCTACTATGGTTATTAAACCTAAAGTGGGTTATAACTATGGTAGTCCCATCTAAAAATTGGTGAATTACCTATGGTTTTTAGTCAGTAAATATATCCCAAACTAATAGCCATTAAACAGCCATTATAAGTGGTTAAACAACCGAAATATGGACTCATATGGTAAGTATATCCCCAAATTTTAGACATACTCGAGCCATGAAAGTTATACCCTAGTTGATTGATTATGAAACGGTACTTTAATGGTACTGAAAACCATCAATTATATCAGGTTTTTTAAAGTTTTAGCTACCAAAGATATGGGGATATTGAGAATTATGGTTGATTGGTTAATTTTGGGGGGCTTATATTGCCTAATTGGATTGTGATAACCCATAGTAGGGAAACCGTTTTCAACCAGCGAGTTTCATGAGATGGGATAGTAGTATTTTAAGGGTTGATGATTGATTTATGGGGGGTTCCCTCCAGTAAATCAACAAGACCTTGAAAATAGTCCATTTTTAATCTTCCAACCCTTCTTTGGCAGGGTGTATGTTAATTTGGAGGAGGGTATCCATGAAATTTGGGTTTCATGCATGAAAATTTGGGATACAAATTAAGTTGTTTTCATTGAGGGTCATACTTATACTTATATGTTTAGGGAATTTATCACTACTGGTATTTTCATCCTGATAATTATCCCGAAGTGATGATAACCCCAGTCGTTCTCCCAATAATATCCTAATAGACCATATTTGGTGGTGATTTATGGTGGATATATGGTTGGGTGGAAGCAACAACTGGAGGCGGGGTAGCCGGGGTAAACCACAAATAAAATGGGTACACAGTCATGGGTGGCATATTAAAGTAGGAATAACAACTGGAGGTTTGATTCCTAGCTTGGAAAAACTTGTTCGGTAGATTCATAGTTGAATCAAATGATATAAATGGTGAGAACAAGAGGCTCAAACAATACCTCGTTTGCATCATCAGGGGCTTATGAAATGAATCCTGGAATGCAACCACATGACTAAAAACACAGAATGGGTGTGTTGAATAAAATTAGATGGGTGGGGTTGGACCATTATAGATATATATATATATAACTATATTATTGGGATAGCATGCCTATATATACATATATATATACACTATGGATAGGATAGGATAGGATAGGATAGGATATAATAGGATAGATGGTAGGCAGATAGATTATTACAGATTATAGATTATTATATGTTTTTAATATTATTGTAGATTGTATATTATAGGCTATATATACCAACTATGTTATGGTTGAATCACATTTTTGGTGTGGTCTTTTGCCCCTTCGTCGCAACCGCCACTGTAAAGCCCAGGCACATGACGGACCGGAACTCCAGTTCGATGACCAGGTGGGTCAGCAAAAATAGGAATTTCACCAACAAAAATGTTGCTATATGGGGGTTTCCATAAATGGTGGTACCCCAAAATGGATGGTTTCTAATCGAAAATCCCAATCTAAAATAGATGATTTGGAGGTACCCCTGTTTTAGGAAACCCCCAATATGGTGATGTAATGGAATATCATGAGCTACAATGGACAATAAGGATCTGGATGAATTGTGACGACCTCACTGCAACCTTGCTCTAAATGATTGTAAGTGGATTCCAGGTAGGTGAACTACTTTTATCCAGAAAGATTGAATAAAGAGTGAAATCATGCACGCAAAAAACAATAAAACATGGGATACTGTAAATCAACCACTCAAAATTGTATCAAATTCACCAGTGGAAATGGGATAATTACTGTAAATCAAAAGATACCTCCAGTGATGGCTGTTTGTGGACCTCATTGTTTAAATCCAAGGACATGGTCTTCTGCTGACATGCGGATGCATTCAGAAACTCCGTCTTCAACCCATGTTTAACTGCTATGTCTATCGCCATAGATATTACTGTTTTTCAATCCAGACAACCAGAAATCAAAACTTGTTTGATTCTTGTAGTGAACATTCCCTCCATCACAAATCTGGTTGGTGGTTTGGAACATGAATTTTATGACTTTCCATTCAGTTGGGAAGTTCATCATCACTGACGAACTCCATCATTTTTCAGAGGGGCAGGCTCAACCACCAACCAGAAATGGTTGGAACTAGTAAAACAAGGCTACGGCGCGGTTAGCGACCCGGGGTAATTCATGGATTTTTCATGATGCTTGGTTCACCAAATCATGGTATTGGCAAGGTTTTGTAAAAACGTGATAAAAACGTCAAGTCGTAGTAACACTGGGGCCAACTACCAAAAGTGCGTTTCGTAACGTTCATCGATTTTCAATACGTCTGAAAAGAATCATTGTTTTTTTTGTTGGACAGATTCAGCTACATCTGATCACCAGTCATTCAGCAAAAAAAACTTTTCAAGTCACCCTTGCACATGACGTCAGTTGTGCATGTGACGCAAGTTAACATGAACGTTAACATCCCCACCCCACCCCAACCCAGTGACGTGACGTCAGTTGTGCATGTGACGCAAGTTAACATGAACGTTAACATCCCCACCCCACCCCAACCCAGTGACGTGACGTCAGTTGTGCATGTGACGCAAGTTAACATGAACGTTAACATCCCCACCCCACCTCAACCCAGTGACGTGACGTCAGTTGTGCATGTGACGCAAGTTAACATGAACGTTAACATCCCCACCCTACCCCAACCCAGTGACGTGACGTCAGTTGCGCATGCATCAATTTCAAGAGCAACTTGCATCCAATCAGCAAAAATGACAAAAACGCTGGGGTCGTTAATGGCGCCGTAGGCTAAAACAAACACCTTGGAAAAATCTGGTACCAGGATTCCAGGTGACCGATCTGCAAATTAAGTGACCTGACGTCGCATCACCAAAAACGTCACGTCACGTTGCGTTACATTACATTACTGGTTGGTGGTTTCATTTTTTTTTATTTTCCATAATATATGGGATAATCCTTCCCATTGACTTTCATATTTTTCAAGATGGTTATTGCACCGCCAACCAGATTGCATACGTATACAGCTGGGGTTATTGTGTTTATTTCACTGAGATTATTACTTTGGGACTGCGTACCACTTACTGTGCAAGATTTGTATGAAATCACCGGATATCCACTGTTTGACTGGGATATCCCATAAATGCCATTATATTCCATAACATTCCATTAGTCTATCCTATAGGATCCCTAGATGATTCCTATATGATCGATATAATAAAATATCATGGAATGTAATGAAATACCTATATCATGGAATATAATGATGATCCCAATGGAATATACAATGGAATATGATACCCTGATGCACAGCTGTAAAGGTGGCCATCCACGAGCCGGAGCTTCCCGCCATCACCGTCCACGACACCGACGCTCGCCATGAGCCCGACGTGGCCGACGTGGCCGTTGCCGAGGGGCTCACGGGGAAGCGCGAACGAGAGGAGGACCGAAACCATGGGCGGCGCAATGGGTGGGTGAAGCTACCTTGGGGCGTCACGTAGATCTGGAAAAGCCTATGGCATTATGGTTTTTTGTAGGAAAATGATCTAGAAATGCTGGGTCAACTCCACATCTATGTATGTTTACAGGAGGGTAATATTTGGGTTTTAGTAGCAAAAATGGGGAGAATCGTTGATGTTTGGTTGATGATTATAAGGGGATTATACTATCCAATAGATTCAATAGATCCTGAAGAGTATCATGATGGTATCATGGGATGAACGGCATCCTCAGTTCTGATCCCCAGGTGGATCGTCCCAAAACATCAGCTTGATACATCGGTGTTTTTTGACCCCACTGGCAAAATATCTTCTTTTATATATATATATCACAAGGCATTGAAGTTTTGCTGCTTCTTCTTTTCACATGGCTCAGTGCACCCCCAGCAACTACAATCCCTGGGATGATCCTCCAAGGGTTATCCACAAAAGGACGGCCCTGCCGAGAGCCGAAAAGCACCACAGCCGCAACTTGGCACGTCCCCGCCATGGCTTTGTCAATGGTTGTGCAGTGATACCCCAGATGTCTATGTCTATTTTAATGGGAAAACGTTCATAAACCATTGGATTGTGGGCTACTCTATTCTCAGACAAACCCATATATGGTAAGCCCTGGTAAGCTGAAATGGAGTAGTCATGGACCTGCAAACATCCCGGATAGACCTCTGGGTCAAGAATTCTTTGGCCAGAGATAAGTATAAGCAACAAGAAATACATTTCAACAGCACTTGTGGTAAAACAATGTCAAACATCAAAACCGGAGTTGTAACCACCATAGCTACGGTTTCAAACTTGTTTACGACACCGCAGATTTTGGTCATAGCTAGGTATTTAAGGATCCAATTTTAGGTCACCAGATGACAGGGCCGATTCCCATATGGTTTTAGTTGGCAGAGTAACAATAGGCTGATGATGGCATTCTATGCTATTTTGCCAAAGGTATCCGATACATTAGGATAGGTACTACCCCCAATTATGAAACGTACTGTTTACATATCCGAAAATGGGATGGTTCCTTCCAGCCTAACACGATTTTTGACCAAAGCATTGTGGGTTTTTGGGTTTCGACTTTTGACCCATAGCCATAGCAATTGTTGCTTAGATTACCCTCTGGTAAACAAACATAGCTATTGAAAATGGCCATAGAAATAGTGGATTTACCCATTAAACATTGTGTTTTTCCATAGTTATGTTAGTTTACCAAAGGGTACCTCTTTTTGTCGTGTAAATATGTTTAATCTAAAATACATACCGCGTTTGGAGCGATGAATATGGAACCATGAAGACATGGAGCCATGGATCAAGGGGTTATCAACCCCCCATCAACCCTTATCCGGGGCTCATTGATCAATCTTACAGCCCGATCCGCCTACTTATCCACCAACTTCCCAAGTTGGACCTATCGAAAATCGTTCACAATTCCCTACAGTTCCGATGTTTGAAAAGAAAAAAAACTGTGGTTTTAAAATTTTATCAGATACATCATGCATCAAAAGGTTACAACCATCTACAACCATTTTGTCATGGTTAAATCGCCATGTTTTTGTAAAAAACACCGCTCCCAAGGTCGGCGATTCACCTTCCGCCCATCTCACGTGCTGCCACGGCGCCCGGAAACTTGTGTCCCTTGGCACCCATGAGACCGTGCCGTACGCTGGGTGTTGGTGAAGAGTGAAACCTCCAAGATTTACCCTCTCGTAAACTAACATAGCTATGGAAAATCACCATCTTCAAGAGGTCAATCAACGAACTAAATGGGCTATTTTCAATAGCAAACTGTAACAAATTACCATTGTGTCTGGAAAATAATGAGATCTGGGCAATCCTGAGGATGTTTTTCAAGTATCAAATTTTGGTTTGTTCGAAAATGGAGGATGGGCTCTCAGTGTCTGCAATGATTAGCGATGATCTCCCTGGATCCAACAGCATGGCGAATGGCCCAGTCCCACACCTTGTCCCCACCTATGCACTGTGAGATACCCTCTGGTAAACTAACGTAGCTACGGAAAAACACAATGTTTAATGGGTAAATCCACTATTTCTATGGCCATTTTCAATAGCTACGTTAAATTACCAGAGGGTATCACCATGCACTATCTTCCCGATTTTGACCAATGTCATGGAAAAACGTCCAACGCGTGAAGGTGATGAAAACGAAGATCTGCAGAGTATCCTCGAAAGCAGCAATGTCAAGGTCGACATTTTATGGCACTGCAGGGCGGCTTCAAGGAAATATGGTGGTAGCTTGAGAAAATTGGGTAGCTGCATGTGAACACAACCCACATTGTCATCACTGGGTACAGTATGGGTCAAAAAAAGGTAAACCAGAATTGGAGTCAATCTGCAGTTCCAAGGCCTTAATTACTCTTTTGCCCATGTCCATCGGGTGTGAAAACTAGGTGCATCATCTCCGAAGATGCATTCCATGAAGTACGCTACTGAAAAAGGGCCCAGATATAGCAAGTTACGCTCCCACTTAAGTATGATAATTGATGGGTCAGTCCTCAAACCATGTGTGACGTGTTATTGGCACATTATCGCAAATAGCCAAGCATAGTGAGAATTGATGTGATGACATGTTAATTGTTAGTGCTGGCATCAGTTAGCTATCAGTTGTTATATTACCATCTAACAACTAGTAACGAATTGTAATACAATAGTAACTGACCATGTTATTCCAACCAGTAGTTCCATGATCAATGGTTAACCATAGCCAGTAACATCCATAACTAGTAACATGACTACAAGTTTCGTAACTAATCCCATCTAACATCAAGCAACCCCCATTCTATGGTCTCAAACAGGTGTAATCTCGCACAGTCTCAGCTTTCACCCTTGACACCATGCCCCACTTTAATTGGGGGGGCACTTCAGAAGCTTCGAAGCTTTGCATTCAAGCTGAACCACTGGCCATCCGGCATCAGCTTAGCCCAGTGTTGGGATCACAGGAAAGATCTTCGGCAGCAAGGACAATTAGTTTGGTAACGAACGATGTCCAACTAACCAGTCACATTCATATCTGATAACATCTGGTGAACTAACATAGCTATGGAACATCACCATTTTTAATGGGAAAATCCACTATAAATAGCCATTTTCCATTGCTATGTTAGTTCACCAGAGGGTAACATCTGAGAACTACTAACTACTAGCTGACTCTCCCATCCCGCCCTGCGCGCCTTCGGCCTTCGGGCAGGCCCTGAAAGATCGCCTCAGAAGTGAGATGACTCTGCACGAGCAAACACGGACGCTTGGCAAAAAAAAGGCCACCGCATGCCACGCTGCTTTTTACCACCGGAAAAAACGATGCGGACACTCCTGGATACCATTTCTAGAAAATCTTGGTTGAATGCTAAACTCCTGGATCCCATTTCTTGCTGATTTCTTTGCAAGTTGTGCTTGTCAAATACCCACTTCTTGTGGATTAAGTCTCACCATTGCGAATCCCCATGTTTTTTCATCCCGAATGGTTATCCTCGGGTGAAATAGGCCATTTTGATCCATTTTGTTCGATGATGTCCCTGTCAAAATGGTGGAAACTCCATGGCAAAGTGTTAAATTACCAAAGGCTATCTGGATGATAAGACCTAAATCACAGAACCTACAGGTTTATAGGTGGCTTAGCAATGGTTTATGGTAGATATAACAACTATAGTTAATGGGGATTATAATGGTTTATAAACCAACTTATAACTGGGGGGCCCCATCCTGTATTTAATTAGGTATATGTGTATTGAACTATTAGAGCTGATTGGCTCGGTTATGTGCTGAATAACTGGCTCAGAAGCAAGTACCTGGGGAGATTTCATATATAACTGGATCAATGAACATGTTTATTAAAATCGGCGTAACAAAATTTGGAATCTCATCTTATATGATATTCAAATGCGGCTGCTGGTTCCTTTATTAAACGTGTTATTCATCGCTGGTATTAGATGATTCCAATTAATCTTCCTTTATCAACGGCGGGAACGGCTTCGTTGCAGGAATCACGCCAAAGAGTTGGAGAAGCGTTGCTGGGCGACTGCAAACAGGATGGCTTGGCCCCCAAGTCTACCAGAAATGGCTGGTATAAACCATGAAAATATTAGGCTGATTTAAGTGACATTGCTAAAAACTAACATTAGATCATTGGGTCAAGTGGTATGTGGCTGCATATGTGGTACCACTATCGACAGTGCATGGCCAAACCATTTGGCGACGGTGCTTGCTGCACACTTCGACTTCAATGGGGGAGTTTACCAATTAGAAAGGAGGATTCAAGGAAAATTCAGATCTTCCCAGTTTCACTTCTTTGCCGTGTCAGATGCTTCGCATTTTCCAAAGGTCTATTGTATATGATCGTTGAAAACAGCACCACATTTCTTATATTTTGTCATGCACCCGTCCCCATTCCCACTATCCCACGGTCTTCCGTTTCGCACGCCCCCTTCATGTTGGACATTCCTAGTTTCCAGTTAGTTTCCCTCCCAGCTATACCCATCTTCTACCCACCTTCCCACAGACTATGCAGCTCAGTTGCATCAGTTTCGGCACGCAGCTCCCATCTATATGCATGTGCATTTAGATACATCTCCTCTTCTCATTTCCCCAGGTTTGCAGTTATAACGATTTTTACACACAAGTCCAAAATGTGTAAAAATGTCTATATAATTCTATATATATATATCCCAGCCCTATCTGCCCACCTCCATCCAGGTTTGCAGTTGGCCACCAAGCCCCGATCTTCCCAAAAGCCACGCTTCGGCATCACCTCCACCACGCCCTACGACCGCCGACCGCGAGAGAAGTCCCGAGAGAAGCGCAGCGAGCGCAGCGTTGCAGCTGGGCTGATGGAGATCCTGTCATATTACCCTCTGGTAAACTAACATAGCTATTGAAAATGGCCATTTATAGTGAGTTTTCCCATTAAAAATTGTGATTTTCCATAGTTATGTTAGTTTACCAGAGGGTAATGGAATATGAATAGGATTAATATCCACTAATATCCATTAATAGGATTAATATCCATAGGATTAATATGTAATATTAATGTCAAATATCCATTAATCTATTTGAGGACTGGTAGTTAGAGTCACTTTGATCACATTGCCATTTGTGTGTAACATCCATTCGCATCCCGTTTTAGTTAATATCCATTATATTAATATGAGGCTGGGTCAAAAGCTATGATCAATTTTAGTAAGGTGAACATCCAACTATACCAGCATATACCAGCTATTTTTGGGTGAGATACCAGGGATTTTGACCCATAGCAATATCAAGCCATATCAATCCAGCAAAAGGATCCCGGATATCATTCATGTTAATCTATGTAACATAATAGCATTAATCTATGTAACATCATAGTGCAACCTAGATATGCAACATAGTTAACCATAGTATTATGTCCAGCAACCGTTATAGTGTAAGTTAGCTTAGTATTTGTAATACTATGGTTGGACACGGTTATAATGATACATTTATGATTATCTATATTATCCGCATATAATGCTTTTGAAATACCAGGATATCCAAGATTTATGACTATGTGGGAAAGCCAATAATGAACTTACAATAATATGTAGGAGAATGTGGTAAGTGGATGTCCTGAATAAAAACAGGTTGGTAAAAAGAGTGCAAGCCCGCGAAACACTATCTCCACAACCGGTAAGTGATGATAAATGGTATGCCAAACCAGCCCCTCCTTGTTTCAAAAAACACATCGTTGCTTAAATCGTTGATAGAAGCAGCAAAATATTGGGAATCAGGGGGGATCAATGCAGGAACCCGCTGGTGACTAGTGACTGCTAGTGATTTCTACATCATCCAAGAATAATATGGCTGGATTAAGGATATGGATGGTTTAGGATTGGACCTAGATTTCGCACCGAAGCTCGCTGCAGATCACTAGGGTGAACCAACGGAGGGTTTCCTAAAATGGGGGGTACCCAAAATCATCCAGGTGTTTGCTTATTTTTGCTTATTATCAAGGTTTGGGGTAGCCCCATTTGAGGACGAACTCAGGTATCTACGCACCACGACCACCAGCGGGGTCATCCAAGGCTACCAAGGCTACCCAAGATCCAGACACAACTCGCACAATTCTTCGCGAGGTGCCAGAAATTGATAGACTACGATAGGTTGATTTTTCTATACTTGTGTAAATATATTAATATATATATAATATACACATACAAAAAATATATAGAATTATCTAGACATATATTGCACCCGGCACCCATTGTTGATAGATGTTGATGGTCAGTGTTATAACCTGTACTACAAACATCTGGCATATCCCCATGTTATGTCTGTTAAAGCCCCATTCTTTGCAGGTGATATGCCAATGTTTGCAAGTGTTTGATCGTTCCCAAACTCACCGCCGCCGCCGGGCCTTTAAAAAGACCGAGGTCTTACCCCCTTTGAAACCGCTGAAGTCGGCACAATCCTCGCGTTCCTTGGCAAAATGCCCGAAGTAAATCGAGGAATTTTCCAGCCATGTTTGACCAACCAGAGGGTATGCTGGCTGGTATGGTCTCCTGTTCTTTAACCAAAATTCTGGGTTCATGATGATTAGTGACAGGCATAGTTGAGACACGTAGCTCAAACATCAGCCAGTAGTATGACTGCTCCATCAAATCCCGACACTTCAGTGATGATCTCTGCGCGCACCGTGCCATTGGTTGGAATACTGCTGATATCCTGTTGGTTCAATCCTCATGCATTTTTGCAACGATATCGCCAAGTCTGTCCTGAAAAAATACTCCCATGACTCATTGCTGGCTCAACTTGCCCAGGTTATCCTTTTTGCATCGTTTTGCTGTTGGTTGTTTGGCTTCCTTTGTGCTAGTGCATTCCGCATTGTATTTTTTTGTTAAGTCCCAATGAAACTCATTGGTAAAACCTCAGAACCAACCTACGGTTGCTTGAGATTGCCTCAGGCACCAGCCCTTGTTTTTGCCAGTCGACAAATATGTCCATTCTTGTTGGTTAAGTTCCCCTAATTTTTGTTGGGAAGCTGTCTTATCTAAAAGCCTTGTCACAGCTACCAGACCCAATTGATACCCTTGTTATGTTTCAATCCGTACAATGTGTGTGTGTGTTAAACCCCAGTTTTGCCAGTTATATACCCATTTGATCTGATGTTTCTTGCTGAATCCCCATATGATGGTCATTGAACAGCGGAACATGAGCCTCTGGTAGTTCAATGACTTACCTCGTTAGATAATTTTCGTTAAATTGCTGGTATACATTTCAAGGAAATATCCCCATATTTCCTGATTAAATCATGTACAATCCCCGTGAAATCCGGTCATGTCGCCATGGTTCCCCAAGGTTCCCCGAAGCGCTCCGCCGATGGCGCCTTGCGAAACGTCCATGAGATGTTGCGGCTGGGACTGAAGTTTTCACCGATGGGGAACAAAGCGACGAATCAATGATGGTAATGTGGTACTATAGTGATAATCAATATATCATGGTATACTATAGTGGTAATGTATGGTGGTAAATAGTACCATAGTACATACGAATCACTATATGGAGATGGTAATCGATAATCAATGTATAGTGGTAATGTATAGTGGTACTATATATCTATATTAGAGGTTATTGTGGGAATGAATTGTATAGTGTTACTATACATGTATAATGTTACCAATAAGTGTAGGAATGAATTATAGTGACCTCACGACGTGACGTCACTTGAAGGATGGGAATAAGAGGTATCATAGATCCCCAAATGGCCAAACTGTTCGACTATTTTCAGGTGAGTGAATTACCATAATTCGGATTGAGCGAGTATTCGTGGATTTTTTGGGTGCAGCCAGAGTGTCTGTGTGTGTGTGTCTGTGTGTGTGTTTATACTGTATTGTTTCCATGCACTCATGTATATTCTACACACATGACTATGTGTACCTGCATTTTTTTCTGTCCATCTGGCTCCGGTTTTTCGGGGGGTCTCCGGTCTCAAGATGGAATCAACTCAGGATGGATATTGCCTGCTCACTGAGTACATGAACTTTCCAATATTGGGGTCTTCATACAGGGGTTACCCTCTGGTAATTTGTTACATAGCTATTGAACATGGCCCATTTATAGTTGATTACCTATTAAAGATTGTGATTTTCCATAGCCATGTTAGTTTACCAGAGGGTACATCCCATGGATTTATTCGAAGATCACGTTCCTATACTGTATATGATACCCCATGATACCCCCCGAAAATGGGTGTGTCTGAATTTTTTTTGTCCCGAAACCGATGGTTCATCATGAATATGCCCCTTTTCTTATAGGTCATTTGGGGGCCTTTTCTCCATGGTCAGACACACCCAGATAGATAATCAACCGGAAGTGATTAATCGAATGCTCACTTCACAGAACGCGATTGAGATATAAATGAGTAGAAATGGATGGCACCTATGGTGCGGTTGTTTTGCTTTTCGATGTGGGCTTATCACAATCGCACTAGCATGGATTGGAGTTGATTAGAATAGTTTTAAACTAAAGCGGCGATTTGGTGAATCACTATGATTTGGTTTATATGTTGGCGTACGTATATCTGTGTTTATCTATATATGATATAGTGGTGGTTTTAATGCACATGTCACATATACATACAGTTGGACGGTTTTTCCTGCGTTGGTGAGACGGTGTCACGAAACATCTGACACTGCTCAAAAGAAAATGGGTAAACTGAACTCTGGCAGAAAAAAAATGTTCAAAGTGGCATCATAGATCATTTGAGTATGGTTTGAAACCAGTTGAAACCTATCATCCAGTCATCCAGTCGTTTTTTCACTTTTTCGTTTGGTGGTTTCACAACTCGCTGACAGCGATTTTCGCGACCCCAGGAAGGATGAGAACATGAGCGTTTTGTCTCGTGGTGGACAATCGCGCACTCGTCTTCAAGCTTATGGCCGCCTAACGCGAGCAGGGCTAAGTACCTCGCTGGTTTGATGTGAATCATTGCTGCTTCCTGACATGGAGGTTTCCTAAATGGGGGTACCCGATTCATCCAGATATTAGATTGGGAATTTCCATGAAATAAACCATCCAGCTATTGGGGTAACCCCCATTGAAAGCCCGAAATGATCCCCAAGTCACCATGGTTGTTTCAATACGAAAGTTTGGTCAAGTGGGGATGATTTGGGGTACCCCCATCTTAGGAAAACCCCAGAAACCGTGGCGTTGTCCGAAAACCGTCTGGGATACTTAGCAATACTTAGCTGCTAAGCTATTTATCATAGCACCCCCAATCCCAAATCGGAGAATAGGCTTCTTCTGCAAGTGTTCACCATCAATCCAGCCATTGGAGATGCTTGGCCACCCTGGGAATCATGGCCATGGAAATCGACCATGAAAAAGAGGGATTTTTTCCCAACAAAACCTCCCTATTTAGAGGGGATTTCCCAGCTCCACTCATAGGATTTCTGCATTTCCCCCAATGAAGTGCCGTCAAAGCAGCTGGTGTTCCAGGGAAGCAAACACTATGAAACATGTGACTTGGGGCTGGTGTTTAAGACTCTGAGAATAATAACGCGGTTTTGTTTTATTGATTCAAAGCATGTTCCAAAATGTGATTCAGAGTATCAGTTCAAAACATTCCCACAAAGCAATGCGATTTGATTTGGGACGTTCTTCTAACCCTATTTCAGCCAAAGGGTTGTTTTAAACTGACTGCTGATCACCAAAACATTATACCACTCAGTCTCAATCATATGAGTCGGCAAAATATGTCAAAATCATCACCCCAAAACATATACATGGTTTGATTTTAAATCGATGGTTTAGTTTACACCTTGATTAGTACAAGAACTGGCCATACGAAAAACCCGCCAGGCACCTGGGACGTGCGCTTGGATGAAAAGATCTCACGTTTTCAAGTCCCTTGGATGGCTGACAGACGACTCAAAAAAAAAATCAGCGGGCTTTGAATCGCTAATCTGACCCAAGAAGCAAATTCAGTGTGGCGGAAAAATCGGAAAACACTTCAAATTCGAGTTTTTTGTTGGCACACCACCTTTTGGCTGAAGAAATTCTGAAGTTTCAGAGAGTTGCTGCGACTTAGCGTCAGGATCCACCGATTGAATCATTGGTCGGTTCTTGTAACCCCAATACGTCCCCTAATCCAATGCCCTATGAAACACCCCATTCTCCAAGGTCCCAATATGGCTTTATCCCCTACATCCACCATGGTTTCGAACGGGGATTATGGGGAAGGGATGAGTTGGAATTATCCCACCGGGAAACGAAGCCCACAAACACACCAGTTACAACACGTGATTTGTCGCTTAAGCCCCGGCCACCAGCTCTGCTCAGGACATGCGTGCGTTCTCAGATTCCATGTGGAATTCCTTTCACGATTGGAACACGCAGTATCACTCCGTCGGCTAAGCCGCAGTGACACTGTCTCCAACTGCGAACAGTTCTCAAAGTCTGGCAATTGCCTTGCCGCACCAAACATTCCGATGGATACAGTGGTGATATGTCGTCCTGTCTATCCGACCATCACAAGTGATGTTTGAAGATACACTCTGGTAAACTAACATAGCTGTGGAAAATTACAATTTTTAGTGGGTAAATCAACTATAAATGGCCATTTTCAATAGCAAACTGTTAAATTACCAGAGGGTAGTTGTTGCGGCATTCCAATCTGTGTGTTTCACAGGAAGGTCTCCAGATTCCACCGTATTCCACCGTATTTCACGCGAAAAAACGGGGAAAAAACAGGTGGCACAGTGACAGCTGCTGGTTGCTGCTAAGGTACCACAATGCTAAGGATGTACATGCTGACGCTTCACAAGCCTTGTGAGAGCCGCAAGAAATCCTAGGGAAACCATCTGTACTCACGAAATTACTGGCTTTGTGCCTTTTGTGCCTGGAGGGGGACGGCGGAACTTGCAGTGATGACTAGTGATGTGGCTTTGCCAAAAAAGGAGGATACCCTCTGTTATTTTTTACATAGCTATGGAAAATCCCAATTTTTAATGGGTAAATCCACGGTTTCAATGGCCATTTTCCATAGCTATGTTAAATTACCAGAGGGTAAATTATGGCATAAACCCTCTGAATGATGGTCGGTTGTTGTCAGGTTATCTTAAGTGGTTCAAGGATGCAATGAGCCCGCCCTCGACCTGCTTTGGGATTAATTGACCTTTTCTGACCGCAGATTTCAGACCCATGGGCCAAAAGACCTACCAAAAGACCAAACGACCCATTCAAAATCACCTGTTTAGTTATGTTCATTTGTTTTTCCCCAAAAAGAAACGTCTTGGTCAACATATCTTGTGATACCAATCTCCAGCTTCAACAGCTATCCAGTGGTCTTCTTCCAGGAACTCTGGCTAGCCAGTTCCACCCAACAGAATAGTAGCTAAAAATAGCTCAAAGATGATAAGAGTTGAAAGACCTTGGAATAAACCCGCAGAAAAACCATATTAAAACCATCAAAACCCAGAACAGCAATTTCCGGGAACAGCCCCATCTAACAAGGCTTTTGCCAAATAACAACGTTTGAGACCAACGAATTTCAGCGGTTTTGGCCCCGCTTCCGCCATGGACGAGGCCTTTGAAATGATGGGCTGGTGGTTTATTGGCCAATCGATGGAGGAATTCCTGATGTTTTTATTGGAAAGTCAAGATGCTAAGAATTCTTCAGATATTGTCAGATATTTTCAGAATTCATCGAGACAACAAAAAAAAGAGAGGTTGGATAGTAAAAGCTGTAAAGGATGTAAAGAAGAAAAGCATGGTTTCCCACGAGGTGACTCGTCGCACTGTCAGAGCCAGGTGACTCTGGTTCCTGCTGGTGCGGACACTCCGGATATCCATGTTTTTTGTTGCGGAATGCCAATAAACATCAACAAACTCCTATGATGTATAGAAATGTACACATGGCAGAGATGAACAGGGATTAGATACGATCAGATATGACATATGATCATAATTGATCATATGATCATATGAATATCATATGATATTCGCAATTAGCAGCAATTAGCAGCAACTATTCCTTCTAGGGATGACAAGAAGAATACATGCCGGTACGATGGTTGGCCTGGCCTGGCCGTGTTTGAAGGAAAACTGGCCATGAAAATCATCGAGCCAAAAGCATGTGGAAAGAATATGTCAAGTAGACACAGAATGAGTGAAACATAGTGAAACTATATCTGAAAAATAGCATTTCATTTCAACTTGATGGCTGATTTTTATTGGATACGGAGAAAAAAACGGAGCGTCGATCGCAGGTGTTTTTTGGACTTTCAGTCTAGCGGTCCCCACCATCGAGCCCTACCCTCTGGTTTTTTCTGAGATGGCAGTGCATAATCGGGGGATTGTCCATTGCCCCGTTGGATTATGAAAAACCTGAAGATGCTTCCCTCGAAAGCAACATAGATATGGAAAATTCATGAAAATTCACCATGGACAGATCATTTCCTGGAAAAAACCGCCGTGGATCATATTTTTTTGAGTCCCTTTTTGTAGAATATCCCTATGATATCCCCATTAAGTCCCATTACCCTCCGGTAAACTAATATCACTATGGAAAATCACCATTTTTAATGGGTAAATCACCATTTTTAATGGGTAAATCACCATTTTTAATGGGTAAATCATCAACTATAAATGACCATTTTCACCGGTCATCACGCCAGCTTCGGTTTTTTCATTTCTCCGGCCCAGGTCTTTGCACCGAGGGTCAGCTGAAAGTGTTGCTGGATCTGCAGCCCGATGTACTGCATGTATCTGTGGTGATAACATGTGATAACCTATTTAAAAAACACATCATATAATTATATTACATAACGGCATCCATACATCCATACATAGATACATACATAGATACAATCACATACATAGTTGGGTGTTATCCCACCTCTATCAACTCTTGGTATAACCGTTAGCGTGTTAGCCGTCTTGACCACCAACCATTCGATGAATTTTGTAGCCCATAGCGGAAGTTTTTTGCCTCATAGTGATCCCAGCTATCTATCGCTATCAGATGTGAGTCCCCTACAAGTTTGATGAATATAATTATGTTTACCATTTAAACTTACCTCTCTTTTGGTTTCTCAAAACTGGTAATCAAAAAACCCTGGGTAACCAAAAAATACCAAAAACCTCATGGACAAATCAGAACAACAGTTCTGGGGCTCCCAAGCAATCCAGGCCAAGACCTCGATGGGAAGCTGAAACCATCCCTGCGCCCTGGGTTGATACTCTGCTGGTTGTGAACATGGGGGGTTTAACATGGTTTAACTATCTCAAATGGGAATGTACTGGGGACATTTCTTGGGTATAACTTAGATAACTAGAGTTGTTTGGTGCTTTCAACGATGTTGGAACCAAACCCTACGTTCGCCCCCCAAAGAACACAGACAAGATCATATAGCTCATATACTTGTCTCTAATCTACTTGTCACCTGATGAATGAAAGCACCGGCTTTTAGGGTTTAGGCTTTCAGGCTTTAGGTGAGTCACAGGATCTGCAGGATCTGCAGGATGTTTTATTGTCGGCATCCTGCGATGATGATCCCCAATAACTTATTTGCCAATGGTTTTTTATGTGTTTCAGGTGATTGAAATGATTGAAACCACCAACAAGTTTTTTCTACTCAAGAAATGAAGGTTGATGATATTGAATATTGATGACATTGAGGATGATTTCTGATGGTTCAGCATGATGCCATCTGAATGTGTCAGGGATATTGAAGATATATATCTGTTGGTCCCAAGGGTGCGCTTTCCTGCGGCTTTATATCCATCTTGGGGAGCCATTCGAAATGGTATTCTCTCTGAGAATCAAACACGGCGAGCAAAAATATTCATGATCATCCACTGCTAGATGAGTTTCCAATTCAAAGTTCGGGATTCCCATGCTTGACTACGAGGACGAGAGTTAGCAAGTGGTTGGAAGTAGAACCATGGTTTGTTTCCCTAGTTATATCTGAGATAAACGGTTTATGTGTATATGTATAGATAGAGAGATAGGGATAGGTGTTGTACCCATAGGTGTTGTATAAGTATATATAAGCATGTTGGATAAGTTCAAGAGCCCTGACCACAAAAGATGCCCCAAGCGTTGCAGATTGGTGAATTATCAAAAGCTGCCCAGATCTCACGATACTAATGAATGTGTACATATCTATATGTGTATATATATATATATGTATATATATGTATATATATATACATACACGCTTATTTATATATATATATGTACATATATCACATCACATTACATTACATTACATTACATACAGACATACATGTATACATGTATAATATTATATATACAAATCCATACATACAGCGTATACATGTATGTACATATGTACATGATGCCATGGGATGTGGCCATCAGGTCCGAAAGCGCAGCGTCAGCTGTGTGGGCGATGAGAGTGTGGTCAGGATGCCCCAGGCTTGCGATGCTCAGTGGCGGAGTGGCTTTAGAGACAGCCCACATGGGTTCACCTAGAATCCATGATAATCGGAAACCATTAAATCCATTTAGGATTATCATGGAGAATAATCCATTTAATACATTTTGTTTGTTTAGTTCATTATAATCCGTATAATGTTGAAACAAGAATAAACCATCCCAAAGTTTGACATAAATTGGTGGTATAAAATCATCAAAAAAATGGTGGTTTATGGCATTGTTTTTCAACCACATTGATCCAAAATGGTGATTTCATGAATAGGAAGGGGATGGAACGGATAAATAATGAACTATATAGAAAGATGTGGTTCCAATTCAATTGGGTCTAACGGATATAAAACGGATACTTGGATAAAATTGACATGGGTTTGAGAACCATTCCTGATGTGTATAACTTTTATATAACTAGTGTCATTTGGGTATAGAACCTTTCAGAATGGACATGCTTTTGCATATACTGGCAATCTACATGGACTAGGGCCCAGGGCTTTATTTACCCGACCAAAGTGGGGAGACTTCACCAACGAAGCTGGATAAGATAGGTATGTAACCTGCCAAAACAAAAACTGGTTTCTAAGCAACCAGCATTGAGGAGAGTCAGCAACCAAAATCCTGATTTAATCGACCCAAAATGGAGGTATAAGCCATGCGGGAGATTCACAGTGGGAACTTTTTGGCATGGCATGAAGACCTTGAAATAGGTCTACACTCTGTGAGGTTGACGTCATTTTGTCTATCCTCTGGTAAACTAACGTAACTATGGAAAATCACCATTTCTAATAGCTATGTTAGTTTACCAGAGGGTAATTGTCTCATCGAATCCCACCGAATCTCTGTTTGTTTTGCGGGTCTTGTTCTCACCCCGTTTCTCTCATGGTGGTGAATCAGATGGGTATTGCATGATTCACCAAGTCGTACTCAACGTTGAGGCTGCCGGACATCCCAAAAATCGTCCAGAAAAATCGCTACAATCTCCATGTCTTACTCGAGAAGCCACCATGAAAGCACGGTATTTTCCCTGCAGAAGTTGGGGCTTCCCTGGCATGTTTCCTATGGGATAACCCCAATTTTACCCAAGTTTTGTTGTATGAAACCCAAAATGATCCCAAACGACCCAAAATGACAGGTTTGATGGTTCTCACCATGATTTTTACCACATCAACCATGATGCATCGCCAATGCTGTCTTGACAATCAATCACCCATTGTTGGTGCCGTGTTTCCCGTGTTATGGGTGTATGTATATATAATATATATATATATGCTAATTACCCAAAGTGTAATTTTAGTGGTAAACATTGAGTTCTAAACCGTGCTTTCTTAAAATTGTTCCAACATCTTCAGACACATCGAAAATTGTCCCAGTTGATATCCCAATAGTGAATACATGGTTATAGTATCCCAGTTGATATCCCATAGTAGTGAATATATGGTTATATTACCCTCTGGTAAACTAACATAGCTATTGAAAATGGTCATTTATAGTTGATTTACCCATTGAAAATGGTGATTGTCCATAGTTATGTTAGTTTACCAGAGGGTATCCCATAGTGAGATCTGAAGAACCATCAGCACTGCTTTCCGAATTGCCGCACCAAATTTCCAAGGCGGCTTTACTTCCACAGATGAAGCGTCAGAGCCTTAGATCCTGATGGGAACTCATGGGTTTTTTGGGTGATATATAGGGTGTATATCTATATATGTATATATATGTATGTACATATATAATTTATACGAATTATCTATGTATACGTATATGTGTATACATACAATCTATGTACATATATATATATATATATAACAAGTCAGCCAAGTTTTTTGATGGCGGTTCTAATGGGAGTGTTTTTTGATTTAGCCTCCTGCAACAGTCGCAACCAAGTCGACGGTGGGACATTTCAGCTGAATGAAGAGGATCTGCCCACACAGGTTAGTAGTGGTTTATGGTGGAATAACTTCAATTAAACCATGGTTTAACTATCTTTAACTGCTGTTATTTAAATATGGAACATCTGCATCCCATTCAATCCGAGAATTTCAAGAGTTGCCACAAAATGACTCTTGGGTGCGTCGAAAAAAATCTATGTGAGGGCCGAGGGTGGTGAAATGTGGTGAAGATCAAAGAACTAAGAGAAAAATATTTTAGGGTCTTCCCCAAAAAGGAAAAGTAAATCACCATTAGTGAAGACTCACTGTTCCATATATCTTGGGGGGGTTGCTACACTGTTCCTGAATCTAGCTCATGTCACTCATGTCAGCCTGGGTCACTATTTTCTACTGTTGAAACCATTGGAACATTGGCACTTGAAATCCTCCAAACCATTCGTGGGTCTCCAGTGCATGTTCTGCCCGTGCTGCCCATAAATGCCTTGGATTCATCCAAAATAATCCATCGGAATTTCTGGCTTTTTTCCCTGGGGGAAACTGCAGGGAAACCCAGTATTTGACAACCCCGATCCAGAAAAGGTGAAAGCTCCTCACCATCTAACACCACAGTACACTTCACAAAACACAGGAAGTCCAACAGCGAATGTTCCAATTCCATGAAATCTGCAAGGTTTACGCCCGTTCTATGCTGTTCTTAGCTGCAAAAAATGGAACACTTTTGTTTTTGCTCACCCGTTATTGCTCGTTATACTCCATGGTTGCTTGTGGTGTCCTTCTTTATTGCCGGTGAAAGCGTTTTCGCTGTTTGAATTCCAATGTCTGTTGATCTCCCGCAAAACTATAACTTGTCTTGTTTGAATTCCTACTTTGGGGGGAGGGATTCGATGTTCTATTTGGGGTGGCGAAACCCCCCTTTGTTTTGGCAGAGAAGCCATGATGCCATGGGGGGCACATTGCTCGAGGCATGCGTCTTCGTCCTAGCATCGGGCAATTGCGGCTGCAACGGGAGGCGATGATTCGCGACGGCTGCGACCCTGTTGCTGGATGATTGGTTTGGGGGTTATGACAAACCTACGCCTTACAAGTGGCTGAATTCTATGGTTTATGGTAGATGTAACAAACTAGTTTTCATGGGGTTGATAAACCAACAAACATCACTGAGGGACACCATCCTGTACCCTTTGTGATATCTTTATATAGGGATGATCATAATCCATGAGCTGAAAACGAAAAAGCGAACAAGGGGCTTTTGCACCCTTCTCCTCCATAAATCCGACTTAATGTGGGTAAAACAATCATAAACCATCCCCAAAATCACCATTTTTATAGGTTGTATAAACCATTCCCAAATGGGTGGTTTACTATTGTGTTGCCCACATTAGTTATAAACTACATTCACTGTCTTGGAGGGCCTTCCGAATAGCTGGATGCGCCACATCAAGATGTGGAGAACATGACCCATTTGATGTAGATTGACATGGTGATCTTTGATAGGACGACTCTGAAATTTCCAGAGGGTATGTTGTAATCACTGGGAAGGTCAAAAAGCTGCGAATTGCTTCGCTCACCTTAAGGACGGTAAGTACAAACGATGAGGTTCATGGAATTACTTCAGTGCCCGAATTTCCTAAGCTGTGCGAAAGTGCCTTTGAAATAAACCCCAGCGACATATTCAAAACAAAATCTCTAAGCCTGGCATCTAGTTATATACATCATTCTTGGGATTTGTTACTGGTATATATTGCCAGATGTATCACTGAGATCGTCCGTACAGTGCTGCACTGCACCAGCTGAACATCTGATAACTAAGTTATGAATGGGATGAACCAAATGTAGCCCATCCCCTCTCTTTTATTACCCCTGGGCCCCAAAATGAAGAAATCCCATACTACGTGGGTTCCTTCACCGACCTGGACATGGCCCCTACTTACCCTACTTGAACAAGTCCCCACGGTTCCTGGGGGCACAAAGTAGGGGGTATAGATACCACTCACGGTCTAGATATTTAAAATCCACAAAAAAAAATCCCCTCACCTTCCACCATTCATCCACCATTCATCCGATCTCATCCCAGGCCGAGGACCATTTAGCCCTACCGTCGCAGGCGGCTGAAAATTGGATCACCGGTTCCAGGGATTTGTCCATGGGATGATGATGGGGTGCCCACCCATGTGGCTTCCGCGGGCCGCCATCAACGGAGGAAAAAAAAAACATTGCAGCGATTAGCCATGGTTTAGCCTCTGGTAAACTAACATAGCTATGGAAAATCACCATCTTTAATAGGTAAATCAACTATTTCTATGGCCATTTTCAATAGCTTTGTTAAATTACCAGAGGGTCCCGAAAAAAAACAAAGCTGTGGCTTCCGTCTTCAAAGGCCTGTCCTCATTTTGTCGGGGAATGATGGATCGACCAAGTACAGAAGACATTGATCGACCAGCGATCAGAAATCGATTCAAAAGAACTGGGACCACAATGTTTCTTCATAAATTTATATAGTATGTTGTTATCCAGTATTAGGCCTACCCAATTTTGACCCATACCCATATCACCACAGAAATTGGGAATCTAGTTTGATAGATCCACCATAGATCCTTCATCTTTGACCTATGCTTACCTATCAAGAAGCATCAAAGGTCATTAACCATCAAAGGTCATCAATCATCAAAAATCCAAGATCAACTAAGATCAACCCATGTTTTTCGTGATGAAATCCCAGTCGTCATTTTGTCCTTCAGTCACCCGAGGTGCGCCTATCTGTGGAGCCTGAGTTGCTTCGAGCATTAGTCCTGCACCCAGGAGAGATTCCGATTTCTCGGTGGCTGAGAGGTAATGGAGAAGGAGAAGTAAAGAGTTAACAATTACCCTCCAGTAAATTAACATAGACCCTGGTAGATAGGGGTTGGAAGATGAGTTTCCTCTAAAACATGGTGATATTCAAGGTCTATGTTAATTTACCAGAGGGTAAACTATTAAACCAAATAGTTAAACTTAGTTATAGCTATTGTCATGATTAACTAAACAGTTAGTGGTTACATGTGGTTATTGATGGTTATTGTTGTAATCATGAACAATATTGTTAATCATTCCAGTCGGGTAATTTAATCAATTATCAGTATGAACAATTTCAGATGGTTCCCATTTTCAACATTCGCTTTGCGGCAGTTGATCCTAGTATCATTTTTGGCTCGAGTCTTTGTGGAGAATTGTTCAAGACCTTTCGCAACCATAAATCATTTGCGCAGCTATGGCCAGTGGACAAGCCTCCGGTCTAAGCTTTGCAGGCTGGTTTGGTTCATCACATTGTTGATTGACTAGTGGGTAATCTGCGTTCGTATTGCCCTTGAGAGAGCATCGGTGCTTGTGTTGTTGCACCAACTCCGTTTTTTCCATCCAAGTGTTTGCTGCTTTCTTTGTGGCGGTGATTTTAAATTAAGAAAGCGGTATGTTTTGTCCAGGAGCTTCTGCGCGCGCAGTTTTCGTAACTGACAAATCAGTTTGTGGCGGTGATTTTAAATTAAGAAAGCGGTATGTTTTGTCCAGGAGCTTCTGCGCGCGCAGTTTTCGTAACTGACAAATCAGACGCTTCGTTGCGCCTAGGACGAACTTTTCATCTGTATTGGAACAGGGCGCTGTGGAAAATGCTTGCAATTTATGTCCAGTATACAGCATGCCTGTGTGTTGCGATCTAAGGCGAAACGACCAGGTCCATACGACAGAGCATCCGACGAGCGCCGGAAGTGTCAAGCCGCTTGGGTGATGGTGTTTGCTGCTAGCACTGTTTCTTGGCAAAATTCTGGGAATGTATACAGTCAGCGTGGTAATGACTATATATGGGCTGCGTTTTTTTGGGGGAAGCATGTTTTTTGGACGTGGGCACCATTTTCTTGGACCCGTACAGCCGGTTTTTTTTTGGGCCTGGGGGCGCACAGAAAATGTCGGGGACGTGCCTGTGCGTTTTCTTGACCTGGTGGGGATACTTTGTTGGACCTGCATGTATTTGTGCTGGACCCAGGGATTTTTTTTACGACCGCCAAATTAATTGTTTCTGACCTTGGTTTCTTTTTTTTGGTCCCGTGCACCTGCTTTGTGGACCTTGCTTCCATTCGGGTGGGGGGAGGAAACTCCATTGTTATATGCGCTCACATTGGGCTGGATGTTTTTGGACCTTGGCACCTTTTTTTTGGACCTGCACATGTTTTTTTGGACCTGGCGCAGGGTGGAGGGAATTCAGATATTGAGACAAGATGCATGCAAGAAGATGTTGAGAGAAAGGGGGAACATGTAGATATTGAAGCCAGATGAGTGCAGAAAATTGGTGAGAGAGAGGCAGGTGGGAGGGGGGAAGTTCGACATCGAAACAAGATGAGCGCAAGAAGTTGCTGAGACGAGAAGGGGAAGCCTAGATATTGAACCCAAACGACGGCGCATGCAAGACGCTGTGGAGAGACGAGGGCATGAATGCGGGAGTTGCTGAGAGGCAACATTGAAACCAAATGAAGATGCATGCAAAAAGTTGTTAGGAGGCCGGAGGGGCAGTCTTGCTGAGACCAAGTGAATGAAAGCAGGAAATTGCTGAGAGGCACAAGGGGGGGAAGTTTAGATATTGAAACCAGATGAATGCCCAAGGCCGGGAGAGGTGTGAAAAGTAGAAATTGAGAAGAAGGCAGAATGGGAAGGAGGCACTAAGCCACACAATGTACTGAAATGCTTCCTGCCATGTTGCACTGTTTGAAGAATTGCGATCAAGATGCAGCTTGGAAAATCTATCCAAAGGGGGTATGGTTTGGGAAGGGCCAGGTCCAGCAGGAGGGTGTGCAGGTCCAAAAGAAGGGTAGCCATCTCCAAAAGATTTGTAGTAAGGTCCATGAAAAGTGTCCAGGTCCAAAGGAAATGAAACGAGGTCCAAAAAAAAATGTGTTCCGTTTTTTTGGGACAGTTGGGTTTAGCAGTCAGTCAAATCTGCTTCAGGAAGCCAATGTTGGTAAACTGCGGCGTCTCGTGGGACAACATCTGGATCGAGGGATGGGCTTGGTGGTGGTGTGTCTTTGCAGCATTTTTTCAAGCAGCTGTGAGTTGCGCAAGTAGCTGGCGCATGCACTGCGTGAGTTCTGGACAAGTCTTAGAGCCGTGCTCGGCGGAGGATGTGAAGGTCGGAGAAATCCAGAGGATTCTGGCTGACCAGCTGGAACTTCTGGACAAAGTCGAGCAATCGGCTGCTGTAATGCATGAAGCTGGCAGCGCTGCTGATTGAATGAAACCTGTGTTTATTTTCATTGAGAGATATTGGTTGGAACAAGCAATGGATTTTCGTGGTTTGATTCCAATCCATAGCAAAGATTTACTTTTTATTCGTTCTGCAGTTGATGTACAATATGATGGTGCTGTCGTACGAAGCTATGACTGCATGGGGAACTAAGTGTATTGTTTGTAATGCGAGTAGAAATATCGGGCTGTGCCATTGCGCCTGTGAATTGTAGACATTGCGAGGCAAGCAAGTGGTTTTTCATCTGAATTTCATTCAGCAATGGCCGTATTGGAGACGAAGATTAGATGGATATGGCTGATATACTAATTTTGAAGCTTGCGTTTGCAGTGGGTTAGACAATTTACAACAATGACAGTAGCAGTGAAATACGCAGAAACTTTGATAGTATTATTTTTTGTGGGGCCTTGTGTAAACAGTTTGAATTTAAGCATCGCATTTGTTTTCTTTTTGGTTGCCTCTGCCTTTCCTTTTTACGAGTAGCTGTTGGTCATAATATCTCTTTGATGACAACGAAATTCTCTAGTAATCTTGGGTCACAATCATTACCCAGCATGATAATAGTCTCTGATGGTGATGACAATATCATCATATCAGCAGTATGAACAAGATGATGCTTTTGGTTAACCATTTATGTTTAATGGTGATGATACTGTCTTAGAAAGATAGCAATGAAAGTAAGAACTGGCAATCACTCGTTATAATCATAATCAAAGCGAATACTCTTGATTATGAACCAGCGTTTGGATCATTAGCATTCTAACCATTTAATGGATTTAATGGTGATAATGCTGTAAGCCCTGTGTCAAAAACCATCCGCAATCGGGGTGCATCACAGGGCATACCCCTTCCTGGTTACTCCACATTGGTAAACGTCTTCAGCTCATGACAGTACTTAATTCGGTGGTGATAAGATGTCACCGGTAGCTGTAATAATAGTGACAATAGTTAACAACATCATATCAGCAATATCACCCTATTCTGTGCAAGGCAATTTTGTTGACATATCAACTGGACATATCTTTTTTGCTGAATGAGAATAGCAATCCAAGCGGTTATAATGCCGCTTTGAAAGGGAGGGCTAATTATTTTAGGATTTTTTTTTTGATCAGGTTTAGGAATTATTTTTGGATTCCTGCTTCTCTGCTTTTCCTGCTTTTCCTGCTTCTCTGCTTTCCTGCTTTTCCTGCTTTTCCTGCTTTTCCTGCTTTTCCTGCTTCTCTGCTTTTCTGCTTTTTTGCTTTTCTGCTTCTCCTGCTTCTCTGCTTCTCTGCTTTTCTGCTTTTTTGCTTTTCTGCTTCTCCTGCTTCTCTGCTTCTCTGCTTTTCTGCTTTTTTGCTTTTCTGTTTTTCCTGTTTCTTTGCTTCTCTGCTTTTCCTGCTTTTCCTGCTTCTCTGCTTTTCTGCTTTTCCTGCTTCTTTGCCTTTCTGCTGTTTTGCTTTTGTGCGTTTCCTGTTTCTTTGCTTCTCTGCTTTTTTGCTTCTCTGCTTTTTTTTTTTGCTTTGCCTGCTTTAAATACTTGATTTTCATGTAAGATGCATTTTGCACAGTATTTACATCCCTGAGTATCACATGACCAACCTTCTCTTGAAAACTAGCAACGTAACATGTGAGAAGAGGTGCTTGCATTCTGCTTTGGGGGGAGGCGCTGCGCCCTCCCCCCAATCCCCCCCTCCCGCTTTTTTTATTTAAACTTAAACCCAAGTTACATTAGTTGGTTTTTGCGAACTAACCTTCTCTGGAAAGCTGACAGGTTTACATGTGATAGATAGATAGATAGATAGATAGATAGATAGCTTGGTAGATAGATAGCTAGATAGATAGCTAGATAGATAGCCAGCTAGATAGATAGATAGCTAGAGAGATAGATAGCTAGATACCTCGATAGATAGATGGCTAGATAGATAGCTAGATAGATAGATGGCTAGATAGATAGCTAGATAGATAGATAACCAGCTAGATAGATAGATAGCTAGAGAGATAGATAGCTAGATACCTCGATCGATAGATGGCTAGATAGATAGCTAGATAGATAGATGGCTAGATAGATAGCTAGATAGATAGATAGATAGCTAGCTAGATAGATAAAGAGGTAGCTAGATAGATAGCTAGATAGATAGATAGATAGATAGATAGCTAAATAGATAGGTAGATAGTTAGCTAGATAGATAGATAGCTAGATAGATAGCTCGATAGCTAGATAGCTGGATAGACAGCTGGATGGCTAGATAGATAGATAGCTAGATAGATAGAAAGCTAGATAGATAGCTAGATAGATAGTTAGCTAGATAGCTCGATAGCTAGATAGCTGGATAGACAGCTGGATGGCTAGATAGATAGATAGCTAGATAGATAGAAAGCTAGATAGCTAGATAGCTAGATAGATAGTTAGCTAGATAGCTAGATAGGTAGATAGATAGCTAGCAAGATAGCTAGCTAGATAGGTAGATAGATAGCTAGATAGATAGATAGCTTGCTAGATAGATAGCTAGCTTGCTAGATAGATAGCTAGCTAGATAGCTAGATAGCTAGCTAGCTGGATAGATAGCTAGCGCCCTCCCTCAATCCCCCCCAACCGCTTTTTATCTAATCCCAAGCTTCCGCATCTGTAAATATTTGGGTGAACATGCTCACATGTAGAACATCCCATGCAAAATGGAAGGTGAACATGCCAAAATGTGGCAAATACCATACAAAATGGAAGGTGAACATGCCCACATGTAGTAAATCCCATGCAAAATGGAAGGTGAACATGCCAAAATGTGGCAAATACCACACAAAATGGAAGGTGAACATGCCCATATGTAGTAAATCCCATGCAAAATAAAAGGTGAACATGCCCAAATGTGGCAAATACCATGCAAAATGACAAATTCAAGTTCCAAACCGTTGCAAACACTAGGCAAATGGTACCAGCCAAGAAATCCAAAAAAAAATCCCAAACCTGCTCAAAAAAAAATCCTAAAACTATTTCACGCCCCTTTGAAAGTGGTAATGATGGTAACAGTAACCGTATATTGGCACAATCATGGTCATAATAATCATGACAGCCTGAAAGATAAGCACAATATCAATAATGTCACTTGCAATGAGGGTCTCGTGACCGACCAATTCGCGTCACACGGACCGAGTATCCATTGCTGCCGTCCAACACATGCATCGTGTACCGAGCTCAGGGCGAATCATGGCCGGCTGTGCTCGCCGATCTGGCTTGTCCACCACGCATGAGTCCTGAGGCTCATTGGCTCGCCAATTATGTCATTCTCAGTCGCGCTACGACGTTGGAAGGTATCCTCCTGCTCCGAAACGCCGACAAAGACCAACTTGAGCGCGGACCTCCTGCCTACTTGGTCGCTGAGATCGACCGCTTGCTGCAATTGGAGAAGATGTGCGCCTGATGATGATGATCATGATGATGATGATGATGATGACGATGATGATGCTGATGATGATGATGGTGATGGTGATGGTGATAACAACAACGGTGCTTTTCATGAAAATCACAACTGTTACTGTTACAAGAATGACAGATGCAAATGACGATCAGGACGATTGCGGTAGGAAAAGTAGCCCCGGTACATCATCATCACCACCACCACCACCACCATCATCATCATCATCATCCCCATCCTCATCATCATTACTATCATCATCATCATCATCAACATCATTATCATCTTCAGCGTCCTCGCCATCATCACAATCATCGTCGTCATCATCACCATGGTCATGGTCGCCATCATCATCACCACCACCACCGCCACCATCATCATCATCATCATCCCCGTCCTCATCATCATTACTATCATCATCACTATCATCATCATCATCATCATCATCATCATCATCATCATCTTCGGCGTCCTCGTCATCGTCATCATCATCATCACCATCATCATCATCATCATCATCATCATCCGTGTCGTCATCATCACCATGGTCATGGTCGCCATCATCATCACCACCACCACCATCATCATCATCAGCAACATTGCCATGATCAACATCATCATAATCATCATTATCATCATCATCATCATTTTCTTCATGATGTGCAAGTTATTCAGAGGCAATCCCGATGGGATTCCAAGTTTCAATAGGCCGTCAATGTCCTTATATATTGCGACTGTTTGCAACTGGTTCCAGCTGAGATGAAAATAAGGTTCCTAACGGCACATGGTTCGCAGTGCTCCAAACTGAAGATCCCAAAACACAGTATCAAGAGTTGATGGTTGGAACAGTTTGAACCATTTGAAATACCCCACTGCTGATTGGTTGTGAAACAATGGGTCATTAACCTACATCGGGATCGCGACTAATCCTTTTTGTACAAGTGCCCATCATCCATGGGATGGGATGGGCGTATTTTTCATGGCTCAAATACTCTGTAAAATGCAGAAGAAACTGTTTAAACATCCTTCTCGTCTACTCTATTTGCGTTTGGGAACAGGCCAGTTGGCTCATACACCCCAAAACAACCAAATCCATCTGCAGTTTCTTCTAAGCCTTGCCAGAAAAAGATGGACCATGGTATACCCATGGTCGTGCTAAAATGTTCGGGAAACACTTGGACCTGATTATGTGGTTGTAGGTCCCCCAGATGCATAGTTGTTCGTTCATTTTCATTCCAAACATTTTTGCAGGATCCCATTTTTGGTGTGAGAACCACCTTGGCTGAGGTATCCATTGAATGCGCGATGGACAAAGGCACAGCCGGCACAGCCGGCACACAACACATTTGAGATGCCCATCCCAGTGGCCCCCCAGAATGACCCCAGTTTCATCAGGAAAATGATAATGAACCAATAGATGGGATATATGGAATGGGGTACCCTCGGTTTGATGAAATGGTCAAACGTTGGATGAGAATTATACCCACATTGGGAACGCCCGTTTCATTTTTGGTTGAAAACCACAATGATTTCCGTCTGCGAAAAAATCCTTCAAGGTTGTCGCCCCATTAGTTTCTAAACAGCGTGGTGGTGTCAAATATGTATTTTTCAACCCTAGTTGGAGATGATCCCGAATGACTAGTATTTTCCCGGGGGTTTAGTCCCACCAATCAGTAAACCTTTTTCTTGAGGTTTCCATGTTTGGCTTCAGCAAATTTTACTGGATTTTTCCGTCCTTTGGCCAGATGCGGTACAATTCGACATCTCCTTCCCACCACAATATCCGCCTCGACCTTAGGATCCTTTGGGTCTCCTTAGGGCGATTTGACTAGCAATGAGGATGTGTAATGATCGTTTCGCACGCGTACCAATCACAATCCTGGATACCAGTAGGACTTGTTTTGATAGATGAATGATTCAATTTTCATTCCGTTTTCTGACCGTTTTTAGGGAGGAATGTGTCATATCCGAGAGAAAAGTTCCTTGGATTTAGGGACATCCGGGTGAGTTTTGCAAAGTGATCTAATTCCCAATCATTGGTATCTGACCGGCGCCAAATGGGGATCGAGCTGGCAGTGACCGATAGCATTTGGACCAAGGCATCGAGCACCACAGATAGTACAGGCGAGGCCCATCCGGTCGTCAACATTGACCCAGTCAGGATCGGGTTTTATGATCTCCCAATATCTCCCAGAATTTCAAAACTTGGAAGAAAATACCCGAGTTGTGGATTTGGTCGGAAAGTTTTGGGTGCAAAACCCTGAGTCATGTGGTCACGATGGTCGGCCAGGTTTCACCCGCCCAAGAAGTGGCGGCATGGAGGTGGGCTGTGTCTACAGCAGAAAGTGTCAGAAAATAAGGGTGATAAACGTCGCAACCATGAAAAAATCAATGAAAAGTACCCCCAGAAGCTGGATATAGGACCTGACTCTTGACAGTGGACACGCCATCTGAATTGTGGTCAAGTGAGGTTATTTGAGATGAATAATGAAACTTGAGGTCAATGAGACCTCTTTATGGTGCTGTGTGTCCTATTCTGTTACAAATTGTCCATATTCAGCCACAGCAACTGCAGAAAAAGTTCACCACACAGCTGAACCCTGGTAATTAAGTGATCCCGCCCTAGTGTAGTACCTGGTTTCAAGCATGTCTCAAGTGTCGAAAAAATATTTTTGCGATATATACAAAGTATACTGTATGTATAGATATACATACATACATATATATATATAGAGAGAGATATATATATATATGTATATTATATATAATATATAATATAGATATATATGTATCCACCCCCCTAATTTGGCAGTAGATCAACTGAAGGCCTCGCCAGGTACGAGGGACAGCTGGTTCTGTTACCACGACTCGCAGAACATGGCTGGAGTTCCGCCATGGGTTTCTCGGTTTCCGGGGCCAAAGAAAAGGACGAAACATTGAGATTCGACTACTAAAAATGGGGGTTTGATATTGGATGTTTCATGGTTTATGAGATTGTTGATCAGCAGATTTTCCACCCAAAGCCCGGAAAATGTCGGAGGGTGCAATTAAAAAACAGATATGCAGAATTCACAATGAGCTTTCAATATCACCTATTTAGCGGTATTTCTTGATCTGTGCATGCCGATGATATCCAAATTCAGGGCCAGTTGATCATTCGAAGCGATTCCATGGTCTGCTTCTTTTGGGATGATTCCAAGCCGTGAGTAGAATCCGCAACGAAGTTAAACTCATCGGCGTATTTGAACAATACATGATAAAGCTGAATGAGAGCATACACCGAATATATATATATATATATGTGGTGGCTTGGAACATGTTTTATTTTTCTATATATTGGGAATGTCAGAACCCCAACTGACTCATATTTTTCAGAGGGGCAGGTATACCACCAACCACTATATATATTTTGCTTTTTTAATTTAATTATATACATATAACATAACCCAACTATGCCCCCCGGATCTCCCCGGAGCACGGAAAAACCTAGGTTTAGCCGACATTCTTCGAGACTTGCTCGAAGCGTTTCCAGGAGAATTCTATGATCGTTTTTGGTTATTTAATGCTGATTTAATGGGATTCAGCGACCAAACAATGGTGATTTGATGGTGATTTACCCTCTGGTAAACATACAAAAAACTATGGATTTAATGGGAGTGAATAGGATTTCTACGAGATAATTCGTATATATTGGTACATTAATGGAATTTAGTGGTTTAATAATATCTAATAGCTATGGGTTTTTTAATTATCATAGTCTCATAATATCTCATGATTATATTTCATAGAAATTCCCATAGTTATGAAATGATGGATGCAATTACTAAGCAATGGGAATTTGTGAATGGTATAAGAATTGTATTCAATCATGTTTCTATGAGGGATATTGTAGGATTTCTATGAGATAGTTGGTATATTAATGGAATTTCATGGCTCAATCACCAAACACTATGGGAATACTATTCCCTGGCACTATAAATGCTGATTGAATGGGATTCAACGACCAAAAAATTGTGATTTGATGGTGATTTACCCTCTGGTAAACTAACATAACTATGGAAAATCACATTTTTTATGGATAATTCCACTATAAATCACCATTTTCAATAGCTAACTGTTAGTCATTACCAGAGGGTACCCTCTGGTTTGATATAGCGAAAATTGCCCTTGAGAAAAGATCCCAACATGGGAATGTACCATCTGGTGATGACTAACATAGCCATGAAAAATCCCAACCATAAATGGAGGTTTCGTTCGCTGGGAAAATCATTTATTTCTATAGACCATCTATACCATGGCTATGTTAGTCATAACCAGAAGGTAATGGGAAATGTAAGATATGCGATAGACAGGGACACTAATATTGATATGCGATATGAGTAAGAAATGTAATGGGAAATATTCATATTGTTATTAGATAGTGATTATTAGATAGTGACATTCATGGGAATGTAATGGGATATAAGTGACAGATTCTGATAGATAATAGTAGTGATCTGGTTGGTGGTTTGGAACATGTTTTCCATTTAGTTGGGAATTTCATAATCCCAACTGACTTTCATATTGTTCAGAAGAGGTAGGTATACCACCAACCAGTATTGTTTAATCATAGTTTGCTTGTATCATATTACTCCACTCAAGTCGCCTTCAATTATAATGTGTAGATCCATCCAACTGTAGGTATATCCATTGTAAATCATAGTTCATCATTGGCCTGGTTATTTCAACTACCTTACCTATCAAACATCTTGAAAAATCAGCAAACATCATCAATCATCGAAAATCATCAAACAACATATTTAAAATATATTTAAAAATAAATGAAAATAACATTTAAAAAAATAGAAAAACAAAAAATAACGATATAATCCCTGTTTTTGACTCGTTAAATCCATCATCTGCTCTTGGCCAGGACTGTCCGCGCGTGGGAGCCCTTGCGAGAAGGCGGGTGAAGCGTGTATTCCAATGGTGGGAAAAGTTGCTGCCAACAACTACCATTGGGGAATTGGTAAACAGAGCACCCATAAGAATGGTGATAAAAATGCTGATGACTTGGGCCCCAGGTGAAAATTCATGTGAATTGTTGGGTTTCCTACTGGTAGTTGGGCCATGTTGATATGCCCATGATGGAAATCCTTACGGTGTTTGAATCCCTATGAAAATGGACCCATCTCGCAAGAACTGGCAATTCCCCCGCTAGATTCGATGTTTCCATACGAAAAACTGTCATTTCGTTTGGGGATTTCCCATGGCATTGCCATGTTTGATGAAGGCTACCTTTTTTTCCCAAGGATGCCAATGAACATCTTTGCCAGGGGATGACCACAGCCCAAAAACACCATCGTTTCACCATGGCACATTTTAGAGATTAGAATAGAAGCTGAAAAATTTGAGGAAATTTCTTGAGGTTTTTGTAAACTGACATCAAATATGATTTCGTCTAAGAAGAATGTCCCAAAAAATATTGCCGTTTTTCGAAAAGCTAAAAATGTGTTTCTCAGCAAAATCGAAACTCGGGGGTGGCCTATTCTCAGTCGAACATGGGAAATGTTCATTCGGAAAAGGATTTGATCAACCATCAAAATGGTGAGGTTACTTGTGGGTGCAGTTGGCGTTATGGAACAAACATGGCAAGAACCCACAAAAATTGGTATATAACAAACTACGGTTTTTTGCTAACCACTTACAACCGGAACTGTACCCAAAATTTGGCTGATTGGTTTTATACGTAGCAAAGGCTTATGCGAAAAAAAATACTATATTGGGACTATCATAATCCAAACCCCTATAATATCCTAGATATAGAAGAAAACTATATGGATTACAATCGAAACATTACATCCCACATATCTCACATTACTATCATAATCCATGGGAATCCCTGTGGAATTCCAAGGGCGCCAACAGGCCACCGTCTCTTCCAATCGCTTCCTGGCCGTGCCGATCCTTAATGGCACGCCTCAAATGGAAGAAGATGTGGAGATGTCATGAAGGCACCGAGAGTTCGTCTACGGATGTCATGGGGCTACCCCAAGTTATCCAAGTGAGTGTTCATTCTCAATGGGAACACTTGAGGTACCCGGGTACCCACAAAAATTAGGGAACCTTGAGTTTGGTGTTTCCAAATAAGTCGCTGTGTGTCAATCAAGCAGCGACATTGGACATCCAGGACCAGATATGGGACGTTCAAATTTGGTCTGGGGGATGGTGACGCAAAAGTTTTGCCCGGCTTTGATTCACATCAGTCGTTCTTCAGATACGTGGCAAGTACGGTGTGTTTTGCTTGAAACCTGGTAGCTGGGAAGCCCCCTCGCTCACAACCAAGTCGTTGTCGCCAACGATCAGCCGGAGGAAACGAAAAAAACGTATGGTTTCTGTTGTGGTTCAAAACGCAAGACCAGTTGGGTTTCACAGTCATTTTTGAACCGTCCAATTCAGCCCAAGTTTGACCCGAACCCTTGAGACTTCCTTAGTGGAGCTCCTGGAAAATTTTCTCACTGGCAGTCAGATGATGTCTCTATTTGTGTAGCAAAGTTGGGTACAAGATTGAGCGTATTACGATCGAAAAGACAACGTTCAAAATATGATGATGAGGCCTAAGGGTTTTTCTCGCAACTTTTTTTTTGATGTAGCCATGGAAAATCACCACGTTCAATACGAATCATCGAGAATGATGCCATTTTCCATAGCTTCTGTTGGCATTTTCAAGGAGCCAACCACGGAGGAATTGTGCCCGCAGGTGTGGTCGTGAACACCACCATGACCAAAGCGCCCCACCGGGAGAAGTCTTCGAAAAAATCTCTGCAGGGGATCGTGGCTAGACATACTCCTCGGTAGAACACCCAAAAAAAAAACTGTCTGAAATCTGAGATTGTTTTTCAAACTCAAAAATGTGGCAGGTGAGACACGGAGAATCCCAGGAATTGCGAAGTGACTGGAGGATTGGCATGACGCTCCAAGTAGCCATAGCACTTCCCATTTCATCCTTGATTCTGGCTATGTGACATTTAGTGGATGAAAATATATGGAGGTTTCCTAAAATGGGGGTACCCCCAAATCATCTATTTTACAGTACATAGTAGGTTTTTCAGTATAAACCATCCAGCTATTGGGGTAGCCCATTGTAGGAAACCACCATATGAAAATGATTGTCTCAAACAGTTCCAGCTCAAAAGATATGTCTTTCTCGAGGACTGTGCCACAGTAATTCCAGGATCTTGACCAGTAAATCACCCATCACGAAGGCTATCAATCCATCGCGGATTTCTATATCCACAATGCTCGGGAAGGACAATACATTCCCATGCAATTTGACCATGGCACATATGAACAGCGGATTGATCTAAGTGAAATCTTAGAAGAAACCCCCAGCATGTGATGGGAAAACACTGCCGGTTTCACCTGTCGGATCAATCCCTTAAATCAATCCATGTGGATCAATCATCTCGGATGGTTCCCAGCCAGCTGTGTTGCAGCTTGCCCTTTTGGCTCGACTCTAAAGTCACACGGTGAACGCCACAGAACCAAAAACATCTGGGGATTGATATTTTGCTGTTGTTAATTATGAATAATAAGGACATTAAGCATGGAAAATGATGATATATAATATAAACCATGAAAATTGCGTGAAAACACTTGGGTGCCATTCGCCATGCAAACTTTGTATATTTATAAAATGCCCATGTCCACTGATAACATATATAGGCACACGTATGGGCATATGAATCATTAAAAGATGGTTTTCATTCTTCCTCTTGTCCCGGTTTCATAGCAACGATATGAAATAGATGTGAAACGGGTGCCATCAATTAGATCCGAAAAATGGATTGGATTACGGTTCCATTGTTCAATTATGTCTACCACTCCAAATCTCTTCATGCTTACTGGTGATAACCCCCAAAAGAAGGATTATTCATGATATTTCATACACCCAGATAAAATTCCTATGAAATCCTCAAAAATGGTGAATTTTCTGCAGGGACCGTGTCGGGGAACCCATGAGCTGCCCTTGCGCCCTCATGGTGAGACAAGCCAATCCGCAACGAAGGTGGACACACGGGAGTGCCTTGATTTGGTGGATATCAATGGGGATGTGTATATAGTAATTCGTACCTATCATATATACATTTCAATGTATGAATATATAGCTGGATGGATGGATGGATGGATAGATAGATAGATAGAAAGACAGCTAACTCGATAGGTAGACATGGAGAAAGATATTTATATGTACACATGCATGCATAACAAGTATATGTGTGTATATGGGATCCGGTCAAAAATCCCTAGTAAGGAAATTTAAATGAAGTTGCGAAATTCATTGACGACAATAGGTTTTTAGTATTCGTTATGTAGCGGGCCCCCACCTAAACACTGCATTTCTGCACCTAGGCGCTAGATTTGCGCTAGCATCGCGCTTGCATTATTTGGTTTTAGTATTCCTAGGACGTAGTTGTTTTGTATATTTGGCTTGGCATTGATTGTGGATTTTGCATGGTATTGAGGTGATGTGATAGTATGTTGTTTGCCAACAATATCCAGATTGCTTTGTGTTGATGCTAACTGTGGGGTCGTTGATTGTTTGTAGGTGTTTTGCGCATTCAGCTGCTTTGAATGGAATGAATTTCATACGGTCAGTTTTGTACGAAATTGCTTGGGGTGCAAGGTGCTTCAATCACGTTCTGAGTCTTGAAAAGTTCAGTCATTGCATTTTTTCTAGGATCCCCAGTCCTTGTCACAGATATTTCTGAAAGTTGTGCATGTATTTGCGCTAGCGTGGCGCTAGCTTCGCGCTAGTAAAGCGCTAGCGAACATGTGCCAAGACCATCCCTGGCCCATTTCTTCAGGCTCAAAACATGAGCGGGGTTGACGTCAAATGCCTCGCGCTAGCAACGTTCTGAACGAAATGAAACCCTTCTTCTCCTCCCTTTGATTTTCTGTAGTTCAGAAGATATAGCAAGATGCATGATGCATAATTACAATTATGTAGCGGGCCCCCACCTATCTACGAATTTTGCACACTTCTGGGAAAAGACATTTCGACCAGCCACCATATATATATATACGTATCTATACGGCTGCCGCCCAGGGCCACCAGCCAATCCAAGATATGTTTCAATACACCGACGCATTCATATCTATACAACATATACATTCTACATCTTACATTTAGAGTTACATAAATCTATTTTGCAAGTACAAATACATTTGCATTTCACATCATTTCACATGTTTCATTTTCTAATAATCAGCACATGCCACTCATCATCCCACCACACGACAGGTTGCTGATCAACCATGGATCCAGAGGTGGGCCGATTACCCTCCAGTAATTCAACGGGGGGAAAATCCCGTAGCTGGAGGTTTATAGCCAGACTTTCACCGCAGGGAAATTCTCAATTGCCATGTTTGATTACCAAAGGGTACATTGAAAAATCTCCTTTTGATTTAGGCCGATGTTTTTTGGAAGACACACAGTCATGAAAATTCGTACTGCACATATTCCCCATGAGCAAATCCCTTTGTTGAATTTGGAGCACATTTGACTGAAGTGCCCATCGTCACGAACAAGTCATACGCCCCCCTAAATTTGGTTTCATGGAAACCACACTAAACACGGCCATATCCAGAAGATCACCTTCCAGAGCGCATCAGATTGTAGTTTCTATCAGCGTTGGAATTGTTTTGTTTGTGTATGTCCGATTATATCCCCATATACAATACGTATTTCACAGCATAGTTGGTTGTAAATCTCATATGTGATGATTAATCATTTATATCCCACGAAAAATCCCCATTGTATCTCGTTACGTCTCGTTGATAGTTAAACCATGATATATCCCATGACATGTTCCATCCCATGACATGTTCCATGTTACATGGAAGGCTGTGTGGTTTCTATTGATCATTGATCGTAGTAAATATCCACATTATGGTTGGTTCTAGATGTACCATGAGTTGGCTATAAATATCCCATGAGTTTGGTTATAGCCATACCCAAAGGTTAGTTCGATGATATTTACTAAGCATAGTTCCAGGTGTCCAATTTTTCTATCTATGACTTGGGTGTTTTTTTCACCATCAATTCGCATGAAAGTCCCACGAAAACTCATGAAATCCCCCATCAAATCCCATTGAATCCCCTATAAAAAGTACCAAAAAAAGCCCATGTTCCCTGTGATTTCACCAAAGTTGCCGCGCCTGCCTGAGTTGTTGGCGAAGCTTTCTTTGCGCCTGAGGAAGGTGGAAGGCGAATCCGCCCAGGTGCCGTTTGGCATGGCGATGTCAGGGTGTTCGGCAAAAATGGTGATATGATGTGACTGTATTTCAAGAGCAAAAATCAGGGATTCAACATGATTTCTATGGAATAAGCCTAGGTTTGGTATCAATTTACCATCTATAGATCCAGTTGTATCCATTTGTATCCATGTTTTCACAGTTGATATGTTCGATCCTTGAGCGATACCCAAGAACATCATAGGTTTGACCCATCATCCCAGTGATTATCCCATGACTTCACCTGCGAATGCTCATAGGATCCAAGTTGATGGGAGAACAGCAGTGGATTCCCAAAAGTTGGTACTTTGATGGGAGAACAGCATCCAATTGACTCTACTTGATCCTTCCGGCAGTTGATCATTGGGTTATAATGGGATCCCAGGACTTCTATCCATTTCACCGGTACCTGTCCATCTACTTTTCGATGAAGCGCTGAAGTATGGATGTTCAATACTGGATAAGCCAAAGAAATCATCAAAAGTCGAGACAAAACTGCTACCCTCTGGTAATTTGTAACATGGCAACGGAAAATCCACCATTTCGTCCCATTTAGTTTGATGATTTTCCCAGGATTTTCCCAGCGAACGAAACCTCCATTTTGATCAGGGATTTCCCAGCTTGCCACAGATGCCGCAACCCATGTCTTCAACGTCATCTGCGGCTGATATTCACAAGGCCACAATGATGCTTCCATATAAGGATAGATATCTTGGGCGTTTCACCAACCATAGTGGGTGTTTAATGGGATATAGTGGGATAATTTTCTGTAGCCAACAGAAAATCGGAATAGAAACCAACAAAATGGGATATTAGCCAGCACTAGTGCAATGAACACAAACAAGAAACAGTGTGGCAACATCCATTGTTTTGGAGTATGCGATATTAACAAACAATATTGTAGCTAACTACGTGTAGTGACCCTTAGTCTTTGAAGTTACATCATAACCTTCATGCGAAAGGAAGACGTATGTGTGGTTTGTAATTTACCACATCTTTGTTTGATCCGTTCAGATCCAACATTAGATCTGCCTGAAGCCTTCTGATTGTTGACTGATGGCTATTCTCAACAGCAATGAACTGGTTCTGGTTGATATTAAATCACATGAGCAATAGCCGATACCGATATGAACCCTTGAGCTCGGAGCCTCCAGACGCCGGGCAAGTTGAACGCGTGCGTGTCTCAGAACAGAGAAGAAGTCAGATGACCGTGATGTTTTCGGACATCGCTCATTTTTCGATGGATTTGGTAAGATTTGTTGAGTAATTAATCTTTATAGTACTTGCCAAATTGGATTCCTGAAATTGCCAGGATGGTCTCCATACCAATTACTTTAGCAATCCATGGATGGTCTTTTTGCCATTGCTATGGAGGAAAGTCCCAAAGGTCGGGTGCCAGTGATGTTTAAATTGATGCCACCGAGGTCACGCTTCTCCCGGCAATCCTCCGTTGGGTGTCCCCAGGGTTTGGTCGACAGGTCGACAGATGTCGACATCCTCGAAAAAAATCTGCGATGTCCATGGTGGAATGGATTCTTTGCCCGGTTTCTGTTTGGAAAATGTTGAGCGAAAATGAATATAGAAATGGGATATCCCCAACAAGGATCCTTTTTGCCGGTGTTTTTTTTTCAACATGTTGAAACGACCAGGTTTCTGCCAAGCCATCCAAGCCGCCCCAAGGAGGAAACTCTGGAGAGCACAGCCAACAGTCTGCATCTCAGCCACTCCATCAAGGTCAACCAGCAGATTTAAGGTACAAACTTTGCGCTTAGTGGTTCAACCACTCACCAGGTGTATCATTGCTTGTGGTTTCATAATCAAGTAGGTCAGGATACCAATTGGGGCGAAACAATAATGTGCAGTTCTACATCACTTCCAGCTTAAACTATCATATCCTGGTACATAACTGATATCCCCATAGTTAGGGATACCTAACTACTTCGAAGAACTAGTTATCCCATCTTTTTAAGTCGGTCATATCCCCAGGTTTCCCCATAGCCTAGATCTCATGAGATCTCCAGGTCCACGTTTCAGTACCCGTCGAAATCGCGTGCGTGCCACTGGGCACAATGGCGGGGTTCGGCGGCTAATCATGTTGCCCAAAATCGTTGCCCAAAATCCATTGGCATGGCATTTTTAAGGGGTCTCCCTTTTTCCGACACTGTCCCATTGAAGTGGGCTCCGACCTGAAAAAAAGTGTTCTACACACTCAAAGTATTCAAACATGGCTAGGAGATCCCCATGGTTTAGAGAAAATCATCTAAAGATAAAAATGGAAAATTGGAACCAGAACCTGATAGCAAAAGGCAAGAAATGAACCAAGGTTCCGGACTGGGTCGTCGAGGCGGGGAGCTGGTCTGGATATGGGGATGGGTCGTTTGTGACCTATGAAGTGACCATACTGGGAGAATAAACATCCAGCTATACCAGACTTATGACTTAGGGTACCGTTTGGGTCCTAAGGTTTTGACTCATCGCCATATCATTGGTATTGTGGTAGTTTCCCAATTCCTACCCTTTTGTGATGGTTCATAGCCCATGCCTGGTGATATTGGAGATCGATTATTGTTACCACAGTATGAGGATTTCCTGCGGGGTTACCCCCAAATCATTTCAATAGGATTATCCATTATAAACCGTCCACTTTAGGGATCCCCCATTTATATTTATTTATGGAAAACCCCAATATATGTACAAATAAATAAATAAAAAAATAAATATATATATATATGTATAATCCCCCTGACTTGTTCAATTGACATCTTATAAGACCTCTTATCGCAACACCAGAGTTGCTTACCAATGGGCATCGCTGATTTCACTTCTTTTAAGCCACTAGTCTCTGGAAATCTTCTCTGACAAGGGGATACCATCGTTAAACAACAAAAAAGATCATCAACTTTAAAATTTCGGCTAGTATCCCGTGATATATCCTCAATTATGGCTAACAGCCCCATTCTGGCGAAAACCCATTTTTGGCTAAATCCAAATGTTGTCTGATTCTTATTCATCCCAAATGAATGGCTTTTGAATAACTCTTGGATCACCACATCCCATCATATCCCCACTTCCAACTCTGCACAGGGCAATGGAAGCAGTACACCGAATGTCATGACGCCACGCTTCAGGCACAGTACTACGGTACTGGAGCTATGAACGCAGTTTTTTTGAAAAAGGTTGCGGAGTTTCGCCAAGGAAAATCAGAAATTAACCAGCATGAGATAAGGATTCGCCAAGGCAAATTTGGGATTCACCATTTAAAAAAATGAGGGACCATCACCTTGGGTATCAAAAAAGGAGATACATGTCTGGAGGTATATGCTTGCCCTACGATGTTGACAAGTTCCAGAACCATTTGGTTGAATACAGGTCAGCATGGAATAGTTGACTAATAGTTGACCAATGTACATGGTCCTCTATGCTTTGTCTGTTCGGATGGGTCTTCAAAACTGGGAACTGCATCCAAGACGGTTTGCTCACACAGATGCCTTAATGCCTGGAGAATTCAGCAATTTCAAGATGGTTGAAATCAGTTGTCATCTCTTTTTGTATGTAGATTTGTATGCATGTATGTCTATAGATGTAAATATCAATCTTGAGATGGGTATGGGTCAAAATTAGGTACCTCAATAATTGGATGGTTAATACTAAACTAGACTAACATCTGTAGTCCCCTAGGTCTTCCATTTTGACCCACATCCAGATAGACATAGACATAGCTACAGACTATATAGGTATGTGTACATAATCATTAATAATTATATGTATGTGTAAGAGTATATATATATATGTACTGTGTAGATATATATATATATATACATATATATATATACATATATATATACATAGATATACATATATGGATATTCCTTTCAACCACCCTAGCATTTCTGCGGATAGCCACTCGCCAGGTCAACGGCTTCATGGCCAGGTGGGGTGCAATTAATTGGGGAGTTCTGTCATCAAATCATGTCTTACCATTTCTGCAATCAGTGGTCTATTTACCATGGAAAATGGCCCATTTATAGATGGTTTACCTAATTAAACATGGTGCTTTTCCATGGCTATGTTAAATAACCAGATGGTAATACATAATTGATGTTTGATGGTAATATCATAATTGTATTGAAGAATGGTACTTAGTCAGTTATTTTCATGGTATATTGGAAAGGTCCATTCATCGTTGAGAATGGTATTTCATGGCATTATCGGGAAACAATGAGAATACTAATACCTGCAATACTAGAAATTGTGATTTCATGGGATTTTAACACTATAAATGTTGATTTGATGGTGATTTACCCTCTGGTTATTTACAGTTTGCTATGGAAGCCATGGCCCATAGAAATAGATGATAAAAAAAGGATGCTTTTCCATAGGTTCAATGACCAGGGAGCAGCAAACATGGTGGCTTCAACAAAATTCTGGAATTACCCATGAAAGCTAGGTGATTTACAACTGCTTATGAAACATGAGGATTGTCGTTTACCGCATCAAAGTACCAGATAGGTATTGCAGATGTGAATTTCGGGGCTAAGCCTGGAAATTCATCCTGTGTCAATGTATGGCTTTGTTTCATTCTCAGCGGAAGCATGTGGAAGTCACCTGATCCCATCACCTTTATAATCACATCATTGGTGACTAGTTCCCTTTGTGTCAATGGCGATCATCTTACCATTGGAATAAAGCTAGACCATGGCTGGAGAGATAGGCGCCGATTTACTCGATAGGAAGAGTGTGGAAAATGCGAAAACAAAAACCACAAAGCACAATTCTTCACACTAGAAACCAGCTTATCAGATGTTCTTTCTAGGGTCTATATTGAGGGGAAGCTCAAAAACAAGGTTGTTTCATTTTGGCCCTGACCAAGGTTGGATACCTATTGTGGATTGTTCTGTTCTTTTTGTTGGGTTACCCCTTGATTTAATCATACCCGTAGTTTGTTATGAAGTTCATATGAAGTGACCAATCCTGGGAGAAACCTCAGCCCGATCCCATTGGATGACGGTAAAGGAGGACACTCGGGGCTCCGGGCGAACATTTTGGATGTGCATCCCGCTGGACAATAACAGATGTATCACAGCTGGTTACCCCATGTAGCCAAGAAGATCCAAGAAGTTATGCATGGGAGGTAGATTTCATGAATTGCAACTGTCCTATTGACGTGCTTGTAATTCAGGAAGTGTCCAAATTCCCATTGCAACCCATATACATAGATTGCCTCTTGTAACAAATTCCAATTTGGTCCCCTTTGGAATGTATATCCCATTTATTTGGGTTTCGGCCCGAGTGAGTTGAAAATGACCCTAGGGTTCCATCTCAGTCACCGGCTGCTTAATATGGAGGACTGTTCCTTTTGGCCCCGGGAATTCCTGGAAAACCTCACCAAAAAATCATGGTCGGGACTCAAGGTGCGCGAGTTTCGGGTAGCAAAGCCTGCTGGCTAATACTTCAAGAAAATCGCTGATGCCTCCGGCAAGTTGCGGAAGATGTTCTATGGGTCACTGCCTTTTGTCACTTCGCGATGCTGGATGGACCAGGGAAACTCACAGAACGTCCCAGTGGAAACAAGCTCCTTTCACATCGGTAGGCATTCTCCTGAAAGATTTAAAAGATTTAGGCTTTGTGGAGAGTGGTCCATGGCTGTGGCTTATCCCCAAAAAGTTCCGGGACTTGTTTCGTGGTGACGATTCCAATTTGGATCTTTCGACCACTTCCACCCTTGCTGGTGATGTCGACCTGGCGTCGGAAGGAATCCCTAGGGAGATATGTGTCCCTGAGTGAAATGGCTACTTGGAATCATCTCATATGCGAATGCCCCAAGTACCACTCTTATCAAATCTGATTTTCTGCATCTATAGAGGGTTGCTATCCATTCTATCCCCGGATGATGGTGAAAACTACGATGCCTTTCTTTGCACATCCGTAAAACCCCTTGAGAACAGAATTCAGAAAATGGTTACCCATCAATACCCCCATACATTCCCATTATATCCATGATGCCATTATAACATGATGGACTGGTTTCTTGAATCCCAAGGTTCGATGATGAAATGCTCATGTTTGATGGACTATGGTTACTGTATCTTCTTCATACATTCCCATATGTTTGGATGACTGAAACTAGTGAAAATCCCAAAAAAAAATACAAGTAGCTGTGTAAAATATAGTGGGTAAATTTTACACCAGTTTTGATGATCACTATAATATACACTATATTTTATGATGGTAAAATATGGTGATTGAAACCAGTGAAACTAGTGGATGACCATCTTCCAGGTGCTGCATCTTCATCTTCAGGGCCCAAGAATGGCACCCAGCCATCGACGCAAGTCACCCCTGAGGCGCGGGTTGTGTTGGGGGATGTAGCATATAGAGTCATGGTTACATATGGATGTACAGCTATAGTTATACACAACCAATATATACATATATATATGTACATATATATATATATACATATGATAGTTGTGGGTCTCATTTTTCGGGATTATATCCCAACTGGCAGAAGTTTTCATGGTTATAATATCCGTTTCAGAAATAAGGACAAGCGTTGCGTAGGAGAAAAAACAACCTCCTCAGTTGCACCCCCAAGTACCCGCATGTTGATTAGCATATTTGAAGTATCGCTGCAAAAGATCGACCCATGCGCAGTGCGCAGGCAGAGGAAGAAGCCGAAACGGAAAGGGAGCCAAGGGCGAAAACAGAGCTGATATGCCTGTGTCCGAAAATGAGGTATAATCCAAAAATTGCCATTTGTTTGTAGGGAAAACCATTAGGAACAGTTTTAAAGCAGACAAACCCACAACCCCCAAGCAGGAGTCATGGCATCACGACCCAAACCAAGGTCTTGGAGCATCAGCTTTGGCAGATGCAAAAGGTGCAAAGTTGGGTGATCGGAATCCCATATGAAATCCACCATTGGGTGAAACCCGTGGAATGTTGGGCTCGCCTATTTTGGGATACGAAATGATCCAAAATGGCTGATGGCTGGGAATCATCCCACGTGCCATCCTCCAAAAATGACCCTCTGGACCATTGCTAATCTGATGTTGTAGGCCTAAAGAAGTTTTCTTTCAACCAAAGTAGATTCAGGAGGATGTCCCTCCATTTCCTGGTCAATTTCCCGCTTAGGTGTGCATTTGAGGAATCGTAAGTTAGTATCAATTAGCAACCGTGATATAAACTATCACCATAACCCCATTTTTCTGGGTTGTCCACACATATCACTTCTTGCTCACTTACTACCATGATAAACCAGACATCAGAAACCATCCCAGTAACCATTGAAACGGGGTTAAAATCAACATCATCCCAAAAAGTTATGGGTTATACCCATGAAATCACGAAACCCAGTTGGGAATGGTGTATGGAATTGGGTTTGCCTCATTAACCGAAGTATTGTAGTGATTCCTATCCATTGATATCCATCACCCAGAAATCTTTGAATTGGTTGAAGGAAAATTACGGTGAACACAACCGTGATTTGTGATGTTCTCTTTCACAAATCCATCAAATAATCTCCATCCATCAAATAAGATCAAGCAAAACCATCAAACCACTGATCACCATTCACCATTGATCACCATTAATCAACCCTAGCCACAGCCCGCCAGCCATCGCCAGGAAAGGGATTCGGCCATGGCGCAGGTCCTCAAAGCCCAGGTCGCCGGATCATCAAAGTATGGGGATGTCCCAAAATGGGGGTACCCCCAATAGCTGGTTGGTTGATTTCATGGAAAATCCCAATCTAAAATGGATGATTGAAGGGTACCCCGATGACTTAGGAAACCTCCATATGGGGATATTTTTTGTGATATAACTGAGAAATGATGGGTTTTTTGATGAGTTCAGGGGATATCACCATGAAAATATGGGGTTCGAGCAGCAAAATATGGTGATGATCATTGATAAATGAGATGAACTGATGTTGGTTGATGATAAGTTTGGGGATTATACTAGCCAACATATTTGGGATGGTTATCATAATCCATCATGGGAATCCCTATTAGCAAAGCCGTGCAAAGGGACAAGAAATCCGCCGGAGAGTCGGGCAATCCAAGCCTAAGCCACTTGAGTGGTTATTAAAAATTGGGTGCTGGCCATTTTATATGGATTTTCAGCTGGAAATAGTGGGTTAAAGAACTGATCATCGGTTTAAACATATGGATTCAGAGCCAAATGTTCTTGAAAGTTTAAACCAGCAAACATGTGGGGCCTGTGGGGATGCAATTAATGAAGAATGGTGAGTTGATGATCAAAAAGGGGGTTATACTACCCTTTCTATACTTGGGATTTTTGGAATCGAACTAAGAAGAGGTTGGCAATGATCCCATGTGGCCATGGACCCCATGTGGAAAGTCACCTCTCTCGGAAATGCCATGGTAAAATCTGAGTCTAAAAGAGTCTAAAATTTGAGCCTACCATATTGTCTATCTAAAACTTTTGGTGGCTTATCAGGCTTATCATATTCAATGTGTTTATTTAAGCATCCCACGTCCCCATTGGCAGTACATCAGTTACATTCCCATGATTATCCCATCCTTGGAGGCTTCTGCTGACCACTGGAGGGAACACCTCACCACAGAGGCACGGGAAGTTCGACTCGTGGCGCAAGGGCCCCCAGTTATGTTAGGGATGCAATCGGATGCAACAAACAAAAATTGGGGATGGTTTTCTGAGATAAGCCAATCATAATGATATTGTTTCTTGGCTCATGGTACCCCATCTAACTAATTTTGATCGACCACAAATCGATCCAAGATTTTTTGGCCATGTGGATGGGATATTTGGGAATCCAAATGACTTGGGAGATAGCCCAGCGAAGACCCTAACATGTTTGGAGATCCTTGGATTGTCCAATTGATCCCATCAGTTCATCAGATCGCGGAGAAGTTGGAGAAGTACCAGCTGAGAAAAGTTGTTTCTTCCCAAATCATGGGTTCAACTCATGTCGGGGTCGGCCACAGCTCGTTTCCGTAGAGAAAGTGTCTAGGGATGGTGAAGTCCACAGTTGATTGTCGTTGACGGCTCGACCATGTTCATCCAGATGTTCATGTAAATTCCCATCCAAAGTGTCCAAAGCCAGAAAAATCTGGAAATATTTGGAACTTCTCAATTGACCACTACTTTCGCAGTACTTTGCTGACCTTTTCGGGTCCAACTTCATGGCCTTCGCCCTGCAGGCGGCGAACCTGAAAGACACCTGGGAGGACTTGCGACAGAAGCAGGAAGCCTCGGAACGACAGGTGGGGAATCTCCGGGGTCTGAAAAAATGCCAACATGTTTCCCATTGGTGGTTATGGTGGTTAGATCTGGTTAGTTCTTGGGGATTTTGTGGATTCTTGAGAAAATTGGCTTTCGGAGATTGAGGATAACAGATATTGAGATCATCCCAGAGGAAATATGATGATGGGACGTTCAGTTAGTCGCGTAAGTGGTGGGAGGAATGTTATAAACTAACAGAAGTAGTGACTATGTAAGGAACCTAAATGCTTATTTACTCAACATTAGTGGATTGTGGGCCGTTGCACCTGCAAATTTGGTTTGAACTACCAACCATAACGGGGATATCCATAGTATTGGTTGGTGCTGGTAAAGAACTGGGTCGGTTCCATTGCCACCAGCCAACAATGGCAAAATGGATTTATAGCCAGTAAAAGTGCCGCAAAATTCATGCGAGAATGGGAGATCCAAAGTTTGCCACATTGTTTCCTGCTCCCAGTCTACAAATTTCAGTGATTTGGGGAAAGCCAGCCTCAGAGCGCTTAAATGTCCGAGCGGATACCGCTTCAGAGGCAGCAGAAAAATGGTAGAACTCCTTCAGTCATTTCCCAGCCATGGATGATTTCCAAACTATCCCCACAATGTGGGGCCCCCAAACGATAGCTAAGTTGGTTTATAACTCCAATAACTATGGTTTATTGTACTTATAACTATAGTATTCATGGGGTTTATAAACCAACTTATAACTGGGGGGCCCCACATTGCAGCCAGCGGCTGTTTTGATGCCAGGCCAATCGCCTCCGTTGTGCAGGAGGCGCCACGGAGGATGCTGATGACAACTCCAGCCAGGCGCCGAAAGTAAACTTTGGGATGCCTAAAAAAAGGGGCGGAGAATGGAAGGAGATGATATCCATATAGTGTACCTTTCCATATACTGGGAAAATGATGTTAAATGATAGTTTGAATGGGTCTTCCGGTCTTCCACTGAAATTCAGGCAGCATGTTTTTTGGACTTAATCAGATCCCAATGGGAAGGTAGAATGACATTCTGACCTGGCGGGATTTTAAGCACGCACAATTCGGGATATGCCACCAGATATGCAGAGTTAATTTAGTCAACCTAAACAAATAAGGAAGCATAACCAACAATGGAGCAAGATCATGGAAATGTACCATATATCATGGAAATACATATTAGTCCATATTATTCCTATATATCTATGTATTATACGTATGCGTATAAATCTGTGTGTGTACATATTTCCTACGACTGGCTGATACTGTTGGATCCCAGCGGCTTCACACGTGACATATACCTAGATCTTTGAAGAAATAGCGAATATGTGTGTAATTATATACACACACATAGGGGAGAGGCTTGAGGTTCCCCGGAGCACGGGGGGGATGTTAACGTTCATTGCAATGCATCATCAGAAAATGTTGTTTCGTTAATCTTCGTTGTTGCATACAGATGGGGGGTGGCGGGATGTTAACGTACATTGCATTGCGTCATCAGAAGATGTTGTTACGTTGAAGATGTTGTTGCGGTGAAGATGGTGCTACGTTGATGATGATGTTGTTTCAAATGCTTTCAAAACGGCTTTGTGGATGTGAAGAGAAAGAAGCCTCATGTGCATTTCGCCCATGGTTCTCCAGTGGATTATGACATGGTTATGTCAATCAAAAGAAACCTGAAATTCCAAAAAAACACAATTCCTATGGACCTACAAAAATAACATAAAATGAAGAATTTAGAAAAGAAATTTTTTAAAAAAATGAAAACATTCAAACAGCGGACAACATATACCAGATATGTTGTCCGCATATTGAACTGATTCCTTGTGTTCTTAAGTGAAGGGAAGAACACAAAACACTGCAAAACCCAGTGAAAATGACATTTTTCAAAGTTGAAAACAATGAACTTGAATTGCCTTCCAGTGAACCTCAAGCCTCTGTGTGTGTGTGATTGAGTATATAAATATTCTTTAGACATGACAAAAAGTGCACGGGGATTGCCAGTGCGGCCTTTACACGGCCCTGGCTTGGTCTGTGTAGGGGATCCCAACGACAATGTGTGGGAGCACATGAGATATTCCAAGGCGCACCTCTGGCCATTCCAGATTTTCATGAAGCATCTCCCAGTCATCACCATAAATAGATGATGTAAACCATTCCCAAATGGGTGATGTTTTTGTTTTCCCACATCAGTTAGTTTTTTTTGACTTTGGATAGATTGATACACCCTCAGATGTTTCATGATGTTTCTATGTGTTCATATCTTCCAAAGAGTTTACCAGATTGCGGAAGATGTTGATGATCCCAACTTTACTGACCGTCCCCAGAAGCTTCCTGCTGTCCAGTTGGAGCAGCTTCATCACCACATTCGACAACTTGGTGTTGGACACCCAGCCGGCCACCAGCGGAACCTGAGGGGATTTCCTGTGGTTATGGAGGTCCCTCCAAGGGTGTTGGAACGTATGAGAATTGGAGGTTTTGACCACCAAAATAGGATTCATGGATTTTACTGGATCAATGGCTGCAACATGGGATCTACCCTTCAAATATCCCCTGTGGACGGTCGGCGAGCAAAATGGCCGACCTGGATGACTGGCTCCTACCACCTGCAATGGGTTCTTTATCAGGCGCAAACTCAAAGACCGTGGTGGGCCAGCCACCACCTCCTTAAGTGGGACAGTTTTCTACCATGCTTCAGCTACTATGTTAATCCCAAGAATGGTGAACAAAGTAGCACAAATTGGGTTCCAATGGCCATACCTCCCCATGTTTGCTGCTTGATATTCCCCATGATTACCAATTATTCTCAACCCTTGATGTTTGATCATTTCTTGATCCATGTGGAAAAATGTCGTTAATCTTTGGAGGGCAATAAAAATGGATGGAAGCAAAATCCATACTGTAATCCACAACCCAAATCGACTCAGTTTAGAACTCTCAATGGATTGGTTTTCGGAGAAACTATGGATTTTCCTATGAAACATGGGGTTGTAAATTGTCCAACCATGTTCAATGGGAAAATGCCATGGTTTCCTGCATCTTTTCCCATCACTCGGCGCCAGATGCAGCTTTTCGACCTGGGTCAGGAGAAGTCAGCCTTGTCGGTCCGGGGTCATGGGAATTTCCCACGGTTTGGTGAAGGGTTACCCTCTGGTAATTTAACATAGCTATTGAAAATGGCGAGTTATAGTGGATTTTCCCATTAAAAATGGTGATTTCCCATAGTTATGTTAGTTTACCAGAGGCTAATTTAACAGTTTGTTATAGAAAATGGCCCAGTTATAGATGATTTACCTATTAAAATGGTGATTTTCAATAGCTATGTTAGTCTACCAGAGGGTAATGAGGCTACTACCAAGGGTCACTTCGCGACCGGTGAGAACAGACACGCCATATTTATATGTTTAGATCGACTGGAAGGTCTTGGCGAGTTTGGAATGAAGAATCTGCCATGTTCGGATGTACATACAGTGTTACAGCCATGTAATCAACCAGAGGAGCCCGCCATTGTACGAATTGCTGGCCGGTCACCCCAAAAAAATGCTGGGTGGTATCACAATTTGCTGTTTGTTAAATCAGTTAAATCCCATATCTTGTTGGTTGTCGCCAATTTGTGTTCATAAAAATCCCAGTCAATTCCTGTCTCTTGCTGTTTAAACTCCCACTGATGGGCGACGTCAGAGAACTCAGGTCCAATCAATGGCACTGGCAGCTGAGTTGGAAAGACAGGACAATCAAGTGAAGATTTCTGGGTACCCTCTGGTAATCAAGCATGGGAATGGACAATCTAATTGTTAGCCATGGAAGGGGAAGTGTATCGTCAATCACTGAGAACAGGCCAAACACGTGAAATCACGTGAAACTCCAAGCAGGTCCAGCTGAAAACTGAATGAAAATCAGCCAGCATATAACATCATATATCCCAAAAAAGGCAACTGATGAAAGTGCTGCACATGGCCATTTGGCATGGTCAACGAATATTCATGCAAGAGCTGAGTAGCTCTGGCAATTCTGGCACTTGAAATCGTTCGGTGCTTAGTTTGGTCGAGATCAGCAACAGTGTAATGTATGCCAAAGGTGCGGATGTTTCATCATTACATTGGCACCACGTTGTTGTTGGTTAAGTTCCCCTTTTTTATCAGCTAAACCCCACTGCTTAACTGTTTATATTTACATTGTTTATATTTACATTGTTTATTTTTGCAATTGATTTGGGGCACATTTCACCACCCCTGCATGGCTTCATATTTTCCAGACACTGCCAGGAGGAGGAGTGTCGCCAGTTGGTGGTTGACTGTGAGGCGCTGATCGTGTGAGAAACCACTCTGATAATTCGTGTATGAGATGGTTAGTAAACCCAAACAGTTTACTAAGTGAATCTGGTTGGTGGTTTGGAACATGGCTTTTATTTTTCCATATTTTTCCCATATATTTTGGGAATTTCATCATCCCAGCTGACAAACACATATTTTTCAGAGGGGTAGGGCCCAACCACCAACCAGTAATTGTCCAACTCGCTGCCGCCAGGGGAGCCAAACGGCGCAAGAACGGCTCCAAAGTGAGTTGGAAGAAGTGGAGGTTTCTCCAGGGAGAGATTGGGGAATGGTTGATCGCATCCAGAAACTGGATATATGTATACATATATATATACATTACATATATATATATACATATATATATATATATATGTATGCATATATACATATAGTTATACACCCATCAAAAATGGGATTTAACCATCACGTTGGTGAATTAATCGAAATAAATATCATGGGGGTTCCACAAAAATTGATTTAACCATCAAAAAATGAGATATCTAGGCAACCATTGTTTGGAGAAAATTAGGTAGAATGGGATGTATCGTGATAATTCCACATGTTCCCATGAACAGGGGATGCAGGGAAATCTGTTGAATAAACCAATAAATCATGTGATTTTGGCATACCCTCTTTTCAAACAAACACACTTTAAGGAATTACCCTCTTGTCATGTCGACATGGAAATGGAAAATCGCCTTGTTTTAAAAAGGCAAATCGTCTGTAAATGGAGGATTGTCCATTGCGATGGTAGGTTACCTACCAGATTAAGGAGCCAGGAGGGCGACTTCAAGCGTTTGATATTCTATTATTCTAATCATATGCAAAGACCATGTCATGTTATTTTCCCGTTTTTCGGATGGGTTGCAACAACGGGTAATGATTCAATGCAGCCGTTGACAACGGGGTGAGTCCTAAGCCGATCATCCCAGTTTTGTCACTGCTAAACCCAATGCCAAACAGAATCGTCCTCCAGTTGGGGATCAACATTACCGATGCTTATAAACTCCTATGAAACATGTCCATTCGCAACAACTGACATGCCTAATCGATACCGCTAAGGGGCGCACGTTTGCCCCAAAACTGACGGAATTCGATCACTGCAATCTCTCTGTTGTATTGATATTGCCTGCGCTTGGTTGCACCCTTGCGCTCACCTGAAGCGGTGCCAGAATCATGTTTTGAGCCATGTCTCAAGCATATTCTTTGTCATTTCCAGTGTTTCAAGCCTTACACTAAAACCCTCAACAAACCGTTTAAAAAAAACGTGAAAGAACCCAAATTAACCAAACCAACCGCTAAATCAACCATAATCAACCAACGAAACGTTTGGAAAGCGTTTTTAGGGGGATGAACATCCATACTAGCCAGCTATTCGTAGGTTCACGAGGGGATTCCATGGCGGGCTGGGGAGCAGTGGTCATTTGTCCCAAAAGTGTCTTGTTGGATATTTGGTGCAGATATTTAAAGAGTATGACGGCCCCATCCCTGATCAAGAGCCCTCTTTGAAGAGCTATTTATAGTGGATCATGATAAAACGATACTAAGATCAATTATTATCTACCATAAATAGCATGATTATCCACTACAAATAAGTTTTCATACCAAACAAAGCAACTCTGCTATTTCAAAGTCCGCTCCCGATCAGGTGGGTGGCCTTTCGGTCGTTCACGCCATGACAAGTCCTGCAGGCAGTCTGAGACGTGGTTGGCTGATGGGATGTGGGTAAATTATAGCGACCTCACTGGAATGATGGTAGGGGTATCCCAAAATGGTTACGATGTGAATTTAATTTGAATTGTCCCTGCAATGGTTGCGATTGAAAGCTTTGTATGATTATTGACAGATGTTTGCCATGTTAATTATCGGGATATTTTGGACATAGCTAAATTATTGGCATGTGTTGGGCATGCTATTGTGAGGATTATTGGGATGATAATCCCTTCCCCAGGACTCAAAACGAACCACCAAACCATGGGCTTCGCCAGGGTACGATTGGGGTGATGATATGAAGGTGTAAGGGATGATTGGGATGTTTTGGGATACCAAATTCTCGGGACGTTCTGAAATGCTAGGGTAGAACAAACAGATGGGGCTGTAAGAAGTTTCCTTTCAATGGGAGATTCACTCACAGTCTCTTGGAATAAAAAATACCTGGGAGAGTATACCAGTATAACCAGAAGGGTTATTTCAGCCTTTTACGTCAGAAATGTCCTTTAAAAGAGATGGATTTTGACTAGTCAAAACATCGGTGCACCTCTGCAGCTGAAAATCGCCCTGGCACATGGAACCCCCATTGTTGCTATAGATCATGCATTTCTTCATTTCAATCCGATCAAAAATCATGTTCATCAACTCGTCAAAATTGGTTTTTTTTGTGTCTTTGAGTACTAATCCCATCTAATCTCCCTTTATTGATCTTTATTATAAGTGCATTAACATGCATTGATATATCATATATCCATAGCCATATATAGAAAATGGATGGGATATGAAGATATCCATATTACTCAATAATCCCATGTATATATATATATCCATATCATAGACATTAATATATCATCTATCCAAAGAGATCACCCATCGCCGCCGTTATCGAAAATTCCCGGCAGGCGGAGCGAGCTCGTCCAGGCGCGAAAATGGAGGGACTCAATGATAGTTTCACCTGGAAATACATGTTGTTTATAGTATCATATATATATATACGTATATACACATTAAAAAAAAAACATGTGTTTTCTCTCGAAAGCTGATATCACAGAAATGTCGTCAAGTTTACCCAAGATTGAGATTTGGGGCATGGATTTGAATGGTGAATACACCCTTTTTTGATTTCACCAGTGATATGGGGGTCGTCACCTCTGAGCCCAGAAGAACTGGCGAAGAATGTGGATGAAAAAGTGGTTCGCTACTTGCAGAATTGTGACAATGTAGGGGTCATCACATGTTTTCTCATATATTGTTTCGGTTTGTTCTCCAGAAGCCCTCATGTTTCCCTCCTCAAACCAGATACATGCCATGTGAACGCGCGATGTCAACCACATGCATGTTTGAGGTCACTGGTCGTGGATGGCCAAAGGAGAATCATCCCTTTTTTTGTTTCAATGGGATATGGGGAGTCAAGTTATGAAATTACCATGAGAGGAAGAACCATTCAATAACCAGCTATATAGGGTACCATCCGGGTACCATCCGGGTAGGGTGCCATGACCACCAGTGAAGCCAAGCAGAGTTCTTCTGCAGGCCGAGTACTGGATCCATGCAGGACCATTTTTAATGGTGCCGGCGACATGGATGGCTCAGACGCATCAACAAACTCGGGGTTTTGGGTGTGCACCATCCATTTTTCGATGATACTATACCGACTATACCTGAATTTGTTGCTATCCCCTACATGCACATCGGAATGATTCAATGAGTTTGAAAGTTTTTTTTAACCAGTCAAAATGTCCTAGAACAAATCAAAAAAACAATTTAGGACCCTGGAAGCCACTAAAATTTGTCTATTGAATTGATTCGTGGCAGTTCAGCAATTCAATTTCGGTACCTAAGCTTCACTCATCCCCAAAACGGTTGGATCCCTCCGCAGGACGTGGATCTGGAGTTTTCCCATGATTTTGCCCTGGACCTCTCTGGGCGCATGTCCATCCAACGTCCGGCCCAGCATTGACGTGGTGTCACTGCGCTAGGGCTGGTTCTCTACTTCAGAAGTAGCTTCAATATGTTTCAAAGTCTGAAAAATCCATAGATCCCACGGTTCAATATGTTTCTCCAAGACGCTGATGAAAATTCTCCATGGCTCCCAAGGTGCCTTGCGCTTGGCACAGCACGCAGGAAGGCGGCGTCCCAAGGCTCTGGTGTATTCGTTGGGGTTGTATATGGGAACAATGGTGGGGATATGGTACAATGCTGATTTTCACGGTGATTTTCATGGTCGTTATTTGTAGAAAGGTAGTATAATGGTGATTGATGGGAATATCATGGGATTTAATGAAGTATGAATGGAACATGGTGCACCTTTGGAAATGGAGAGCCATTTATTTGGGTTTTCTTTTAGTTTAGGGATGCTTTTTTTGATTTCTTCTTGTCTACTGCACTGCTTCTCTGCTTTTCCTGCTTTTCGGTTTTTTTGCTTTTCCTGTTTTTTTGTTTTTTTGCTTTTCTGCTCTTCTGCTTTTTCTTTTGCTTCTGTTTTTTTTTTGCTTCTCTGTTTTTTAGTGTTTTTGTGTTTTCTTTTGCTTCTCTGCTTTTGTTTTTCTTGCGTTTCTTCTTTTTTGCTTCTTTGCCTTTTTTATCGCTTTGTTTCTTTTCTGCTTTTCTTTTTTTTGTGCTTCTGCTTCTTTGCTTTTCTTGTTTTTTTACTTTGTTTTTGTGTTTTCTTTGTTTGGTCGTTGTGCTGTTCTGCTTTATTCTGATTCTCTGCTACAGCATCCACCAAACGACAACGACAAAGTCAACACCACCATCATCATTATCATCAACAACAACCACACCCACAACCATTGTAATAACAGCACCGACTGCAACAACACAACACCTACACAACACCAACACAGCATCGACGACACCAGCAACACCAACAACCCAAGAACAAGACTAACAACAAGAATAAGAACAACATTCAAGAACCAAGAGCCAGAACAAGAACAATCACAAGAAGAACTGCAACCAAGAACAAAAACAAAAACAGAAACGAGAACCACCACCACCGCAGCAGCAGCAGCAGCCGCAGCAACACAACACCGACGCAACACCAACACCAACACAACACAAACACCAACACATCACCAACACGACACCGACACGACACCGACACAACACCGACAACACCGACACAAAAACAAACACCAAAACCAACACCAAAGAACAAGAACAACAACGACAACGACAAAACAACGACGACGACGACAACGACAATAAACAACAAGAACAAGAACAAGATCAACAAGAACAACAACAGCAACAGCAAAAACACAAACAAGGTTTCATCCCCCACATGTTACAGGCGCCAGCCAAAATGCCAGTTTGCTGACCCAAAATCGTGCATATCATACAAAATGCAAGCTTGCAGCTTTAACATGGCACAAATACCTTGCAAAAAGCAAACCTGAAACTGCGAAATGCTGCAAATACCATGCGAAATGAAGGTTCCAGCTCCCAAGTGCTGCAAATAGCATGCAAAATAGATACTTGCAGCACGGGAATACTGCAAATACCATTCAAAACGAAGGTTCCAGCTTCCAAATGCTGCAAATAGCAATGAAAACATACCCAACCAGAAATCAACAAAAACTAAGCTAAAAAAGAAAAAAAGGAAATCCTATCCTTTGGAAATTCCATGTGGCTAGCTGGGAAATCCTCTAGAAACGGAGCTTTTAGTGGGAAAATCCTCTATAAATGATGATGGTCTGATTACCAGAGGATAATTCAGGATAATCAACTAAACTGCTGGTCTATGAAATTAATAACTGATACGTTCTGGAATATTAAAAAAAATATGAACGAAAAAAATAGGAGAAACTCTCATTGACTTCGATTTTTGGGATTTCAGAAAATCCCGTGTGCTGGCACCAAAGGGTACATACCAACAAAAATGGTGGTATAATTGGATACCCTCTGGTAAACTAACATAGCTATGGAAAATTGCCCATTTATAGATGGTTTACCTATTAAGAATTGTGATTTTCTATAGCTATGTTAAATTACCAGAGGGTATATACTGGGGACATAATGGGGAAAACGGGAAATTACCCGTGTTGGCGATGTCAGCTTCTTGGGGATGACTGGGGAGTGCAGTTGGGATTTTTGTTGGGATGTTGGCTTTTTTGGGGCCCAAGCATGACATTATGGTTATTTAAGTTACATACAATATAGCTACATATATCTTGTTACTGGAACTGTACCCCAAAGTATCCCCGTTGACCCAAGACCTAGTCGATTGTTTATAGTAAAGGGTTACTGTATACCAAAACAAACTGTATAGTGGGGACTGGGGACTATCATCATCCAAAAAGTGAGACTCTTTGTCCAAAAATGTGACCAAGCCCCTTAAAAAACTGCCATTTGAGTTAGAAAATGATGAATTTTCCATTGGATTCATTGGATTTCAGGTACCTTATTTTCAGACGCCTCCATTTCTTGGTGAGTGAAAAATCCCCATGAGATCCGACAAGTCATGACTGGATGGTTTTTTAGATGGCCGCGAGTTGGGGATGGTTTACGCCACCCCCATTTCCAGTAGGATTGTGGATACCCTCTGGTAATTTAACATAGCTATTGAAAATGGCCATTTATAGTGGATTTACCCATTAAAAATGGTGATTTTCCATAGCTATGTTAATTTACCAGAGGGTAGTTTTTGTTTTTACTTAGTCTCACTGGTTGTGTATATACTATATACGTCGTGCGTGGCTCAAGAAACAAGCGTCTACTTGTAGTTGCATTGTGGCTGGGTAGACCTGTAAAACAGGTTATCAGCCGTAGCGTAACGTTCTCTTTCGTAGGCATGTCTGCCCCCTCAGGTACTTCCCCTGAGGGCCCCGGTATTCCCGTTTCCTCTGACGCAGCCATGGCAAATCCGGGAGCCTTGCCTATTTCAGACACCCCATTTTCCATTGACATAAGCACACCCACTGGTTCCGACAAATCGCGTAGTTTGAGGGACAGACGCCACTTACCGCATTTGAGTAACGCAATTGTGCCTTCTCATGCCGGCTTTAACCATCGTGGATATGTCCCCCAAGCCGCTCGGGAGAGTGGGCCGCCGACTCGCCAGTTGAACCAAACGAATGTTCACAACATTTTCCATCACAATGTGCAAATGGATAATCCTCAAGTGAATTTTGTCGAGCAGAATTTGCATGTCCATTCACATGATACTGCGATGACAAGCCTTGTGGAAACAGCGGTCGAGCTCCGCCATCGTGAGGTGTTGGCTCATACCGAAGCTCAGGCAGAAGCGATCCACACGGCCAAGACTGAGGAGTTGAAGGAAGCTTTGCGAGTCCGCGAGGGCATTGAAAGTCAGAGGGCCCTAGATGCTATCAGAATCAAAGAACAAGAACTTTTGAATGCGGGTGCCCAATATAAGGAGAATTTACAGCATGAGGCGCACGAACACGTAAGGTTCCGTGAAGCTCAGATGAATGAGAAAATTCAGGCATATCAACGTGTCATTGATGCTAACCATCGACAATCACTATCAAGTAAGGAGCAAGAGATCCTTGAGTTGAAAAGGGCAGCTGAGGAAGAGAGAAGAATTCAGAATGAACGCATTACACAGCTTGAACACATGGTACAAGCCCAGATGCAACACAATCTGAAACTTCAAAGTATGCTCGATTCCCAATTTGCTCAGGTTCGTCCAAGTCCTATTGTCGAGACTGCCGCCATGACGATGACAGCCGGAACACACACATCAACGGAGATCTCAAATTTCGAGTTTGTTCCACCAACCCGCAAAGCTGCACCTGCAGCGCCTCCGACGAGTGTTGCCCGACCTCCTATTCCAAGAGCACCATTTAGCTTTACTTCACCTGGTACTGAAACTTATGAAAAAGATGGCATTGAGATTATTTATCATGATCCATCATATCGAGTCCCAGTTCAAGTGAAGAAAGAGTCGGATGTTGCAAGGTCTTCCGCTGAGGAACGCCCTTCGGGAGGAGAGGCCAATAATCGACGCCGAGATAACCATCCCATGGATAATGTCAATTCCCCTGCGCCGACCAACCAATATGCCCCGACCGAACTAGGCCCAGATGAAGTGGACTACTTCGAGCCGGGGGGAGACGATCTGCCAGATGGTGACGATCCCGGGGATGGAGGAGATGGCAACGGAGGGAACGGGGGAGGTGGACCACCCTCACCACCTGATGACAAGCCGGAGGGAAATAAGGGTCGTAAGATTCCCAAAAAGAAGGGAAATGATCAAAACCCCCCCGACGGTGGTGATGACGGCTATGATGATCCCGATGATGATGATGATGAAAAGTTCAGGCGAAGAATGATCAAATTTCTTGGTGGTTACGTCGACCAAAGGCATGACGATAAACCCAAAGTCAAGGAAGCTGACACTATCAAAATTCCAGCTTTCCCATTGGCGGAAACCTACCGTAATTGGAGAATCAAGACCAGAGAGGCAGTTGTAGCAGCATCAACCGATCCCGACAGTGCTTTCAAGTGGGTTAGTGATTCTTGGAAAGAAGATCAGACTCTTGAAGCGCTCCGGAAGGTTGCGCCGTTTGCGACACTTGATGCAAAGTTACTTTCTGCACTCACCAACATTATCACTGGTGACTTCGCCCGCAAGGTAGACACCTTCAAAGAGACTGAAGCCACCGCTGGACGAATTGTAAGAGGGAGACAAGTGTTGTTCATGTTGCATGACCACTTCAGTACCAACATCAAGCACGGAGCAACCTATGCCCTTCAAGATTTGTTCAGTGTCCAATTGCGTGGGGAGAATTTGAAGTCTTTCATTTCGAACTGGGATCAAGTGTTGGCTGGTATCGTCCAGACTCCTGATGTAAGTGTATTGGAGACACTCTTCTACAAACAAGTGAAGAATTGTAAGGCCATTCAACATGACATGAATGAGTATCATAGAGCTGATGAAGGAACCGAAAAACGAAACTACAGTTTCCTTGTTTCTGCCGTGCGACGCCACCTTGACCGTGAGAGGTTGGAGGCAAATCGTGATCGAGTTGCCAAAGGTCTTTCGGGTTCCGGTCGTCCCTCCGCTCCCGCAGTCGAGGGCAAGACAGGATTCATCCCCAAGGGGTATTGTGTGGCATGGAATAAGGGAGGCTGTAGCAAGGACAACTGTACTTACAAGCATGAAGTCCCCAAGCCACGTGATAGAAGTCGCAAACCCAGCAAAACCAGAGGTCGCTCAAATGAACGTTCTAGTTCTCCCAGACCAAAGGGGAAAGGTAAGAAGATTTGCAAGTTTTGCGATAGAGGAGCTGATTGCAAATTCCTTCATGAGGGTTCAGTGGGAAAGCCAAGACAAGCTACTCCTGCCCGTTCGGCCAGTAGTGAAAACAAAAATAAAAAGAGAAATCCCAAGAACCCGAAAAGGAAGGGATCCCGAAGCTCTAGCCGCTCTAAGAGCCCCAAGAGCCCGAAGTCCCCGAAGTCTAAAGGATCCGGGGCCAGTTCATCTAAGCCGTCTCCTGCCGCAGTTTGTCTTGTTGCATCCATGCTTGCATCCGTGTCTCAGGCATTTTGTATCCCTCAACCAAGAGTATTTTGTCCATCGATTCGTTTTGATGATTCGCCGGACGTATCTCATGTTAAAGTCCGAGGGAACTTGAGGCCAATTGGAAACGCAGTCACCAAGGATAAGGTTACCTTTCCATGGGGACATCAGTTTGAAGTCGATCAACTTGCTGTGAACGATGCCGCTTTGACCGGTACCATGTTGGCAGGATCTGTTTCCAATTGTCTTCGGGGAATAGAATGCAAATGTGCCTATTTATGTGACACAGATTTTGGTTGCAATGAATGTATCCCAAAGGGAATCAAAGCCACCCCTGCGGAATGTAGAGAAGACGTGAAGGGAGCGATCAACCTCGAACTTGACTGGATTGCAGATACGGGGAGCGCTCAAGATCTCGTCAATGATAGTGAATTGCCAGATGACTATGGATACTACTCCAACAATCCCATTCGCATGATTACTGCCAATGGTGAAAGTTCGTCATCGAAACAAGGGAAAGTATTTGTTCCAAAGTTAGGCAAGACCATTGACCCATATCTTGTTCGAAGCTCACCTCCTGTAATTTCAGTCGGGATGAGATGCATTGATGATGGTTACGATTTCATATGGAGAGGCTCCAAAGGTGAACCTCCTTACATGGTCAAACCAAATGGGGAACGCATTGAGTTAGTTGTCAGAGATTACGTACCCTACTTTGCAAATAATTCAAAGACGATTTCCACGCCATCAACTCAGCCTAGACCAAGTATTGCCACCCCGGCATCAGATGAAGCTCAGCAATCTCCGGAGCCCGATGGGGACATTGAAATCATTGGTGATGACCCCATGGGTATCAACGTTGACTTACCGGAGCCCCAGCCCTTGGAGGCTGAGGAGGTTGATGTTCCTGATGCCGACCGGGAGGTTGAGCCGCCTGTGGAAGGATCCAAGGGTAGCAGTAGTAACGTCCATGATGATGGTGCTCACAAAAGGTCACTTGGGGAAAAGGAATTGAAAGAAGAAGCTAAGTCTATCCGACATATGCTGACTCATATCCCTAAGAACCCCTTTTGCGACATATGTACCAGAGCTAAGATGTTCAAGCCACCCTCAAGAGCTGTAGGCGGATCAACCAAAGTTAAAGCTGAGAAATTTGGTGACCACATCACCGCTGATTTTATTGTCACCAGAGATGAAGATGAGTTGGGAATTGATGAAGAGAAAAGTGCACTCGTGGTAAAAGACATAGCAACAGGATTTATGTATGTCTACCCCAATGCCAGACGAACCACCAATGCTGCTATCTTGGCAATCAAACATTTTGTTGGACATGAAGATAAAATAGGAGTTTTCTACAGTGACAATGCACCCGAGTTGATCTCAGCAATGAAGATCCTTCAGTGCCGTCATGTTTTAAGTAGGGATTACATATCCAAGTCCAACGCCCAAGCCGAGAGAGCGGTCCGGTCAGTTCTTGAAGGCACTCGTGTCAATCTGCTCCAAGCAGGTTTGAATCATTGGCACTGGCCACATGCTGCCCGACATTGGTGTTTCATGCAGAATGTCATTGCAACGGGGGGGGACAAATCACCATGGGAATTACGTTTTGGATCGAGATTTGATGGTCCCCTCATTCCTTTTGGTTGTCTTGTCGACTATTGGAATGGACCAAGAAAGAAGAACAAGGATGGACTCCGTTTCGACCCAACATCGAGCCCTGGTTTATTCCTTGGCTATGCCATTCACCCCGAATTCATGTGGAGAAAAGAATTCATGGTTGTACCTACAAAGGATCTTATAGAAAATGAATCCAATGGTACTGCATCAATCCTGCGGGTAATCAAGATCAACAAACCGAGTGATACGCAATTTCCTCTCCAAGGCAGAACGACTTTTGGAAAAGATGACCCGGGGCTTTCCGAAGCTCTGGGGAACCAAGAGCCGGCTTTGGAGGATCAGGATGCTAAAATGGAAGATGATGCGGAAGAATCCCAGGAAGAAAGTTTCCAACTATCTACTGCCCATGCTGTCCATGATGAGACATGGCTACCTTTCATGAGACATATAAAAGACCGAGAGGGATGGTACGAATATGCTGATTGCCACGTTAATGTGAGAAGAGATTGTGACCATTACATATCTCCCAACAGCAAAATTTCGACTGAAGAGTATCCCTATCGGACAACATGCCATAGGAAGGACGATGCCTGGTTCATCTTAGATCAAAACTTCATCCTCTGGCCAAAATACGAGGCCTGGAACGAGACCATCGCTCCATGTGAGGTCATGCTCACGATCTTCCATAAGGACATCATTGACCTTCGCGAGAGGACGGAGCCGGAAATAACGGTAGATGAAGTTATCCCTGGGGATGATCCGAAGGATAAGGATCTAATCGAAGTCATCAATCCTTCCACTGGTGATGTCGAGAAAATAAGAAGAGATGACCCACAGTATTATAGTGCAGACGGATTCAAAACAAGAAGGTACAAGGGATCAAGTAAACCGATTGACATCCCATCATTTGTCTGGCAGTCCATGTCCGTGAAAGCCAGAAGAGAAGCAATCAGGGAAGAACAAATGAAATTAGCCAGAGATGGAGCTGAGAAGAAACGAGCCGTTAGAGCCGAACAAGAACTTGCAAGACTTGAGAAATCCAAGAAGGGTGTTGCAAGTATCATCAATCAACTCCATCATGCATATCACCCAGAAGATGATTTTCCAACCATGCCCACTTGTAAGTATTCCCAAGATAGGCATCGGGTTAAGTGCGCCCGGGTTAGTATAATGAGCGGGGAAAAGATCATTAACACCCTTGTGGCCCGGCCAGTCAACAAGAAGGAGATAAGGTCAAACCCTAAAGCTCAGGAATCACTTGACATCGAGTGGAATAAGCTCGTCAAGAAAACTGCCTGGTTGTACGACACCGTACAAGAGTGGAGCGCAGTCTCCGATGGTGCCAAAAGGAAAGGGAAGAAAGTACATGTTGGAAAGGTGTTTGAAATTTGTGTTGAAAAGGGTAGTGAACTTCCAGTGGGCCACAAGCTTAGGAAATTTAAGGGTAGAACGGTATTCCAGGGCAACAATGTCCGTGATGAGAACGCCGATGTTGCTCTTTTCTCCGAGCTAGGCTCATCGCCTGCGACCATGGAGGCTGGTAAAGCTGTGGATGCATACGGTTCTCAACCCGGACACATAACTCAACAGAATGATGGTGTCCAAGCATATACTCAAGCACTAATGGAAGGGATTGAAACCTGGGTGGAACTTCCAGTTGATAGATGGCCCAAACATTGGGTAGGCAAGTACAGACGCCCCGTTGTGCTCCTTCGCATTGCCTTATATGGTCACCCTGACTCGGGGGGACTCTGGGAAATTCACTGCGAAAGAATGCTCATAGCGGTGGGGTTCATAATGCCTGACCCGGAAGGGTGGCCATCAGTGTTCTTTCATCCTGAATTGAAGCTCCTCTTGGTAGTGTATGTAGATGACTTCAAAATGTCAGGTCCTAAAGAGTCGATGCCGAAAGGATGGGAGTTAGTTGGATCCAGAATCGATATGGATGTCCCCACTGACATTGGTCGATATCTTGGATGTGATCATGTTCAAGAACTTCAAGTTAAGCTGACGGTTCATGATCACCCTTTCGCCCACCTCTTCGACAAGTCCCTTCCTGATCCCGCCGCCAAGGAGGCCGCAGCAGCGGAGAGGACACAGGACTTTTGGGAAGTTGACGCATCCAAAGGAGTCTACATCAGACATCACTGTCAACCAAGAAAGGGATTTTATGTTCCAGACGAAGAAATCATAACAGCATGTAACTTGACTGATGTTAGGTTTACTGACTTTGTGCAAAGCACGTCGGAAGACGATGCCGTTTCTGAATGGGACAAGTACCTTGATGAAACGGGGGGCTATGCACAAGGGAAGAGAAAGCCTGCATTATGGGTAGGTGCCACTTACCTATTTACCAAGACATGCAAAGATCCCAAAATTGCAGTTGCATCAATTAAAAGAGATAAAAACGATGCCAAAAAGAAAGCGAGAGCTCAAGGTTTCAGATACATGGACCAATTGTTCAAAGATCAACCTTGTATGTCCAAGCCAGTGAATGTGATGACATATGATATGCAACCCTTTTTGCAATCATGTATTGACCGATACCAGTCACTTGCCGGTAAAGACGCCAAACCCCTCAAGCAGGTATCCACTCCTTTTCACGAAGAAAGGATTGCAAGACCTCTGGAAGGGGAGTCCGAGCCGAAAGGTGCACTTGCTCCAATAGCTGCAAGGGTTTTGATGAAGATCCTATTTGCCGCCCGCATGGCAAGATATGACTTGCTTAGAGCCGTGCAAGGACTAGCAGCTAGAGTAACAAAATGGTCAGTAGATTGCGATAAGGCATTGCATAGATTAATTTGTTACATACATTCTACATTGGATCATAAGCTCAAAGCCTTCGTTGGCGATCGAATTCAAGAGTGCAAACTTTGGTGTTTTGCCGACGCCGATCATGCCGGTGAGTACGACAATAAAAGTACCACTGGATGTTTCTTAGTCCTAATAGGCCCCAATACTTATTTCCCACTCACTGCATTCTCTAAGAAGCAAACATCAGTGTCAGTTTCTAGCACTGAAGCCGAAGTAGTTGCTGCAAACATTTCCCTCCGCGCTGTAGGACTGCCTTCATCCGGTTTATGGGCCTACCTCCAGAACGCGGGGGGGGGATCAAGCACTCCGGGAGGTTTGCCAAGAGAAAGTATCAAGACCCAACCTGAGGGTAACGGTGAGTACTGGGAGTTTTTACGGGATAGAAGATTGCTCGTCCGTGTCCACACCAAGAACAGGGCCCACCTTTTCAATCCGACCGAGTCCAAAACCATTCCAATCCCCATCAAACGAATTGGCAACTCCAGAACAACTATCTTTATTTCATCAGGAATGATGGACTTCATTCAGGACAATTGGAAAAGACGGGGCACCAGACCTGTTGACAAACAATGGACGGGAAAGACATTCTTCCGTGTTTATGGGCCTTACGAAAGTGACTATGAAGTTGAATCATCGGAAGTTCGGGAAGCACTTACTGATTTTGAATTTGTAGGACAAGAGAAAATGGGTGATTACATGGTGTCACTCTTCCCTCCCAAGAGCATCCGTGGAGTCTTCGTCGAGGACAACCAAGCCACCATCAGAATCTTGGAAAACGGTAAGTCACCATCGTTTCGTCATACAGACAAAACCCAACGGATCAACTTGTCATGGTTATCAGAGCAGTACAAGAGGGGATGGTATGATTTGACATATGGACCATCTAAAATGCAGGTTGCAGACATCTTGACTAAGCCTTTCACTAATGCAGAGAAATGGCGATTTGCACTGGCCCTCATGTCCCACGTAGCACCCAAGAGTAGTAAGGCCAGCTCATCCGGTTCTAATCGTGCAACGACTGGTACCCCACGGCCCAAGGCTATGGCATCCAGTCGAAGCTCCGGGGAACCGAGAGCCAGCCTGAACCCCAATCGTTTGCTAGTGGAAATTTGCTGCAGTCCCATGTCCAAGCTGAGTGATGTTTCTAGAGAAGCTGCCGTTGGATGTAGAGTGATTCAATTTACCGAGAAGCATAGTCTGTTGGACGAAGATTATCAACTGTATGTTGCAAGCATTGTGAACGATTTTCCAGTGTCCAAAGATGTCCTTTTGTGGCTGAGCCTCCCTTGCACGGGGGGCACATCGTGGTCTCATGTGAACTTGAAAATCCCAAGTGCCGCTAAGAAGGTCATGAAACATGTCAAGACTATGAAAAAGTTATGGAAAGCTTTTGAAAGATTTGTTCATCGGCTAACCAGAGACTTTGAAGTTGCAATTGAATGGCCTCAAAATTGTCGGTACTGGAAATTCCCGAGAGTACTCAAGTTTATCCATGAATTCTCCTTGAAGAGATATGATTTCCATGGATGTATGCTCGGCACAAAAGACCACGAAGGGATTCCTATCAAAAAGCCCTGGACTGTCGCTACTACAGTTGATGAAATTGGTTTGGAATTGTCACAATATCAATGCGACGAGTCACATGACCACGTGCAAGGGAGAGGCAAGCCACTCAAAGAAACTGAAAGTTACTCATACCTTTTCACTGATTGTGTGCACAAAGCTTTTGACCGGGCAGCGCAATCTGCTCGAACATTCGCGTGTGCTTTGATCGCCGTCTCCGACCTGCCTGTCTTTGCCGTGATGTTGGACGCTACTTCCGCTTCGGTGTCTCTTCCTCCTCATGTGACGGAAGCAGCTCAAGCTGGGGTACGTCTTCCGGAAGGTCGGCCAGGTTCGGAACATGCCAATTGGCGCCAGGATGCGAACTTCCAGGTAGAGCAGATCGCTCCGGAGTATCACTTGACGATCTATGAGAGGATTCTCCAATGGGAAAAGAAACTGGCTACAATTCGAGGCTCATGTGTGGCATGCATCTTTCCTGATGGCTATGAAGGTGCAAACAAGATTGGAAGTGGGCAAATCCCGATTGGTGACGTGATTGATGGTCTCATCGGGAAGGACACCAACGAAACGCAGAGGACCTACTGTGACATTGTCGACTTGGTGAAGGACATCCCTGCTGCTTTGTTTGGTGCCGTTGAATGCCCACCGGAAGGTGAGGCCGACTTGATCATTGTTGGTGACTCATCTTTCGCACTTGTGGCCAACCACGACAACCCTGTGCTCTGCTCCAGGCTTTCCTTTGGTGAACTGCTACAGAGCAAGGAGTATGCCATTGGCCAGATCAGGTCCGTTTACCCAGGACTGAAATGGGGTAAGGGCCTCAGCGCCATCAACCACCAAATCTGGGAGTTGATTGAGAAGGTCGAACGAGAAAATCGCCTTCTTGACAGAGCAACACTCCCGATCATGGTCGTCGTCGGATGGGCGGGGAACGATGTGCACGGGGACTTTGGATACCAAGGGTGTACATGGATTCACCAATCCAATCTCACGAAGTCAGAAGCCGACCGGAAGGTCGCTGCCGAGTACGTCGACAAGCAGTACAAGAAGGTGCAGCGATCACTGGAAGGACTGGTTGAGATTTCCAAGGACCCCCGTGTCATGTCTGTGCAAGTCATCGGGAACGGTGACCATTCCGGGTACTCATTGCCGCCATCTTACAACCGTGAGATGGGCAAGCACATCAATTGGTTGGCAGAGCGTGGCATTCAATGTGTGAACTCCACTATGCTCGCTCAGGGTGGGAAATACGACAACTACCACCTGTACGACCACCAATTTAACCGGAAACTGGTTTATCGTTTCTTGAGAGGAGCCATCACCTTCCACCTCAAATACGTTGAGCTCCTGTCGAAGCAGGACGATCTCAGGTACTTTGTGCAGGAGTTCATCAGCAACGAACAAGACCGTGTGGCCGCGGTCCATCTCTTCCCCACGATGGTTCAGTTTCGTTTGGCTTTGCTCGGCACTCAAGAAGTCATGGAAGCCGTCTCCACCGAGAAGAAAACGGCAACCCCAGCCCAGGTCTTCGACGAGGCAGATGAGGAGATCCTCATGTGGGTCCATGCAGGAATTCTTGAGGCCAACGAGGAAGCCACCCGGGAGGGAAGGCCGATGCCCACTGCTTTCACTGATGAAGAGATCAGCTCCATCGTCCCAATTGACCCTTCGATCGAGGATTACGAAACCGAAGAAGTCAGGGCCCGACAATACCTTCAAGAAGATTTGAATCAGGCCGTGGCTGATGGTTTCTCAACTACAACCATTGAGTCGATCGAGATCAATCCGGAGAACACTGATGTCGATGACGATGTTGAAGTCGTTCCCGAGTTTGATGAGTGGGACGTGATCCTTGATGAGAAGATCATTGTCAATCCCCATGACGAGAAGGTCAAAGAAGATGAAATCTCGGAGGAAAGAGCCAAGGAGGTTGAAGATCTCAACAAGATCATCGAGATCACATCCACTGAGGCAAAGCCTTCGGGAACGTCGGCCGATGACCCTGCTGCTGCAAAAGATGCACCCGCAAAGGCTGACAAAGGGGGAGAAGACATGACTTCATCGAGGGTTTCAACATGGAGTGTGGTTGGTGGTGATGAATCCAAGCCCAGCGGCATGACTTCTTCCAGGATCTCAACTTGGACCGAGGTTGGTGGATCTGAAGCCACTGCCATGGACGTTGACTCTGAGAAGAAGGAAGGTGCTGATGCTGCCCGGGAGGGTGTGCCGACTGATGCTGCAGTTCCTGAGGCTTCTGCTTCTTCCGAACAGCCTGCTGACAAGACTGCCATTGTCGACCTGACCAAGACCGAGAAGAAGGTGGAGGTTGACAAGCCAGTTGGAAAGCCGGCCGAAAAGAAAATGCCGAAGAGTGAAAAGCAAAAGGCACCAGAGTCAAAAGCGCAGCCCAGACAGAAAGCGCCACGACTCAGTGTCGAAGCTGATGCAGCCCTTCGCAAATTGGAAGAAGCGACGGAACGCCAAGAGGGATCAGTATGGTTGGACCCCAATGACATGATCAACAGGATTCCCAAGGAGTATTGCGGCCAAGGGCGACTGAGATTTCTTTCCACAAAGTTATCTTATGTTCTCCGAGGACACGCATTGAGCTATGGTGCTCGCAGCCCAGACATCGATCCCATGGATCTTTCGATGGATTTCGAGGCGGTGATGAAGACGATGGCCCACTACGTCTCCTACCCGAAGATCAGTGAGGTCCTGTCCATCGTGCGCAACAGTGACACCAGGCGCTTTCAGGTGAAAGTGGCTCAGCCCGATTTGCCTGATGCAACCTGGAAGGGTTTGCCATGGAAGGTTGTCGCCATCAGAGCTGTCCAAGGACACAACCGTGCAGTGGTGGAAAATGCCAAAATTTCATCGCTGGTGAAGGAAGTGTTTACTTTGGATCCAACCTTTACCAAGGCTGACCTCGACACGCCCAAGTTGCCGAGGACAAATCTTCGTCCAGACCTTGTGCCGGAGATGCTGGCTGCACTTCCAAGGATTATCTACCATAGCTGCGACAGGCTCGCTATGGACAAGATAGTTGAACATGGTCTCATCCCAGGTGGCTGGCCCCAAAGGACAGGAAGGGCGCATAATTTCTTTATTGCGTCGCATCCATGGGATGATTCAGTCGGTGGCAGAAAGCTCGCGGGAACGCGAGCCGGGAAGCAATATTACATTGCCTTTGACACCGAGCTCATCGTTCAAAGCGGCTGCCGATTGTTTCGTACAGACGAAGCAATCATAAGCCCTGACTGGATCTCCAACGAGAACATCATTTGCACATATGATGCTGTCAACAGGGAGTTTGCCTGGGTGAATCGCCCCTATGAGATCACGCGTGTGGGGTACAACAACAAAATGAAGACCCACAAGGACCAGGACACTCCGAAGAGAGAAGCACTGTCAAAGAGCCCGTATGCCAACGCCAGGGACAGTTTGAAGGCCTACCTCATGAGCGGCAAGTCCATTCGACCCGGCCAGATGCAGGTGACCGACTCTCCAGAAGAGCTTCCCCCACTTCTTCGTCGACGTGAAGGAACTTCAGGACCCTTTGAGGACAGAGTGACGTTGAAGATGGCCTCCTTTGGTGCCTTGTCCAATGCTGAGACCATTCGCAAAGGCAAGGGCCGGGGAAAAGGCAAGGGAAAAGGAAGCCGCCCGGGAGGGCAGGCCCAGCGCTCAACTAATGCTGAGGATTACATCTACAGCTCAAAGATTGAGATGCAACAGGTCCGATGCCACTTCTGCGGCGAACAAAACATTGAGGGCACCCACAAATGTCAGTCGTGCTTCAAATGGCTGATTGCTTGGTCGGATGGAAGAATTGCGACGGAGGTATGCCGGATGGAAATCTCGGCCAAGAAAACCAACAAGGTATTTTCTCTGGACAAAATCGACTTTGAGAAGCAGCCTCGAGCTCAGCGGGTCTCCGACCGCACCCGAGCAGATCAACGTCGAGCTGGACGAAGCAACTTCGGAAATCTCAAGGACGCTGCTCAGACACATGCGGGGAGATACACGAAGCTCGGCTTCAAGTCGATCCAGGACCGCATGGAGAAGGACCCATTTTATTTGTTCAACAATGCGGTCGGCCAGATCACTCCCGACTGTTGCCAATTTTTGGAGGACTTGGCAAAATGCATTGCCCCTGATGTCGGCCGTACCCGAGAGAAGCGAGAAAAGCAGCTGGGAACAGGTGTCAGCACTCGTTTGATTTTTATGCCAGACTTCAACAGAGACATCCGACTCCCGTTGGACGTTACAAAGGAAGCCATGGTTGCACATCATGCACGAGTTTTTACACTCCCACAATTTGCTGTTCTTGCTGCGGACTTGCTGAAAGCGAGGGGGGAACCCACGCCGATGTTATTTGGTTGGTCTGGCTCTATGATGCCTGTGGATCAAGGGTCAGCCCAAGATTGCTTCTTCGACCTTGTCGACTTTGCGAAAAGGCAGTGGAAGGAGCAATACAACATCAAGGGTGAGGAATACTCCTTCGTTGATGAAGCCACTGCATCAGATGTGGCTGAATTTCCATTGGCAAGGTCCTCCAAGACGGGTACTGGCGAAGGGCGAGAAGGATACCGGCGTCACTTTGACCCGATTCAGAAGCCAGCCAAGGGCAAAGGAAAGGGTTATGGTCAGCAACAGCGCCCAATCTTTCAGCAGGCCATTGAGTGCTGGAAGTGCGGTCAGTATGGCCACAAATCCTTTGAATGCCGCAGTGGATGGAACCGAGGGCAACAGTGGGGTTCGTATGGATCTTACCCAAGCCGCTCGGGAGGGCAGGCCCAATGGCAAAGCTGGAATTGGAATCAGGGCTACTCTGGCCGAGGTTGGACTGCTGATCCTTGGGGAAGATCTTCAGCATCAAGCTCCTCGGCAGCTCCTCCGGAGCCAGTGCGGCCACCATCAACAGCGACGCCTGTGCCTGACACAACACCAGCTGCTGGCGATTCTGCCCAAGCTGCCTCTGGATCAGCTACCGCAGCAGAGCCTCCACGACAGGTACCTCGTGCACCAGTTGTGATTGCTGAGGAGTACTGCGAGATCAACGGCCAGCCGCACTTCAAGCGCACCTACAATGATGGGACGGTAGAGTTTGAATCTTGGTAGATGTTTCACATCTTGTGCCATGATTTTATGCCTACTGGAAGGTTTGGCCGATTGGATGAAAGCTGACCCATGGTCATTCAGTTCAATCAAATTGCACACATTTCCAAATTGAAATTGAAATTCCAACTTGATTAACATGAAAAACTTTTCCCAATTGCTTCAGAAGAAATTGACACCAGCATCCGATCCAGACGATTTGCGTGTATATAGCCGTGTACATAGGCCTGATACAGTAGCTTTCAAGTCTCCAAGGCAGTGAAAGGAGTGGTAATGCTCCTATGCCTTGGCGGAAGCCAGGCCAATGTCACTTTTGCTTTGCTTTGCAGCCACACGCCATGTCAGGGTCCAAAACATTTGCATCCGACCTTTTTGCCTCATGCATCCGATGAGTTTGAGACTAGTTGCACGACTATGTATAGTTGCCAGTGATGTTCTTTGTTTTAGCTTGCCCGCTCTCAGGTCACATCTGGCGAGCGAGCTTCACCTCTCCGTCCTCCGCTAACTCTGCGGGGCGGCGGGGGGTGTTTTTACTTAGTCTCACTGGTTGTGTATATACTATATACGTCGTGCGTGGCTCAAGAAACAAGCGTCTACTTGTAGTTGCATTGTGGCTGGGTAGACCTGTAAAACAGTTTTATTCTTGGGTTTCCCACATTTGGGGATTTGTTGAGGATATGAAGCGATTGAAATGTGGGTTGCCTGTGAAGGTGTGAACTGATCACCAAAAAAATAGGGATTTGACCAACAGCAGCTAAATGCCGCGAATTACACCAAGAAAACTGCAGAATTCTCTCAGCAACATGGTAGGTTTGACCAGAGATTAGGCATCAGAAAACCCAGGGACTGGAGTTCCAGGTAACCCGGTCTTCCAGCCGACCGCTGGATGAAGGATCTTGGGGGGGCCTGGTGGAGTTAACGAAGTCTGATTCATAAGGTGTTCATCGGTCATGGTCAGAAAGTTGTACGGTTTTGAAGTGTTTTGAGACATTCCATGTGTCATTCTTGATATTTCTTGATGTGTAAAGCATTCTAGGATCGTAGGATCGTCTACAGGGGCGTGACTTGGGATGTGTTCACTGATTTTCGTGAATCAGAGTGGATCTGTTCATGTCGCCCCGTGAAACCGAAGATGAAAACTCGAGCAAACATGCCGTTGGAAGATCATGTCATTACTGGTCGTTTTCCAGTAGCTGGTCATTTTCTCAAAAAGGCAATTGGAAGATTAGCTCTTCAAAACATCAGACCATTAAACCCAAGGCCAGCAAAGATTATTTTACTGTACTTGAAAATTGGGGTTTCCACTATGATTTTCAAATTTTCCCATCCAAAATTTGTCATTCTTAATATATCTATCTATATCTATCTGAATATGGGATATTTTGGGATGTTTTGGGGGTACATCTCAAGAACCTTAGAGTGAGCATCGCTTCAGATCCCTTCGACATCTCTATGGCCGAGCTGATGGATGCGCCACACGGCGATGGAGCTAACGGATTGCTAACGGGCCAAACGGGCCAATCCAATGAGGACAGACATGAAAATATAGAAATTCCATCAAATTCCTTTTAAACGTTTGTGGCTTCTATATGACCAATGAAGTTTTCGAATAGCATTTTGAAATATTTCAAATGCATCGTTGTTTTTTCAGGCCATTCTTCAGGATTTTTGTTGCACCGGAATGACCAAGGCTCCAAGTCTTGCAGATGGCCACTGCAGAGGCATGGCTCAAAACCATACTCCATGGTGTTTGGGATTTTGGGTATTGATTTCCCTTTAATCCTTTTTGATCTTTTATATATTTATTATATTCCTGCTATTTTGAGATTGCCAAGGGTCCAAGGTGTTGATTCGTAGTATTTCGTAGTATTTTTTCCATTGCTGATTCAATGTAAAACCACTTTGAATCCCCATTCACTTTGATGATTTTAGGAGGACTTCGTTGAGGATTCGTAATGCTACATGAATCCTGTCAGTGGGAGGTGTGTGTTTACCTCACGGGATAGGCTAAAGATCTTGGCCAAGCCCCATATTTGAGCCATATCCATGTATAGCCACTCCGACAAAAAAAGTGGACACCTGGACACTAGGTGAAAATGATCTATAACATCCTGGAATACAAAATGTCTTTGCTAAGGGGTCTACTCCCCAAACTCCCGACCGGAAGATCTGCAAGGTTTACCACAAGTTTACCACCACTCCATTGCATGAAAGCCATTGGTTTCCTGCAAATTTCTCAGCCCACAGCCCCACCCTCTCCCAGGCAAAGCCTCGTGAAAAGGCGGGGACTCAGCCTAAAACTTTTTATGGGTTTGTCCGAAGATAGGGTACCCCAAAATTTTGTGGTGAATCCTCATTTTCCCCATGAAAATTCGGATTCTAGGCATCCTCCCTCCATTTTCAGACAGAGTTTGACAGAGTCTAAACAGGTCAGTGAGGAACATCTTCCCCTTTGAGACTGGATGCAGAAGCCCTTTTGTCAATGCCAGATGGAACACAACAGGATCGATTGCGAAGACGATTGGACTTGGACGAGGATGGCTTGACGCAATGGAGGCTTTCTGGCTTCGGGAACCTGACAGCTCTCGAAGCAGATGCTGCAGATGCTGCAGTGGCAGAGGCAGCCCCCATCCCGGCACTGCCAGATGAGCCGTTCACCCGATCGCGTTCTGGAAGGCGTGAATGGCTGACTTTCAACAATTGGTTCGGAGCCAATTGAGTGAAGATGACAGAGTTCAAACAGGTTACTCACCTAAAAGAGCTGCAACTAATGCAACTAACCCCATTGAATATCAAATTCAGGTGAGAATCGAACGATGATGCCGCGCGGTGAGCAAAAATTATATGCCATAATACACCTTCAATGTGGGCGGCTTACACCACATGTTTCTGGCAAATCTTCCTGGACGGTTTTAGATGGGTCAATCCCACGTTAGTGGTAGCTTGTATTCTGAGTGAATGCCGGTAAATCCGCCATTTCCTTCTTTATATCCTATTTCAATTCCCATTTATGCCCTGATCCCTGCTGCCCAACCCCTCTCCGTGGTTCTGCCCGGTGCTGCTGGGGGTTTATGGGTCAGAATTCTTTATATTGTCGGCTTGATGGTGGTCAAGAACAGAAATCATTAATAAACAAATTTTTATGAAGTGTTATTATTATTATCAGGTCACCTAAATCTGGTTAGTACAGGTTCTATCCACCATTTAACATACGAACACCACTTATGGGTCACTATCCCAAAATGGCTTCATTTCAGTTCGCAGGGTGGCCATGGGAAGATGGCCTTATTTCAGTTTAGTGAGTTAGAATTTCTCCAGATGAACGAATCAACGAAGGAATCCATCAAACAACCAACCAACTAACCAATCAATCAATCAGTCAATCGAGAACTTATCAAAAGTGCCCTGCCTCGAGGCTGACTCGATAGATTTTTCTGAGTCCATCGCGCAACTTCAAGAGGCTCTCGGTGAGCTGGGATGTTCATCAGGAATGCTCATGATCTGATGGTGATTTAAGCAGAAAAAATGGGATTTAACAAATTCTCAGGATAACTATACTCTCAGAGATCAAGCAAAATGTTGCTATGAACCTTCAATAGTGAGGATACTGTCATTAAATGTTGGTTGGTTCATGCTTGTAAGCGCCTGCAGCTAATGATTGTCAGAATGATCATCAAGCAACAGGCTTATACTGAGTTGGTTTATACCTGAGATTCATTTGCGCACAGTTCATTTCTGGTAATTTCACCAGTCCCAACAAGTGGGGATTCTGATTTGATTATGTCGAATAGGCCATAGCCATCCAGAGGGCCCCTCAATGGTCATGTTTTGTTTGGGGATCGCTGTATATTAATATTTAAAGCCAGGACTGAGAGTTTACCCAACACATTGCGTTGCGTTTCATGGAAGGCGTTTTCACTGGGTAGTTGCTGTGTTTTGTATCATCCCCTATTTCGAATGGAAAGACATACCATGCCCCGCATTGGTAAGTTCGAGTCGGATTTGATGACCCCTTGCGGGAGTGAGGTTAGCAATTTTGTCCCTAATGCAAACCTCAGTAGCATCATTGCGTGTTCCTTGGGCGTAGATGTAAAACCTAATAGCCGTATTGCTTGTTCCAACTGGGCATCAATGCATGAGTGCCCCCTTAGCAACGAAGGATAAAGACCGAAACATGAAGGGGATGACACATCTACTTGGTTCACACCAATGTATTTTTTCCGTAGGTGGTGGAAATGCTGAGCGGTGGTGGCGAGAAGAAGCCCACTACCAAGGACTGCATATCAATTGGGTGCCCTTGAGTGATTTGAGTGTTCAAGGGCGCTGGTTTGCTCTAGTTCAGAAGTTTTCACAAGTGTAAACTACAGGGTTCTTGGTTTATTTCTTCTATCGACCTCACTCATTTTCTATCCAGTTATCACTATGGTCAATTTTTTTACCAGTATGTCCGGTGATGGTTTAAGCCTCAAAACAAATTGGAAACATGAAGGTTACATCAGTTACATCCCCATTTTTGTAGCTTGTACCCTGCTGTTTCGTGTTTCAATCCCTTTGATTGTTGATTCCAGTCCATTGTTGTTGGTTTAACCCCGCTCTTCTTGTTTCCATTCCTTATGTTTTTCCGTTTAATCTCCCTAGTTTGTGCTCCTGCAACCCACATGTTTTCTTATTGAATTATTGAAATAGTTCCAGGTCCCTCGTTTCTGTTGCTTTCATCCCCATTTTTGCGACTGAAATCCTTATGTTTGGAACCAAACCTCGCAGGAAGCATTGCCCGGAGTGGACTTTGACCAGTCAATGGCAGATCTGCATGAGGCGGCCACATTGACACTCTTGGTTGATGCTTAGACCGATCCAAAAATGAGAATTCTGCCACCAAAAATGGGGATATCTATGGGTACAACTCTAGTTCGTACAGTGCTTATGTGTATGTTAAATCTATATTTATTGTTGCAACCATTTACTTGGTAGTGCGGTTTTAATCCCGGCTTGTACAATATTAAATATGTATAATATATATATATAGGGTTGGTTGCACATGGGTTCTGGTGAGAATATACCAACTAATTCTGACTGGTTGATGGTGAATGCATTTTACGGTTGGGGATATACTGACTGGTTTAGTGGGGGTTATGTTCGGATCCAATATGTGAATCCTGCCCTCAAAAAAGTAGCAGGGGATGGGAGACAGTTTTGGGCTCTATATTTTGGGCGGTCGCTCTACATTTACCAAAGTTTAGCAACACCCGAGCGCGGGGTAGTGTGGAGATCGGAACATTTCGAAACAGTCTGAACCAAGCCGTGACTTCTTTTGTTCAAATGGGACAAGACCACCGCTAGAGATGTCATTTTCGGCAGTGGTTGGCTGATAAATCAACCACAAAGTTGAAACGATGAGGAAAACTGAAGATGAGCTTCAGATCTGGGGATGAATTCGCCAGCATCAGGGGATCAAGATCCACATATGAAAGGGATGACACATCTACTTGGTTCACACCAATGTATTTTTCCCGAATGCGTAGCAAGGGTTCCCGTTTCACTCTGGGGGTCTGGGGGCTGAGGGTGTGTTCGCTCGACGTTGCGTTTGTGGTCGCAACCGTTCGCAACCGTCCGCAACCGTTCGCGTGAGGACCGTATGGCCGTGCCTATGGGAAGTTTTACAGAGGTGGTCCTTTTTGGAGGTTTCAGACGTCTGGTTGCTTCGTTTCGCGTGGCAGGCGTGGCACTTCGTGACATTCAGACGTGTTCTGCAACGTGTCGAAAGTCGTTTTGCGTGGCAGGCGCAATACTTTTGCGACGTTTTCAGAAGATGTGTTGCAGTTTTCGTGGCAGGCGCAGCACTTTGGGCGTGTCCATCGCCATTTTTCGTGGCAGGCGCAGCACTTTAGACGTGTCCTTCTGCGTGTTTTTTGTAAATCGCATTGGCAGGGCTGCGTCAAGTGGTGACAAGGTGCAAATTCCGTGGCAGGCGTGGCATTTTCTGACATGTGCTGAAAATTGACGGAAGCCTCGCACGAAACATCGATTTTGAGGTTGCAAACTTTCAGGTTCTAAGGAAAACTCGTAGGAAAACGTTGATTTTGAAGCTGCAAAGTGTGAAAATTGGAGGAAGTCTCGCACGAAATGCTCGTTTTGGTGCTCCCACCTGTCTCTTCTCGCGTCTCTGGTTTTCCCGTGGCCTCGCCGTGTCTATGGGGGAAGCTGCAAAACTTGTCCTTTTGTTATGTTGCCAATTGTGAAAATTGGAGGAAGTCTCGCACAAAATGCTTGTTTTTCTGCATCCACGTGTCTTGTCTCGAGTCGCTGGTTTTCCTGTGGCGTCGCCGTGTCTATGGGGGAAGCTGGAAAACCTGTCCTATTCGAATGTGTCCAAGCAGGTTGTCATGTCGTTTTGCGTGGCAGGCGTGGCACTTTGTGACATTCCGAGCTGTTTGATAACGTGTTGAAAATGTCAAAATTGGAGGAAGTCTCGCACGAAATGCTCGTTTTTCTGCATCCATGCGTCTCATCTCGAGTCTCTGGTTTTTCCTGTGGCGTCGTCGTGTCTATGGGGGAAGCCGCAAAATCTCTCCTTTTCGAAGGTTTCCAAGCAGGTTGTCATGTCGTTTTGCGTGGCAGGCGTGGCACTTTCCTCACTCCACACTCCACACTTTACACACTCCACACTCTACACACTCCACACTCTACACACCACACTCTACACTTTCCACTCCAGACTCCACACTCTACACTTTACGCTCCACACTCCACACTTTACACTCCTCACTCCACACTCCACACTTTACACTCCACACTTTACACTCCTCACTCCACACTTTACACTCCACACTTTACACTCCACACTTCGCACTCCACACTTTCCACTCAACACTCCACACTCCACACTTTACACTCCTCACTCCACACTTTACACACTCCACACTTTACACTCCACCACACTTCTACCACTCCTACACTTTCCACTCCACTCCACACTCTCTTTACACACACACACTCTACACTTTCCACTCCAGACTCCACACTCTACACTTTACGCTCCACACTCCACACTTTACACTCCACACTCCACACTTTACACTCCACACTCCACACTTTACACTCCTCACTCCACACTCCACACTTTACACTCCTCACTCCACACTTTACACTCCACACTTCACACTTTCCACTCAACACTCCACACTCCACACTTTACACTCCTCACTCCACACTTTACACTCCACACTATACACTCCACACTCTACACTTTACTCCACACTTTAGACTCCACACCCCACACTCTACACTTTACACTCTACACTATACACTCTACACTTTACACTTTACACTCCACGCTTTCCACTTTACACTCCTCACTCCACACTTTACACTCCACATTTCACACTTTCCACTCAACACTCCACACTCCACACTTTACACTCCACACTCTACACTTTACACTCCACACTCCACACTCTACACTCCACACTTTACACTCCACACTCCACACTCTACACACCACACTCTACACTTTCCACTCCTCACTCCACACTTTACACTCCTCACTTTACATTCCACTCTCCTCACTCCACACTTTACACTCCTCACTTTACACTCCACACTCCACACTTTGCACTTTACACTCCTCACTCCACACTCTAGACTCTACACTCCACACTCCACACTCTACACTCCACACTTTACACTCCACACTCCACGCTTTGCACTTTACGCTCCTCACTCCACACTCTACACTCGACACTCCACACTCTACACTCCACACTCTACACTTTACACTCCATACTCCACACTCTACGCTTTACACTCCGCATTCTACACTTTACACACTCTACACTCCCTACTCCACACTCCTTACTTCACACTCCACACTCCACACTCTACACTTTCCACTCCACACTGCAGACTGGTAACAAGGGAAACATGTACAAGACTGTTCAAATAAACTATTGCAGAAAGGTATTGTGCGTCACTGCATAACCATGTGTTTTGACATCTGTACCATTAACATACGTGTGAGCATTCGGGTTCGTGGGTTTCATCTTGTTTCCGTAGGTGGTGGAAATGCTGAGCGGCGGTGGCGAGAAGAAGCCCACTACCAAGGACTGCATATCAATTGGGTGCCCTTGAGTGATTTGAGTGTTCAAGGGCGCTGGTTTGCTCTAGTTCAGAAGTTTTCACAAGTGTAAACTACAGGGTTCTTGGTTTATTTCTTCTATCGACCTCACTCATTTTCTATCCAGTTATCACTATGGTCAATTCTTTTACGAGTATGTCCGGTGATGGTTTAAGCCTCAAAACAAATTGGAAACATGAAGGTTACATCAGTTACATCCCCATTTTTGTAGCTTGTACCCTGCTGTTTCGTGTTTCAATCCCTTTGATTGTTGATTCCAGTCCATTGTTGTTGGTTTAACCCCGCTCTTCTTGTTTCCATTCCTTATGCTTTTCCGTTTAATCTCCCTAGTTTGTGCTCCTGCAACCCACATGTTTTCTTATTGAATTATTGAAATAGTTCCAGGTCCCTCGTTTCTGTTGCTTTCATCCCCATTTTTGCGACTGAAATCCTTATGTTTGGAACCAAACCTCGCAGGAAGCATTGCCCGGAGTGGACTTTGACCAGTCAATGGCAGATCTGCATGAGGCGGCCACATTGACACTCTTGGTTGATGCTTAGACCGATCCAAAAATGAGAATTCTGCCACCAAAAATGGGGATATCTATGGGTACAACTCTAGTTCGTACAGTGCTTACGTGTATGTTAAATCTATATTTATTGTTGCAACCATTTACTTGGTAGTGCGGTTTTAATCCCGGCTTGTACAATATTAAATATGTATAATCTCTATATATATATATAAGGTTGGTTGCACATGGGTTCTGGTGAGAATATACCAACTAATTCTGACTGGTTGATGGTGAATGCACTTTACGGTTGGGGATATACTGACTGGTTTAGTGGGGGTTATGTTCGGATCCAATATGTGAATCCTGCCCTCAAAAAAGTAGCAGGGGATGAGAGACAGTTTTGGGCTCTATATTTTGGGCGGTCGCTCTACATTTACCAAAGTTTAGCAACACCCGAGCGCGGGGTAGTGTGGAGATCGGAACATTTCGAAACAGTCTGAACCAAGCCGTGACTTCTTTTGTTCAAATGGGACAAGACCACCGCTAGAGATGTCATTTTCGGCAGTGGTTGGCTGATAAATCAACCACAAAGTTGAAACGATGAGGAAAACTGAAGATGAGCTTCAGATCTGGGGATGAATTCGCCAGCATCAGGGGATCAAGATCCACATATGAAAGGGATGACACATCTACTTGGTTCACACCAATGTATTTTTTCCGTAGGTGGTGGAAATGCTGAGCGGTGGTGGCGAGAAGAAGCCCACTACCAAGGACTGCATATCAATTGGGTGCCCTTGAGTGATTTGAGTGTTCAAGGGCGCTGGTTTGCTCTAGTTCAGAAGTTTTCACAAGTGTAAACTACAGGGTTCTTGGTTTATTTCTTCTATCGACCTCACTCATTTTCTATCCAGTTATCACTATGGTCAATTCTTTTACGAGTATGTCCGGTGATGGTTTAAGCCTCAAAACAAATTGGAAACATGAAGGTTACATCAGTTACATCCCCATTTTTGTAGCTTGTACCCTGCTGTTTCGTGTTTCAATCCCTTTGATTGTTGATTCCAGTCCATTGCTAGGTGAACCTCCTAAAAGGTGAGAAATTGGGGATCCCATGGAAAACCTCCAGATGGAGCCAGTGAAATCCTACTAAAATTTGCAAAAATCGTGGGTAAACCTCTGGTACTGACTAACAGTTAGCTATTGAAAATGGCCATAGAAATAGTGAGTTTTCCCATTAAAAATGGTGATTTCCCATAGTTATGTTAGTTTACCAGAGGGTATTTGTTCTATCTTTTCGGTGGTTGCTATAATCTGCGGTACATCGGAACACCATGCTATTGTAGCCAGTTCTTGGGGGATTGTCAATCCCTTTTCAAATGGATTTACATAGCCATTGTAAGGAATCCCGGATGATGAATTGTTTCAGTGATCTTTGGTAACCCCTACATCATACGATTTAATCCTGATAATATTGATACTATGGTGGCTTAACCCACTACTGATAGTTGTCGAGTGACATGATATTGGCAACACGATCACTGGGGATTATTTGCACGACAACCTGCTGAGGATATACCAGCTAGTAAAATGGCGTATAAACCACGAATGATGTGGTACTAACACATGTGTTTAGATATTGTGGCAAATTCAGTCATAAATCCCATTGTTGCGATGGCAAACCCAACCAAACGGGGATATCCTGGGACATCATACATTGGAAATATGACATAACCACCATTCTGCAATAAGTTCAATAGGGCCAATAGCCAATAGGGCTTATTTTGGGACATTATGTTGACTTGAGCAGCAACAAATGGTAATGGCACACAACCACTAGACCCAATAGTACAACATTTTGGGGATGCTTTTGAATACCCCCCATCGTAAAAGTGTGCAAACGAGAGAGATGGTGGCATTGAGCTTAGCACTTGAGTTTTATTAATAGTTTCCAAGGAATCCATGGCCACATGACCATTTGGGTAAACCTCGGGTACTACATAGCTCCAGTGAAATTAGATCCATCCCCTTGACATTTTGGATTTGCCAATGATTCCAATGATTGATGATAACCACTGGGGTATTTGTAACATCCCTGTGTTGGTTAGTTCATATCCTGTCATGATGACCTCAAACTGCGATGTCGAGTGCAAGAAGATGAAAGACTCAACCCAACAGGCACAGCTATGCTCAAAGAAATCCAATGACATTGCACAAATATGGAAGAATCCCCCCGTTATAACATATTTTCAAAACTAAGATAATTCGATCGAAAATCTCACATTGAAATCTGATGATATCTATATAGATTTCTTCATGGTGTTGATGATGATCATAATACTGGTGTTGATGATAACATATTAAAATAAATCTATGAAAAACCTCTCATGGAAATTTGATGATATATTAAATATATCGATTTTGTCCCTTGTTTTGTCTATCTTTTGGTGTCCTGTCCTCTTCCTACAGGACCGCGACGAAAGTTACGAAGACTCGATCGCCAACCTTCAAGAGGTGAGCGAAACTGGCCCTGGTTTGTAGAGAAAATCCCATGGGAAAATATAGTGGGTTTACCCAGAAAAACACATGAAACTCATGAAATATGTGGATTTAGGCAGCTGATTAAGCAATAAAGCAGAAAATGTTGGAATTTACCTGCTTAACTAGGTCAATCCTTTACTTTCATGGGCCATGTTCCATGGTTATGTTAAATTACAAAAGAGTCCAGGAAAATCGGGACAAAAGCCATCAAAAGTTTGATGGATTTAACCAAGTTTAAGCAGCCAAGACGCCATAATTTTGATCATCAAATACGTGCGTAGATTCTTCAAAATGACCCCTTCATTCAATTTTAGGACTGGTTAAACCATAAATGGTAAATCCATTGGAACCACCAAAAATGACAATCCTTGAAACATGTCTAAGGGTCGCCAAAAAAATCTATTGATGTCCTATTTGACCTGTCAAACTTGAGTGCCTCACTGAGGTGGTGGAAATCCTGAAAAATGGTCAGGCGGCAGGCGACCGGGCTGATGGGATGATTCCTCTGGCGGCGGTGACAATACCCTCTGGTAAACTAACATAACTATGGAAAATCACCATTTTCAATGGGTAAATCCACTATAAATGGCAATTTTCAATAGCTATGTTAGTTTACCAGGGGGTATGACAATGGAATCAAGTCTCAAAGGGGTGGAGTTCCTATTCCTGGGAGAGGTTCGGAATTCTGCAGCGCAGGAACTGCCGTTGAAGCTGCGGGACGGACAGCAGAGTCCGAAAAAAGGACGGTGCTTCTCCCGTCAGAAGCAGCGAATGGTCAGATGAAATGTCTATTTTCTATAGTTGGGAGATGGCATGTAAACTAGGCACCCAGCTCATTGTGGATGAACGATTAGAAGAAAGCCGTGGAAACCAGTGTTCAGAAGATTTGATTGTTGCCCCTATGGTCCCGTGTCTCAAGTTCGTGCAAGACGCACTTTGTAGTTGCAGCCTCATCATGGCTTTCCCAGTGTCAGCCATGTCATATCTCCCGATGCATATCACCAAAATCCTTCAATCTACAACACCAGCATACTGGTGGATGACTAGGTCACCCAAAAATTGCGCTCAAGCAGTCCCCAGTTTTTGAAAGGATTCTTGTGAACAGATGGCCATTACCATCCTTGACATCTGACTATTCACAAGATTGGATTTGATTAGAATCTCCATCAAGCCTCACCAAATGACCATTATTAGCCATTCTTATTAAATTCATTAACCAGTACTAAGCATGATTAACATTGATGAACATTGATGAAGCCATTCTCATGAAACCCTACCACTAACCCCCGACCTCATCATGGGCGATGGCTGCGGCCCTCCACGGCCACCACCACCACTGCCCAATGGCTGTCGGCGCCCACGACCCAGAGCTATAGGCCGTGGTCTTTTCGACGACTTGGGGATTTCGGAAGATTTTTGATTCACATAATAAAAAAAAGGAAAGACGGATTCGAGATGGTGAATTAGGATGAATTAGATCCAAAGAGGAGAAAATACGTTCATGCCAGTTTCTGGACCAATCATTGTAGAATTGTGTTTCGTGGTGACTCGTGATGTGCCGATTCACACAGTATTTTTGTTGATTAAAAGGTGCACAGATCTGAGCTTCACAAGAACCTGAAAAAGCCAACGGTTGCTCTGGGATGGATTGCAGCTGTTTTTGGCATGCAAACCACGGGAGCACTGGATTTTGACCCGTTTTCAGATGTTTTCATGGACATTAGACCTATGAAACCGGATAAACTGGCCATAAATTGGTGATAAAGTGATACACCATGAATTCTACTCACATTTGGTATAGAACATATATATATATAGCACTTTCATACATATTTGCCATGCCAGGAACGTGGACCCATACCCACAAGGTCACAACTGTATGACAGGGTCCACTGGTGGGCTTGAACTGACCGTAAAATAGAGATAAACCCGTCATAATTCATCCAACAGCCATCTATAATCCACTAGACACACCATGAAGTTATGACATGTTATGACTCATTATAAATCATACTACTCATACTACTCATACTACTCATACTACTCATACTACTCATACTACTCATACTACTCATACTACTCATACTACTCATACTACTCATACTACTCATACCATATCTATGACATATCAGGAACATGGAAACATGGACCCAGAAACCCAGAAACCCGTCACGGTCAAATTGGTGCCGCCAGAGCCGTTGCCGTCGACCGCACCAGCAGAAAGCTCCAGGCGATTGATGGCTGGGTGGTGACCCAAAACACGGACATTGAAGCAGTGAAAATGTGATCATGGTGAAAATCGGAGTGCAACCTCTACGTTTACACACCTTGAGGGATTCATCACTTCTGGGCTGTCAAACAGTGGTAAAAAAAAGTGGAAAGATGTTGGGAAACCTGACACAGATGCGATTACCCAGATGGAAGTGACAGCGTTGTGCAGACCCGAACATGTTGCAGGATTTCATGTTGATCGTGACATATAGTGACATATAGTGACATATAGTGAATGCTGGTCCTCAAACTGCCGGACGTAGTTTTCATGTGGTGCTAAGATGGGCTCGTTTGGCTGATGCTTCAAGTGTAGACCGGATAGATTGTGAAGCTTGATGTATGATGTTCAAAAACCATCTATGAATGAATATGAATGAAATCAAAAAAGAGATGTATACAGTAATGAAAATCCCATGGGCTAACTTGGCGAAGTGCGGAGCTGTGAGGCCAGAGGCAACTGTCGATCGGCCGCACACCCACTCCGGGATCTCCGAGGTGGTCTCTGGTGACCTGGGGGTAAAAAAAATGGAAGATAGGCCCCAATGGGCCCCAAAAAACTTCGAATGAGAAAAATGAGGGGAAAATGAGGGGAAAATGACGATGAATGGATTTGTTTCGATGTTTTTTTCGTTTTTTTGGAGGGCCCACTGCAGATGTTCAAAGCCAGATACAGCAGAGTTTCCAACCCGAATCGAGCCTGGCCGCCGGATCCTACTTGAGATGACCCTTTGGAAAGCAGGTACCATGTCGGGCAGAGGGTAAATTGACACATGGTCAACATAACTCGCAAGCGATTAGGGAAGTTGATGATTCAATGATGTCATATGATGTCATATGCTGTCCGATGAATCCTGAACCATGTTTCAATCATTGCCATTCTCACGAACACTGCAGACATCTGCAGACTGGACAAGTTGGACAAGGAAAAATGCGACACGTGTGACACGTGTGACACGTGTGACACATCCACGTGCGAAATCTGGACCTTAGGGGCCTGGTCCTGCCAGGGAACAGAAGAAGCTGCTGAGAGGCTGTGAGCCGGGGGCAATGCTGCATGAGTGGCATGTCCATGTGTGTGTGTTTATATATATATATGTGTATATATATATATGATCCTTTGTCATGATGTATCGTCGTTTATCATGCATTATTCTATTATCCTTAATTCTTCATTCTCATCAGGGATCGGGTTTCAACAGTAAGGCGATTTTTGGAGTGCCCTAATCTTCAGCAACACATTCTGCCATCAAACCTGAGAGGCCGGAAAGATACAGCTGCAGCTCATGTTGCCCGACATGTTTAGAAACCTGGTCTTTGGCACGCGTTGATGGTCGATGCACTGAACCATGTTTTAAAAACATTTTAAAGCTTCCTTTTCAGGAAGTGGCTAAGTGGCTATGGCAACCGCAGATCTGAAAAGGATCAGCTTCGGTAGGAATCGATTTGGTTTTGGTCCGATGATCTGAAGTGCAGAGACAACCGACCCGGATGTTGGTCTTGGAGCGACAAAGTCCGGCCTGGATTAAAGCTGCGGCTAGCAACCAGTGCAACATCTTAGCTTCAAAGTTCGAAATGCTCCCCAACTGATCCCCATCCGAAATTCTCCATTTCACCCATATTTCACCTATATTTTACCCATACTTCCATCCTCAACTCCGAAGTCCTGAGAGCCCAGGTTGCAAGTTGCGTTTGAAGTTGGAGCACGCCGAACGCGCCAGGGTCAAGGTGTGCATCGTCAATTTCTGCTGAATATCCCCAATTATAAGATGTCTTGTTTATTACATATATATATATATAGAGATAAAGACAATGATATAAATGTATATCTATGTATATGTAGAAACGGTATATGGTGATATTCCACCTGTATATATATATATACATACATACACATGCATGTACATATACATATACATATGTATGTATACATATACATATATACATGGATATATATATATATATGTGTGTATATATACATATATACATCCAGATTTCTTCACCATATCCCAAACTTTTGCCCCACCAACTTCCAGGCCCAAGAGCAGCTGGTGCGGCTTCAACAAGAACATCTCAGGCGACGCCGGGGCGAACCAACTGTCACCAGGTGAGCCATGAAAAATACCTTTGTTGATGAATGATTTATATCCTATTATAGGTAATTTATAGGATATATAGGATATTTCTATTATTGATTATAGGGAATTATATATGATTTATAGGATATATGGGATACTACTGATACTACCTGGGATGATTACTAGCCATGGAGATTGAACCAATGAATCATGGTGGTTTACTCTGGCATTCCTCCCTTGATGGATTATTGAAATCCCCGGTTATCCTGTGAGGGTTGAACCAACCAAGACTAGGTGGTGAACCGACATGGTGTACAAGGGCTTGATTGGGGTTACCTGTAAGCAGTAGGAGTCCAGCATTGAATGAGCATAAAGTGTCACCCCTATACCCGAAGGTTTCCATAAACAGACAGTTGCATCATTGGATCACTGGTCATGGCTTTCAAATGGCAAGATCATCCGAGTTGACTTCGGCGGAGCGGCTGGAATCCAAACCAAGTCTTGTTGGTTCACATCTCTCCTTCATCTTGTGACCCAGGATGCGACAAGCGTCCGGTTATGGAGGAGAATTGGCTTTGATCCCCAGGTAATCAGCTGACAATTGTTCATTTCAGGGATCCTGGCAATGTTGAAACTCTTCCTGGATCGAAATGTCCATTTTTTCGATATAGAATCCATCTCCATCTTTCCTGTCAGTGTTCATCTCCACGGTGCTGGGTAAGTCATGGTCATGGAGGTGTCCGACATGGCAAAAACCAGTTCTCCGATGGATCCAGGAGCCGATGCACCTGCGGCGCCGGCCCTATCCGCGCTGGCGGCGGATGAGGAGGTGGCCAGGTGCGCGGCACGCCGGGAGATCACCATGGCGATGGGTTGATCAGGGGAAAGCCAGCCAAATATGGTGATAAAATATGGTGATAGATGGCAAAATATAATAAAATATATGGAGATGTACAAAACTTATCAACTATAGATGAAGATTTGTGTAAGCCAACTAGAAGATGAGTGTGTTTGTTGCTATATGTGTTTTAATCATGAAAGTGGGTGCGACAAATGATGGGTAAAGTAAAGCCTAAAAATAAAGCATACCTCATTTTACCATGTCATTTTACCATTTTGGAGTTTATAAGCCTTAAAAGCTGCCTTGTTTTTTAATTTACCCCAATTATATAGCCTTTAGTAGTTCAAGGCTGACAGTGCGAACCCCCCACTTTTGAATTGGAAAATCGAAGAAAGTCGTCCAGAGTCTATACAGGACATAGATTTGGAAGTTTCAGTTGCCAGAGGTCGGTCTCCCCTTGTTGATGAGAAAAGAGGTGTGACCCCCATTAAATAGTCATTCAGGGTAAGAGATAATAAACGGTATACCAAATCGAACCAAACCTATTTGCCCGAAAGGGACACTATTGCAAGGGAGGTGCGGTTGTCAAAAACCAGCAGAAATGAACGTTCTAAACAAAATAAAATAGGGATTTGCAAACACAAATTTGGATTTCGAGCAACAAATTCACAGAATCTAAGCAGTTTGTTCCTTTAAAACCACGCAAAGAAAGGATCACTGGTAGTATTCATCCCAGTTAGACGTGCATTTGGCCAACAGTAGGATCACCACTAAAACGAAGCTTTCGCGTTGTTGGGATTGGATCCAACAGCAGAATCCCAATGTGATGAAATGACCAGATGAGGAGGTTTGATATACAGGTGACTCATCAAAAGATTGACGGTTGATACTGAGTTTGGATGTCTACAACTTAGCAGACTTAGCAGTCCTGAAAATGTGAGGTGCAGAGCAGTGCAGACATGAAACTGATCTGCAATGAGCTGATATCAATGTCAGGACCTTGGAAAGCTATCGAAGAGAGGCGCGACTCCCCTTGGCATAGAATTCCTACAACCGCAAAATGTGTGAAGAAGTTATAAACGGATATCCTGAGATCTAATTGTTCTGAGGCAACATCAAACCTTGATGGTATCCAATGGATGTGTTGAACCGAACAGCTTCTCTCGCATGTGCCGCAGGTGGCTTTCTTAAAGCAATCCCTGGCCGAGTCGAAAGAACAAGAGGCAGAGCATCTCAACAATGGGGGATTTCCATTCGCTGGATGCTTTCCTTCATGGAAAATCCATCTATAAATGGATGATAGCTGGGCGTACCTCCATTTTAGGAAACCCCTAATTTTTGTTTTCTGCTTGGGACTCGACCTAGATTCCACGCACCTGTTTTTTTTACGCGAAATTACATCGATGGAGACCCGGATTGTTTACTCTTAGGTCTATCGCAAACACATACTTCTTTTTCAAGTTCCCCGTGTCATCTATGGCTTTCTCCCACTGCACAGTATCTATTTGTTGTGACTCCGGCATTATTGTTCAGGTTTCACCTGTCATGTTTCATCCAGCAACAGCTGTCCGCAGCTGACTTAGCTTTCCAAATTTGGAAGCTCAGACAGCTGCACAGACTCTGCCATCGACCTTGCGCAAGGGTTCGCTACGTGAAGAGCTTCAGACGCTGCGGAAAGAACACGCTGAACGTGTCCAAGCACTGCAAGGTTCGCAGTTGGACAGCATGGCGACAAATATACAACAAACCTCCGGAAAGCGTTGGTAAGTCAGGGGTGAACAGATGTTTGAATGGTTTAGTTGCAGGAGATAAGCAACTAGAATCTTGAAAAAATGCAAAGGCTTGGACTGCAAACCAAACTCACATACCTTCGATGCGGAACAAGAAATGAGCTGTGTGCTAAGCCCCCAATTTTCTTGGATATTGTCGATATTGCAATGACTTATCGCTGAGCCGGCTGTCATGGTGCATCTGACGGTTTCCAAGATATCTCGGGTTATGACTTGTAGGACAGATGGCGACCCTCTTGCTGGACTTGGAGGTTGGGATTCAATTACACATTGTTGTCAAAGCCACTGTGGGGGTTTGCCAAATTTTGGCACCCCAAAATGTATGCATGATGAATACATATTCAATATTTTCTATATATTCTATTGACCATAATTATATACTTCAAAGTGAAAGAAAGTCTCCCTGGGTCTTCGTGAGCCATACCCAGGTTTCTCCAGGTTTCTCCAACCGGTGAATAAAGCTATACAATGGATCGACAGATTATATTTTTCTTCACAGGAGAAGGTTTCCTAAGAATTTGCTGCCAAAGGTTACCCAAATCTTTAGTCGTAAGACGCCCTGACATCTCCGACCCGATTTCGACCGGGTCGGCACCGACCAGGCCAAAGATGCTTCCTCGCGGTGAAAACAATGGTGGGGGCCGGGTGTGGCAGGATTTTGGCTCGATGGAAGACATGTAGAAAAGATGTATTTCATATTATATATATATTGTGTTTTTTTAACATATCCTCATGAAAATGGGGTCAGCTTAAGAATTTGATTGATTTGTTGGGGCGTTGTGTGTCAAGTAGATGCAAGAATATATGAAGACGGACGAGCAGATACATGCCATATAGTTTGGCAAATCCAATAATATGCCTCCGCAAAGTTTAGCGGAAATAGGTGGTAAACAGCCTCAATTGGAGGCTGATTATTGGCTTTCCCACATGCTGCTCACCCGATTGGAAATCCGCATCCACAGCGACGGCCCAAACCAACCGCCCCACGCGGGACCTGGCCCACGGGTGGTTCGGCAGCCCAGACGCGAACACTGGTTGGAGTTGTGTAGGGATAGCCATGGAATATCATGGTGTGTTTTACACGGTCCCAGTTGGTTCGATATCAAGTTGATCTCCGTTTCAACAGGGATTTCTTGTAGCATGGCAAGTATGCTCGTGGCGATGCCACTGACATCCCATGATTCTGTCCCAGTGTTGAAAGGCGGGAGACCCACAATCAGACTTCAACCTGTAGATTTGTTTCTGCTTAAACAACAACACCAAGTCGGCCACGAACTGGGAAGATCCGCCATTTGTTGGGATGCACTGAGTGTTCTAAAGTAAAATGGGTGGAATCTTTAGAACACTCAGTAAGATCAAGATCGCTTCATTGGAATCTGCTGAGGCTCGACAGAAGTGCTTGGCCTTATCCCAACTGTGCCAGTTCTCCCAAGTATTCAATCGGGTACTCTTTGTCAAAAATTGTCATGCGCTACAACTTTCTGGTCATCAAAGAGCTATCAGGCACTTGGAAACATGTTTTGTTCCCGACCTGCCAGGTGAGGGTCTCTAGATTTTAACAAAGGTGCAACTCATTCTCCTTCTTCTTCTTTTTGTCCTCATCTCTGCCTTTGCTATCTATGCCTTGTGACCCAAACTCCATATCGCGAGCTCCGGATGCAGTGGGCCACGCCTGGACCCGAACTTATGCCAAAGAGAATGCCAGACAGAACGTCAGAATAGATGTCAGATAGAATGGGTGATTAATGGAGATTCATAGGGGATTAAGGGGGTACCCTCCTTACTATTCTGTCCCAGTTTGTGATTGAACATGACCCACTTAGTTCGAGGATAACTCCCTGTTTTTTTCATGGATGGAAGAAATCCTGCCTGCACCAGTTAGTAACTATTACGGTCAATAATGGGATTACAGCGGGATAAACCAGCTAGCAATTGGTGCAGGATTTCTTCCATCCACAGCATGTCAAACTGCCAGAGGGTGAACGAAAAAAGCTGCTCTGTGAATTGAAAGCAAAAGCTTGGGATGTGAAAAACAGAATTACCCCTACTTCGAGTGATCCTATCCTGACGCACTGTTCTGACATAATTTATGATATATCATCTGGAAATTTATATGTATGTATATATATATACACATATTTATAATATATATATATATATATGGAATATATGTTCTGACAGTCTATCTGACATCTATTCTGACATACTATTTGGCATTCTAGTTTTGATCGCATGTTGCCACCCAGGCAGCTGTGCCATGGGCTGTGGCAACTCAAAGCCACCAGAGGCAGCTCTGCCAGCTTTGCGGTTTTGGCGAAGCATGAAACCATGGAGATATGAACCATGAAATGATCGTGTTTTTTATGGATGTTTATAAGATATTAGTCATTAAACATCATTAAACTCAAACATGATAGTGGTTTTTGTGGATGTTTATCGGATATTAAGCGTTAAACTTGATGAATGATAGTGATATTAACCATGAAACATCCAGGTTTTAAACGGATATTTTGTGAGATATATAAGCAACTATAGTCAGAAATTGGATTTAAAAAGCCCAGTTCTTCAGGGATGGTCATCAAACCATATGGTGATTAATAGTTTGTTTGGTATTGATGGTTAGTCGGATAGTAGATCATTATCAACAAATGATAGTGGTGGTGTATTGCCGAGAGCAATATTGATACATAGGACTAGCAACCGGCAATAATCATAGTAATTGGAATAGTTCACTAGTAAGAACCGATGATAGCAACACCGAATGGGACTAGTTACTGAATTATACCAGTGGTAATATCAATAAACGGGCTGCTTCATTGTGTGTAACTAATCAGCTAGAAGTGTATGTTTATTTGCGATGATGATAGAAAAATTGATAGCCCCTGGGGCACTTAGCTGACCCGCCAAAAGTTCAGCCCATCACACATTTTTTGGGGGGATGGTTTCATTTTGATGTGGTTGGCCCTAGCCCATATCCCCCAATGACTTCCTAACGGGATCTATGGCTCCCCTAGGCGGCGAGCCCAGAACAGGGCGGACATCCTTCGCAGCCACCGTCGCATCAGCAGTGCCTGGCATCAAAAATGGTTGAAAACTCGACCGTTTGAATTGGGGGATGAATATCTACCAGCGATGTGGATGTGACAAGGTAACCAGGATTTTGATCACCATGTCAGAATCTTGACAGAAAGTCCAAGGGAAGCAGAAAAACCGGAAGTTCACATAATCAAAAAAAGTAGTTGGTTTGGAGAAAAACCAAAGAAAGAGATTGAAAGGAAATCTGGATGCTGGTCGGGATGACATTTTGGTGGCAAGACCCTGCGGTTCATTTTTTGGTGTCATATCTTGAAGTGTTGTGAGCCCTGACTGTCCAATCCCAGCACTTTAGACCTAAATTGCACCGCTGTCTTCGGCGCAGTCCAGTCACAGTTTCTTTCCCATGTTTTTATATCATCAGTATGTCCAACTGGCATCGGAGTGATGAACCCTCCGAAGCGTTGATCCTGCAATTTGCGATCAAACCAAGTTGCAAGTTGCGGTACGTAGAAATCACAGTAGAAATCACAGAATACCAATAGAATACCCAAAGGTTTAGCACGGGAACCTCCTCATGGCGCTCAGGCCCGTGGTACCAGCACCACAAGCATCCCCTGCCACTGTGAGGCGGAAATCCACCAGAACCCAGTGAGATATCAAAGATATCTGTAGAATTCTATAGATAGGAGCTAGATATTGGGAGCCGTAAGCACATCCAAGTGATAAAAGTGAGAGTAATCTCAAAGTCTTCTGAAAATCGCATCGATGTCTTTCAATATGATATTATGGTCACCCCACCAAAGGTCTTTCCAAGTATTTTCTGCCTGCGGCAAATCTTGGGGGCGAGCGTACGTACCACATTGAAACTAGGGAGATTCGGATCTACAGGGAATGATCCTGACATTGTCCAGCAAACGGAGGAATAAGACAGCTGGTTGTTGAAGATCTACCAGCTATTTGCATGCATGAGACAGACCCACTTCTTAGAGTCAGCACATGTCCATATATTTGTACTGGCTGGACGAAGTTTCAGGTGGGATGAGGGGAGTGGTGGAAAACCCTGAAGCAATACTCAAGGGAAGAGACAGCTCGCGAACTGATTTGATTTGCATCTTTGCGCCATGTCACAACAATGATTGCATCGATCAACGTGTTAAGGTCTGCTACATTCCCACACAAAGTTGTTGCATGTTGGGTTCATCGGAATTTTGGAGGGGTCATTCATGGATTTTCAGCCTGGAGATCGCTGCCAGGAGTGACAAAGTCATTGTGCCTCGCAGCTTTCGTTTGCTGGACGAATTGGATGCTTGGGCGATACAGTTCCACAATGTGATTTAGTTTTGATGTTTCGTGTCATACTGTATCGTTACCGTATATCGCATCATATTTCCATGAATGGGGCCTACCAATTTTTGAGGACTTCGTGGTAGCAAACCCATGACCGTACCATGTCGGATGCTCCAGGTCCCCAGGTTGATCAAGTTGTGGAAGTGTTTGGAAGTGCTGTTATTTCATGAATTTCGTGAATTGAAAAACGCATCGACGCTGCATCCCTCTTGTATAGACCATGGAACTGTCTGGAACTGTCTGGAACTGTCTGGAACTGTCTGGAACTGTGAGATCTGAGAAGCTCCTGAGGAGAAAGGACAGAAGTGTGAACGAGCATCGCATCTTTCATGGGGCTTGGCCTATGATGATGAATCTCGATGGTGAACTCCACTGGCCATCATGAAAATACAGGGCTAGTGAGCGGCTAGTGCAGCCTGCAAACCCCCTGCTTTGTTGAAATTTGGAATGTTGAATGAAAAACCTACCACAAGATGTCTGATACCATTGTCTAGTTGTGCTACTATCTTTGGCGAAAATCCATCAAAATGCTCTGAACCACTTGGGAACATTCTGTGGCAATCCGATATCAGCATCATGGTTTTCCACTTAAAACCGACCATCAAATGGGAGTGTTTTTTTCTGAAACATCCCATTCTTCAAATGAAAAACCTAGCAACATGCAGCCAATTTGGAATGGAGGCACTGTCATCGAATTCGGTCCAGCTGAGCTGAGGACATCACACTGACGACTTGGAATGGCACCATTTTCGGACCCATCGATACAGCCTTTGACAATCGCATCTACTCCCTAGTGATCGCCACTCGGAGCTTTGCAGAATGGGTTTAGGGAGGTTTTTATGTATTAGTTATGTATTACCAAGGTGAGAAACTTCCAAAACTCTCCAAAACTCTCCAAAATCACCAAGTGCATGTGGTGATTGGCTCAGATTGGTTCAGTGATTTTCATGTTTTGATACATATCATACCACCAATATCCATCATCCATCAGATCCACCAGATCCACCAGATCCAAACCCCACAGATCCCACAGATTTCAGCGTCGATTTGGCGAGGTCACGGGGCCCAGCTATCCCGACGTCCTGCCGGAAGTGCGCTTCACGGCGGGGATCAACATGACGTGTGTGGAGCCCGATGGACAGGTGAAACCTGCGTGGGGAGTTCTAGGCGCCGCTGACCACGGGGGTTCCAGCTGTTGGAGAAATGTTGGAGAAAGGATCATGTGATTCCCATGTGATTCCCTGGGAGAGGGAAAAATTGTTTGGGATGTTGGACTGATCAAATTTGACGAGCGCTGATGAGTTTTGGTCAACTGAGTACCTGAGTCTTTGGATTCTTTGGACATGGGGCTTGGGAGGACCACCGACTCCGCAGGTAATTGGAAGAGAGAGTACACCATTGAGACAGTCCTAGATGCACTTCGACGCGAGATGTCGGGGTCTCAAGCCCGGCTGATGGATACTTTCCAGATACGAATGATCTCTAAATATCCCAAACCACAAATTCAAAGTTATTGTAGTAGCAGGTAGATTCTTTGGGTTGTACTCGGAAATCCTGATGTTCCTGTTGAAATCTGTTGAAAACAGGTATTTTCCACTGCCAGGGAAAAGAAACGAGGGTACTCATTGAGCCCTTGCCATCATTGTCATCGCCAGGTGCAGCCCCAACAACCGCCATTTGCAGCAGCCTGACACTGCCCCACCGGCGGGAAACGGCTAGCCCGAGCGGTCGAGGTGCTGGGGCACTGCTGGTGATACGTGTTTTGGAGATCATGGAATAAGATGATATAATGATATTTACTATAGAGTTTGGTTCCAGATTTCAAAATCGCAGATAAATGAATTACATATGACAATCAAATACCTCTTGAGAATTTGACACCATCACCAGTAGAACTTGATTCTGCATGAGTTCTGTGATATGATGTGACAGGTCCAAGTTTTACTGAGGACATGACTCTCCCATCGAAAGCAGTTGGGTCAGGTGGCACGCGACTCGCTGAAGGGCAGTTCCGCGTGGTTTCGACAGCTCCACTGAGGAAACGAAATCTGTTTTGGATGGTTCATGGTAGCGTCGGCAAAGGTCTGAATCAACACAAACTGTATTGTTAGTTAGACATAAATCATGCAACAGATATGCATATTTGCTGTATATAGTTTGGTATATTTGTTCGCAAAATGTTGTGGCAACGAAAAACCATCCAAAGAACCATCACGTTTGAGCCATTGAGCTCACGTTGTGGCACTAAGCCGCCGCACTCCGCAGCGGCGTCACGTTGCGGCAGCGCTTCAGCGAGGACCTTTAAGGGAAGATGGAAAAAAATGTAAAAATCGGTGAACATGATGAAACATGATGAACATGGAGAAGAAAACACCAAAATACGGCAACAAACAATAGGGAATCCTGTTGTCCATTTGTAATTAATTCCCCAAACAGCTCTTGAGCTGAATGGGGTTCTCAATTCTTGCTAGGAACGGCCTTTGTTCCCTCATGATTTGCTGGCTCCTCCTGGTTCCGGCTGGGGTTCCGGTGCTTGTCTCCCTTCTCTCTTCTTTCTTTGCTCAGGAAAGGGGTTCTGTTCCATCATGATTTGCTGGTTCCTCTTGGTTCCGGCCGGGGTTCCGGTGCTGGTCTCCCTTCTTCTCTCTTCTTTGCTCAGGAAAGGGGTTCTGTTCCATCATGATCTGCTGGTTCTTCCTGGTTCCGGCTGGGGTTCCGGTGCTTGTCTCCCTTCTTCTCTCATCTTTCTTTCCTCAGGAAAGGGGTTCTGTTCCATCATGATTCGCTGGTTCCTCTTGGTTCCGGCTCGGGTTCCGGTGCTTGTCTCCCTTCTTCTCTTCTTCCTTTCCTCAGGAAAGGGGTTTTGTTTCATCATGATTTGCTGGTTCCTCTTGGTTCCGGCTCGGGTTCCGGTGCTTGTCTCCCTTCTTCTCTCTTCTTCCTTTCCTCAGGAAAGGGGTTTTGTTTCATCATGATTTGCTGGTTCCTCTTGGTTCCGGCTCGGGTTCCGGTGCTTGTCTCCCTTCTTCTCTCTTCTTCCTTTCCTCAGGAAAGGGGTTTTGTTTCATCATGATTTGCTGGTTCCTCTTGGTTCCGGCTCGGGTTCCGGTGCTTGTTTCCCTTCTTCTCTCTTCTTTGGTTCCGGTGCTTGCCTCCCTTCTTCTCTCTTCTTTCTCTTTCTTTCCTCAGGAAAGGGGTTCTGTTCCATCATGATTTGCTGGTTCCTCCTGGTTCCGGCTGGGGTTCCGGTGCTTGTCTGTCTTCTTCTCTCTTCTTTCTTTTCTCAGGAAAAGGAGTCTGTTCCATCATGGATTTCCTGGTTCCGGCTGCCTGGGGCTGGGGTTGCGGTGCTTGTCTCCCTTCTTCTCCCTTTTTTCTCTCAGAAGACAGGAGTGCCAGACAGTTCCATGAATTCTGAATTGCATATGACCTTGATGGAAACATGCGATGTTGCTGTTTGGGGTCTATGCTGGTGTAATTCTTTTCCTCTGGAAAAATGGTGTGAAATCGGTGAAGTCACCTAGGCAAGAGTATTTGAGCTGAGAAATCTTCGGCTTTCGTCAGGCTGTTCAACTTTGTTACTAGAGCGAGGCAACCCATGAACATTCACAATGAAGCCCACGCTGGATGTTGTTTACAGGAAACTATGCTCACATGTTTCCCTTTTCATCTACAATCCTTGGGAATCTTCCGAAGAATCTTGAGGATCTTTGGCTATTGAGAGCATCCCAGCAGCCAAGAAACAAAGCTGCTGCGACGTGAGAAACGCTGCGTTTCACGAGAATTCCAAGCCGCTGGGACTCAAGTGAACATGATTTTTCCCTCTGCGGCTGAAATGTTGAAGCGGAAGATAGTCATCCCAGAAACAATTGGGACCATCATGGAGCTATTGAGATGATCCCAAGCGCTACATGAGTATTGGAGGCCCTATCCCGAAACACCGCAATACTTCATGGATATGAGACAACTTGAGAGCAACAAACTAATTAATCAGCAAATTTTATGTATCGACAGTTGGGTCACCCTGTGCCTTGAGTCCGGTGCGGGACGTGTAGCTGTGTGGGGAAGGCCGGCTCAAGCCGTTGCCCCAGAGGCTCGAGTGACTCATAAACTCAGCGTGCTGACATTGAACTCTCAGATTTCACAACTGATCTACACCTTTGAAGTAGAGCTCCAACATGGCAACTGTGTTAACTCCCCGTCGCTTTGACAGAGCATGATTAAGCATGGACCTATGGTACGCCAGGGAGCCTTTCCCCCAGTGTCCCTGGCGCCGAGAGAACATCGGGACGTCCTGTTGTGGGTGACACTCCAGGAGTTTCTATTGTGAGAAGCTGAACGGGAGCTGTGAACAAGATCCTCCACATCCAAATGTTGGGTATCTGCAGTATCATATGAATCATATCCCAATATTTTGGTTATTGGATGCAATTAGGTCTTATCTTCCACTTATCCGTGATCCTTTTCCAAACCGCCCATCACATGGCATTCTAGACAAGCTTATTGATGTTCGAAAACCATTCCTTGCGCAAGTGGATGATCACGTACAAGTGAGGCGAACTCTGTGGTCACCCAAGGACGTCTATCTGGTGTCGCAGGGTCTGATCGATGGTTTCAATGGTGCTACACCATGCTATACTTGGAGGTACAGCCAGTTATATAAGCTATATATTGCCTTATATTGCCTATAGCTCTAGTTATTTATGGGTTATATAATGTTATATAATGTTACATGGGTTATATATAGTCTTTGAACGGGATTATCCACCCGATTTATGGCAATTTGAATCGGGATGATGATAGCTATGAGACTTTGGGGGCACCTAATTTTCAGATAAAGCCAGTGGCGTCGATGGTTCCATGGGATGTTTTTGAACAAATTTCTGGTCGGCTGGTGGAGCCGTCTACGTTGGTTTGATTTGAGTTTCCTTCTGTCATCGGGTGGGAAGATGGTGAGTTGACCTTCACAGGTCAAATATTTCTTGGGAGTTCAGATGGCAATCAAAAATTGCAGTTCTTGGGGGTGATTTTGACCCATAACCCACATCAACCCCATGCAGAAGAATACTTAACTCCTGATTTTCGATCATTGATTTTGATCATTGATGATTATATGGGTGTGTCCGACAATGGTGCATTCCCTCCCAAAATGGATATGTCCAAAAATCGAGTATGCCAAAAATTGTGCTTTAATGGTGAGAATCATGACAAACTACTGCTTTAATGGTGAGAATCATGACAAACTAGTGAAATTGGGGGTACCCTACTTTCAGACAAACCCAACTTGCAAGTGAGCAGGGAATGTGATGATGAAGTAGTGGATGTGGGGCCCAGTTTTGGAGAAAACCATATCACCCATATCCTCAGTGATGGCTAAATCCTGCCATGATCATTGGCAACCTGGTGATGATGCACTGCCGATCATTGCCCAGCCGCACCGCAGAGCACCGCAGGGCACCGCGGGGCACCCTGCACCGCTGTCTGTCCGAAGCGACAAGATGGAGAGGGAAAGGTTCCAAGCAGGTAATGAAAAATTGCTTCCGGTGATATGTTATCCAATTATTTCTCTATCATTTAGCATGGTTTGCTTATGACATCTTTTTAGCTGCGAGCCCAAAAAGGTTTTTTGATTGGGGCCAGATTTAGCTCGGCGCCACGAAGCCTGTGGTCACGGTGCGACGATGCAATTTGTTTGGATCATAGGGAAGTATCGGTCTGTAGAATTGATGGTATTGGGAAAAGCAGTAAAGTCAACGAAAATACAAAAAGGTTTGGAAGTTACTATGAATGATCCAGATGGGTACTGCCGTCAATTTCTGCACCCAAAATTGCCTGGGTACTGCAGCCCAGTGGATACCTTGACGACTGAGGATCAAGGGGGGATTGAGGGTACCCGCTTTCTTCATAGGTTTCATCCCTGTGAATCACTAACAATGCACGCACCATGACCGGGACCGTGCCGTGCCGCCGTGGCGACTCAATTTTAGCGCTGAAAAATGGGGAAGGAATCAGCATGATGAGTAGCTTAGAAATTCTTCGGGAAATTCTTCGGCATGGGTACCTCACCATAAATTTGATGGTTGATCCTGGGACCATCACAGAACGACAGTACTATAAACGATCCAGATGACATGTTTCTCTTGCCTGGCGCACGGAGGGGTCAGAACTGAAAATTCTGAAATTTATTCGTGTTTGATCAGTTTTTGACAGCCCAGAGTCTATTGCTGTTGTTTCGCACATTCACAGCCTCCTGCAGCTGCCTTTGACCTCTGGTGCTACGAGAGATGCCTATTTTGGAAGGTTTCAGGTAAAATGAGCATTTTCGTGGGATCGTCGGAATGCTCTATAGGTTACTCGGTTACCCAAAGAAAAAAAACTTGTGGGTAGCAACTGCTCTGTGGCCGCTTCCCTGGATGCACGCCATGGTCGCCATCTCAATGAAGGCAGGTTGTGGCAATGGCTGAGACAGAAACAGAATCGAACAGCCTAAGAAGTCTACTTGGAAAGCACGCTTGTATTCGCAGGAATTGAACATGTTTATTCTTTTCCAACTCAAAGTCATTAATGCTGCATTTCTTGCGAGTCATGTAGCAACGCAGGACTCTTCACTTCCATAGCTTTCACATGGACCATGGATTTCTTGTGCACACGTGGCGTGACTCGTGTCCAGGAGTCTCTATCCCTCAGAAAAATCACAGCCCGGATTTCAGTCTCTCGGCTCGAAGCTGGCTGCGGCCGGACTGAGCATTCCACGGCGCCCAAAAGATCAAGATGCCTTCTGATAAGTACTTCAGAGAAACGGCATGAAACAGCCATACTTTCAGAAGTTAGAAGATTTAATGAAGATTTCAGAAGCATCGGACAAATAATCACCAGAGGTTTGGATCCTTTCAACATTGATAACTCCTTTTTTATGACTCAAATCTAATTTTGTCCACTTTTAAATCTCAATTTTCGTCGAACCGGCTTCACTGGCGCAGGCTCTGAAAGACTGGCAGATGTCGCTGGAGCTCCTTCGGTCCATCCCAGGCGGGAAACAACAACTGCACCATGGCAATTCCCTCAATCATCTAGCAATAGTTGGGTATGGAATTTTGAAATATTTGTACCAGATACCAGATATGATACCATTTTTTATATCCATTAATATGGTCTTGATCAGTAATTTACCATGAATAAGTATGAATATTATTGTCAATAATTGATACTTACCATTAAATACATATAATATATATATACATATATATATGTATGTATACATATGTCAATGTGGTCCTGATCATTGACCAAATTTAGCACAAAAATAACCAGGTTATAACCATTATAATTGTATCATAGCCATCAACAAATGTAACCAGATGGGCTGTGATTTTTCCTGCCAGGCCCTGGCGATGTGGTGGCACTCACTGCGACGATGAATGTGTGCATGATGCCTGGCAGTCGAAAGCGTCGGCGGCTTCATCCCAAGATGGGCATTTAATGTGGGTAAAACAATGCCATAAACCACGAATTTGGGAATCGTTGATACCACCTATACAAATGGTGATGACTGGGGGATGGTGAACATGAAATTGTTTTACCCACATTACACCAAATGACCCACATGATATCATGCGATACTCTATTCTTGAGATTTGATTGAAACCAATGATTGGGGCAGCATGTTTTGGATAAGCCCGTGCGATGTCATGGTTTTGCTGCTGAAAGCGGAGAATCTCATCCTTGCATTCACCCAATTGAGGCCTTTTGAATGATCACCGCAATGTTTCGGCACCAAAAAATGGCCAGTCAGCCCCATCGCAGCTTCAGGAAAGCTTCCGGTTGGGCCTGGGCCCTACATCTCTTCCAGGGTTCACACCAACGAGCCACTTGGCTCCGAGGACTTCCTGGGTACCCCAGTCGCCAGTTGGACAAGACTATCGGGCCTTGGGGCGCCAAGACAGGATGGGCACTTCACTTTGTTACGACTCCAACTCCAGCCGCCTTAGAAGCGAAGTTTCAGCTAAACATATTAAATATGTGTTGCCATTCCTGTTTGTGATGGATCATATGGATGCAAAGCCCCTTATGTGCACCCTGCTCCTCCCAGCCCTGAGGACACAGTGGTTTACAATGCTGCCATACATGCATGCGCCAGAGGTTCTTGGGGTTCATGGTGGGGGATTTGGGAAGGATCAAGAGAGTTTTCAGGATCAGGAAACCCATAAATGGCTTCATATCCATTAACACTAATGGGATCATCCTTTTGTAATGCCAATGTTGAAATCCTTTTAAAGTCGATTTCATGTTGGAATTCCAACTGCACAGCAGTGTCTCGCCGGAATCCAAGTGCCGATTAGAATGCTACCTGCCCAGGTGATGTTTGGCAGGTGGCATTGGAAATTCTTCAAACACTACAGGATGTTTGGACCTTGGGCCCCGGGGTCAGCCCAACTGAGGTATACTTGGTAAGCAAGGAGAGTTCCAAGGGCACACTTAGAAATTCTGTTTGGATGTGTTTGGGGAAGCAGCCATGCGCTACCTCCAATATGATACCCTGAAGATGTGGACAAAATTATTGACATAGAACAAGGTGTTGTCGCCCCTAAGTAGTGGACCAGCCCAGTCTTGGAGTGCCGAACTATGACCCTGTATCGAAGCATCATATGCCTATATATTGTATATATATATATATTTATATTATCTATATATTTGTAAATAATATCTATATATATTTATATTATATATATATATTATCTATATATTTATATAATCTATATATTTATATAATCTATATTTATATAATCTATATTTATTGTCTATATTGTTATAATCTATATATATTATCTATATATTTATATAATCTATATATATTATCTATATATTTTTATAATCTATATATATATATTATATTATCTATTTATATATATATATATATTATCTATATATATATATATATTATCTATATATTTTATATTATATATATATATGTCTTATCTATATATTTATTCAATCTATATATATATATTATCCCTATATTTTTACAATCTATATATATAATATATATATATAATACATACATATATATTATCTGTATATTTCTATAAATATCTATATATATATGTATATGTATATGTATATCTGTATATCTATATATCTACATATCTGTGTATATATACATATATATATATATTACATATATATATATACATACATACATACATACATATATCAGATATCATTCTTGCGAATGGGGACTATACCACAGCGTACGATAATATCCCCATGTAAATAGCCAAGTAACACTCCAGCCAAAGGGTCAATTGCAAAACCCTTTTGGCTCAAGTCACCCTACTGCAACTGTCCAACCAAAAGAGAGCGATGCCGAAGCCGTGATCTGAACGTCATCGAATCTTGTGAGAACAACTCGTTCCTACATTATCAAGAAGCACATATCGGAGGAAATCTCCGATTCACAGGTTATCAGCCGTAGGACTCCTACGGAGCCTACGAGCGGGTAGCCGCGGGCCTTACAGATGACTGAACAGGATAGCAGCGATAACGCATTTTCTTTCTCTGGACATGCCGTTGCACCAGCTGCCGGCACGCAGTCAAATTCTTCACAGAGTATCGACACTGGTGGAAGCGATGCCTCAGAACTGAGAACGAGCCTACCCAGACGACCTCTGGTTGCTCCTAGAGGGAGACAAATTTCGACAATGCAAGCAATTGAAGATAGGGACAGCACACCTGGAAAGAGAAGATCATCTGCACGACAATTGTCGCCTCCGATGACTCCAAGGACTAAGGCAAAGACTACGTCGTCGAATCCGCCTTCACCGATTCAGGATGCTACTCCATCAGGGACAGGATCTTATCAACAAGTGAACGCCCCATCAAGTGGTAGCGACATCTTCACTGCCTATCAGAGCGAATTAGCTGAATACAAGACATCACTGGAAAAGGCTACTGAAGAAGAATCCGTACTTCAGGCAAGATTGACTGAGACGACAGCATATGCCTATCAACAATTTAATTTCCTGGAAAGCACCACTCATCAAGAGATGATGTCGATGACTGAACAACTCCAGATGCCGAACTTTGAGTTACAGGCTGCACAACAAGAAGATGAAGGTGCAACCTACAGGATCGAAGAGTTGGAAAGGTATCAGACTATGTCAAATGAAGCTGCATCTCATTTGGAATTTAGATATTCACGACTACGTTCGGAATTCGATGAACAAATGGGACAAGCGAACGCAATTATGGTACATGTGGGCGCTGATGCGAATGCTCACATCAATCAACTCAGACTGGAATTAGAAAACGCAGAGATGAATGCAAAGCAAGAAGCTCTGGCAGTCGGATATGCTAACGACCAGACATGTGCCTTACAGATCGAGATGCTCGAGGTTGCCAATCAGAACCAGACGATGAAGCACACCATGGCCATGAATGTTAGACGACTGGAAACTGAGCTCGATGCTGCTGACATGAAGAGGGACGAGATCATGAAGGAGTTCCGTAGTAACATAAGATCTGAACATGACCGTTATGCAGAATGTGAACATCATTTAGCTTTGGAAGAATCACAGCTTCGATTGCAGATGATTCACAATGAGAACTTACAATCTAGACTAGTGACTTCTGAGAGCAAGGTTTCTGAAGAATCTCTAGCTGAATCAAGTGGCATGCGGGACATGAGGATAATGGGACTACGTTCGGAACTACACATGAAACAAAGTCTTTTAGATCGAATGCAACAACAACTGACTGAATCGAAGAATCAGTATCATGAACTTTCCTGTCAACAAGCCAGAAGATCCTCGCCAAGCAGATCACCGCATGGAGGAGTACTATATGAGATGTACATGCAAGCCGTGCGTGAGCGTGACAACTTAAAGGAATCCAAGGCTGAAGTTGACAAGTTGTACTTGCAAAACAGAACTGAACTCATTGACACTGAGAACCTGCTCAAAACCTTCCAGCAACATTTCGATGAAACTGGTAAGAAGTATCAAGATGCTCTGAACAAGATCGATCACATGAGTAGCAATCCGAATGTGACGAGTAACTTGTTCGACAGTTTGCACAATGAAATCAATGACAGGGATACAAATCAATGAAGCCCAAAAGGATTCTCTTGAGCGTGCTCACAGGGATGCAGGTAAGTCCATCAAGATGTTGAACGACAGAAGACTCGTGATCAAAGGTGCGACTGACTATTCCATTCCTGAAAGCCACTTGACTGAGATGCATCAATTGGCTAGTGAACGTTTCGCCGAAGTAGAAGAGATGTCGAGCACCATTGCTGCCCTGAAATTGGAAAACCAGGCTTATTCTTCTTCATCATTGAACAAACCGGCTACATTACTTGGGTACCCCAGTAATGCTATGCCTCGAAATGAATGTGAAGAGAAGTGTGCCAAACTGAAAGCAGAGTTAGACGAGATGAAGCAAGAGAGGAACGCCGAAGTTCGAAATCTTCAAGATGAATTAAGGAAGATGGAAGATCGGAAAGATTACTACAAGAACAATTTCTCTCAAGCTGAAGATCGTGCCAACGATGAAGAGCAGGAATACCGAGCAGAAGCTGAAGCCTTCGAGAAGCTCAGAAATGAGTACAACACCAATGTCAAGGAGTTGGAGAACCTTGAGAAGGATAGATCTAAGTCATCTGTATCCCTAAGGGAAGCCGAAAAGATCAGTCTCCAACCTTGGCCCAAGACCACTGAACTTTCATCCTGGAAGGGAAGTGTTGTTCATGAAGTTTGTGTTGCAAGTGGAGATCGAAACTATGAAGATTGGAAAGCATGGCTAGCTCCGTGTCTTGCGGATCAACCTGACTTGGAGGCTCTGGCCAAAGCACCCGATGTGAGATTCCAATCCATTGATGCCAAGCTCTCCAATGCCTTGAGGAAAGTCATTGACAATGCTGGGGACAAGTCCATGCAAGTGAAGTATGACATGTCCATGAAGAACCAAATGTATGGGAGGAGTGGGGACTTCATCAAGGGACGAGAACTATTCGCAATGGTCTTGATTAGTTTCAAGTCGCCTGACCACACTGAGGTTCTCTACAACGCCCATCATTTGTACATGTTCAACTACTATGGAGATGACCAACTTGAGGCCTTCTACAACAAGTGGCTTGACATCATATACAACATGAAACATGATGATCTGCCTTCTGCAAATTCCCTGCGTGACACATTGTTCCGGAAGATTGAACATTCAAAGCTTATGTCTTTCGATATCAGCCGATACCGTACTTACGATGAAGGGCATCCTGAAAAGACTTATGAATTTCTGACCAATATGATCAAAGGATACATAGCGCGAGGAAAGCAAGAACGACTGTTGAAAGATAGAGAACGTGCAGTGAAACTGTCATTGTCCTCTAACAAGACAACACCTGCCCTGGAAGACGCAGACAAGCCTGCTGCTCCCATTAAGACCAGGAAGGAGAATGAAGCAGCTGCGTCGTCTACAGGTGATCCTCCCAAGCGACCTAAAGCGAAGGCGAAGAGCGAAGCTGCATCAGTACTCCCAACACCTTCTCCGAAATCTCATGCCGACAAGAACAACAAGAAAGGCAAAGGTGGGAAGGGGAGATCGTCTTCACCCATCGACAAGAAGAAGATTTTCTGCAATTACTTCTTCAATAAAGGGGGATGCAACAAAGGTGACAAATGTCTTTACAGTCATTCTCAGAAGGTCTATGATGCCAAGATGAAAGGTAAGAAAGGCAGAAGCGGAAGCCGAGATTCATCAAGAGGGAAGAGTAAAGGAAGTTCATCTTCAGCTGGACCCAAAAAGAAGATATGTTGGAATTGGCAAAAGGGCACCTGCACGTTCGGAAGCAAATGCAAATTCCTACATGCGGATCAATCGCCTTCAGCATCTTCAGAAAGAACCAGCAAGAAGACACCAAAGAAGAAAGCTACTCCCATTACCATTGATTCCTTCTTTGATAGCGACAATGAGGACGCCATGGATTATACCTCACCGAGGATAGCCAGCGCAAAGAAGTCTTCTGATGATCGCAGGATCTCATTTGAACTGGAACCTGAAGTGCACGAGATCGCCATAGAGAACTACCAGGAGGCATTACCCAAACGCATGTATCGTGATCCCAACAAGCAATATGTCTTCTGGAAGATCGATGATTTGACTGATGATCAGTCCAAGTCCGACAACACCCTCGGGTCAGTTCGAGCACGGGCCAAGGCTATCATCATGGATAGATGCGGACCTCATCGTTTTGTTGATGAAGTTAGGATCATCATTGGCCCCAAGTTCGACATGCTGATCAAACTGGACGGTGATCATGAGGACTTGACTTTCGTTGAAGAACTTGTTGGACATGAAGCTGGAAAATCCCTCATGAAGTCCAAGAATATGATGTGCATTTCATTACCAGTACAAGCTAAAGATCGAAGATTCATCCTGGATTCTGGCAGTGGACACGATCTGATTTCTGCAAGGAAAGCCGAAAGGATGAGCTTGAAACAACGGACTTGTGACCCCATCATGTTTCACACCGCCAATGGTTCAACTGCTACTCAAACAGAAGCGGAGATTGACCTGGGAACCTTTGATGTGATATCTCATGCCTATGTATTGGACGACACTCCATCTGTGATGTCTCTTGGGAAACGATGCATGGAAGAAGGATATTCCTTTGTATGGCCATCTGGTCAGATGCCTTTCATGATTACGAAGGGTGGAGAGCGCATCGATCTGACAATCCATGACAACATCCCCTATGTTGATCTTGGAACGTACGAATGCACTCCTCATGAATGCCATCATGCATCGAAGATCCATGACCTATTGACACATTCTCAAGTTGGATTCAACGATTTCAACGACATTGATGATGTTGGTCAACCCTCACGAAGAGTACATCTCGATGGAGAAAGTGGTCTTGAGACATCGACTGAGGACCACAATTGTTCCCGATACGTCAAGAAGCTCAAGAAGAAGAAGAAGAAGAAGAGAAGAGCAGTGAACCGGCAAAAACATTCGGCAACTCCTGGAGAAGAGGAAGAACCACCTGAAGACGGCGAATATGAACCTGGAACTCCGTTTGACGGGCCTCCTGGTGACGAGACTGACTTTGAAGATGATGGTCATGGTGCTCCTGAAGACGCCGCAGAAGGTGATGAAGATGACATTGAGATCGATGTTGTTGAAGGTGAATCCAGGGTAGCCAAAAGGGGAACACTCAAGAGAGAAGCTAATAGCTTGAATCACAAATTGACCCACAGATACAAGAATCCATATTGCGACTCATGCATTCGTGCAAAGATGAAGCACTTCAAGACTCGTCGTGGTGCATACAAAAGGGAACTCAAGAAGTTTGGCGACCTCATTACCTTTGATGCGGTGGACACATCCAAAGTCCATGATGACGTATTGGTCCTCGAGAAGGAAGTGCTGGTTGTCAGAGACTGTTTTACAGGAATCATTGGTGCTTATCCATCTGATCGAATGACCAAAGACGATGTAGTCAGAGCAGTGAAACAGTTCATCGGCGCCAAGAAGGTCAGACAGGCCTACTCTGATCATGCTCCTCAATTCATTGAAGCTATGAATGAGATGAAGATCCCAATTGATCATTCGTTGCCTGGGAGACCTCAAACCAACTCAATTGCCGAAAGGACGAACCAATTTATCCTCACAGCTACTTCTACATGTCTTTTGGAAGCTGGATTACCACCTTGTTTCTGGAGAACAGCAATCCTTTGTGTATGTCATCTACTCAACGTAGAACCCAACGATGATGAATTGAGCGCTTGGTGCAAACTCCACGGATCTGAATTTGCTGGCAAACTCATTCCCTATGGTGCTCGTGTGAACTACAAGCCTCCGAAGACCAGAGAAGCAGGACAACTTCATAAGTTTGGACCTGACTCCATTCCAGGAGTGTTTGCAGGGTATCACATTGGTCCAGGGATGCATTGGTCAAGACAATACAAAGTATGGCCTCTGAGTGAATTCGTACATCAGAATCTTGGTGACGATGCTAGCAAACCTGAACACCGTCTTCTCAAACCTCATTTGACCGAGAAGGTCGAGATGGTCACCCCATTGACATTTCCATGCAAGCAAGAGTATGAGAGGGTGAACACCACACTGGAAGGAATGAAAGAAAGAGAAATCCTCGATGGCGATCCTTCCAAAGTGCCTCATGGAGATGATGAAGAACATGACCATGACGAAGACGATGACGAGCTTGATGACGGAGATGACGGTGGACCTGGACCAAGTGGTGGAAAAGTTTCAAAGAAGCCTTTTGATGACTCAGAGGACATCTTCGATAAAGATAAAGATCCAGAAGAGATGACTCTCCAGGAACTTATCGACGCCCAGCCAGACCATTGGAAGTCGGGCAAGGCTGGAGATGGGAAGATATACCTCAATGACGATGGTGAGAAGGTCAAGTTGAATGTCAAGGGTTACCCATACAAGATTGGAGATGACGGTAGACGAATGTTCAAGACGTCATTACGTCCCAAAGGGACCTACTCTCCTGAAGAATGGCGCAAACTCTCTCAGTCTGATCGGAACACCATCCTCAAAGCCGAGAAGAAGAAGTTGGAGAAGAAAGAGGCCGATGACAAAGCCAAAAGATTGGTCGAAGAAAAGAAGAAGAAAGCAATGAAGAAGGAGAAGAAAGATTCAAAGAAAGACAAGGACGAGCCGAAGTCCAAGGACGATGAAGGAGGTGATGAAAGTAAGAAGGATGATTCTCATTCAAAGTCAAAGAAATCTGATGCAGGTGTTGGTGAAATTGTGAAGAACAAAGTTACCTTACCTATCACATGTACAAGTACATATCTTGATCTGTACGACATAGTCGATGATGACGATGTCCATGGAAAACGATACATTGATTGTCGAAAAGTGAAGAGGAATGCTGATGCTAGTCCATGTTCCGATGCTTCTACTGATGTCCCGGACGACGAGGAATATCTCACTGAATGGGATGAGTGGTCGGAGGTCGAGAAAGGACGTGGCCCTAAAGCATCGTGGAGTGGTGAAGTTTGGAGCACATTGTCAGGTGAGATTTCAAGATTCTCCATGGCTACGCCAGGTGGATCGACGATGATCAAGAATGGCAAGTGTGTTAATGTCAAGGACATGAAGAACATAGCCACTGATGATGATGAATACATTCCATTCCCAACTATGCCGTGTACTTCTGCATCCAATCAAAGTCACCGAACCAAGATACCATCAGGAGGCCTTGGAAGTAAGCTCTTCAACGCAATGGTTTCACGACCTGTGGGCAGAGCTGAAATTGAGTCCAACCCAAAGGCCAAAGAGGCGATGCTCAAGGAGTGGAAAGGCCTTCGTGATCAAGAGGTATTCGACTTTACAATGGTTCGTGAATATGACGATGTTGTTGCAGAGGCCAAGAAGAATAAGAAGGAAGTACATATGGCCAGGGTCCATGGCATATGTGTGGAAAAGAATTACCAGTTGTCCGAGGACAATCCTGGTCGAAAGTTCAAGGGAAGAGGCGTTCTACTAGGCAACCAGGTGAAGAATCAACATTGGGAGGCAGCATTCTTCCAAGACTTGGGAAATTCCCCTGCTTCCTTCGAAGCCTCACGATGGGCCGATTTCTACGGATGTCTTCCTGGACACTCCGTCAAGCTGGCAGATGCGATTCAGGCATACATCCAGGCCAAATTGAAGGGACCTTTGTGTTGGGTGGAGTTACCCACTGATGCATGGCCTCCTGAGATACAGTACTGGAAGTTTCGTCGCCCTGTCGTAAGACTCGACAAAGCCCTGTATGGACATCCCGATTCAGGCACGATGTGGGAACAACATTGTGACAAGAAAGTTCAAGAAATTGGTTTTAAACCCATTGGAGAGGAATGGCCTTCTATGTATTTTCATGATGAGCTCAAATTGCTGTTGGTAATCTATGTGGATGATCTTAAGCTTGCTGGGCCCTCCGAAAATCTGGCCAAAGGTTGGGAAATGCTGCGCACAGTTCTGCGCATTGAACCCGAAACCGACCTGGGACTTTACTTAGGATGCGTTTTATCCCAAGGTGAGACCCAGTTGCATAATGGTAAGAAAGTCAAGACCATAACTTATAACATGGAAGGATTGTTAAAGTTATCGGTGGAAAAGTATCTTGACATCATTGGTAAGGACACGAAATTGAAAAAGGTATCAACTCCAAGCCTTCCAGAGGAAACGAAAAGCAGCCCATATCGAGCTCCTTCCGATGGAAAACGCAAAGTTGAGTGTCCTTGGTGTGCACATTCCTTCGATCCAGATATGCCTGCTCTCTCCGAGACTGGCAACTCACGTCCTGGCCAAGACAGTGAGACACTGAGCCGAGGGAATCTAGCTCCGCATGCAGCTAGTGTGCTTATGAAGCTGCTGTATGCAGCCCGCATTGCGCGGTTTGACCTTTTGAGATCCATCAATGCATTGGCACGTAATGTGACCAAATGGACAAAGGATGATGACGCCCGTCTTCATCACCTAATGTGTTATGTTAATTCCACATTGTCCCTCAAAATGATAGGATGGGTCGGAGACAAAATTGAAGATTTATCATTAGGACTATTTGCAGATGCGGATTTCGCTGGATGTGCCCAATCCTTGAGATCAACTTCAGGATCGCACTTACAAGTCCAAGGTAAGTTCACAAGATTCCCACTTGCTGGTGGAAGTAAGCGACAAGGGTGTGTTAGTCATTCAACCCCCGAAGCTGAAATTGTGGCTGCAGATACTGCACTTAGGACTCTAGGAATCCCCGCATTAAGTCTGTGGAAAGTCTTAGCCAAAGTTTTTCCTCAACTCCTGTTTCATGACGATAATCAAGGTATGATTGGTGTTGTCAGATCAGGACGGAATCCAACCATGCGTCATTTGGAGCGCACACATGGTATTTCCATTGCCTCCATGCATGAACATTTCCAAAAGGATCATTTTGTATTGATCTATGAAATTACAGCCAAAATGGCAGCAGATATCCATACTAAAGGGTTCAAGAATCCCATGGCATGGAAGAAAGCTTGTATGCTAATCAACTTGTTGGAACCTCAGGACTTGCAGAGCAAAGAAGTATTGGACATGTTGCAGCCAAGCACCGATGTCGATATGACTACTCGCCAAGTTTTCCAATCAAAGACTGAGGACATCCCAAACTTCCCATACACGGAAACCCCTATTTTGCCGAAAGAAGTGTATAGGAAGGGTTTGACTAGTAAAGAGAAGCTACAATACTTGCCAGGTATGGATCCCATTTTTGTCGTCAAGCAACCGGTGTTTTATCGTCCTAAGCCACCCGGCTTGATCGTGCCGCCAGATGTATTGAGATCCACATGGGTTCTTCTCAATGGTGCATGGACAAAGGTCGAACACCGTGCATCTCCACCAGAGCAGGCTATCAGATTTGATAAGTGGGTTGAACGAGCGTGTTTTCAGTACCATTCGCCCAACAAGCAGCCGTTGATCCCGGACACTGTTTCACAATCCGTTTCAACGACTTCAACCCACCGGGTGATGTCGTCAAAGCACGTGCATGCCCCGCCTGCCCACTCGAGCTCACTACGTGACTCGTGTGCGTCAACACCACATGACCGTGTACAGCATCCGACCGATTCACCAATGCTGATGTTCTCGGTTGATGCCTTGTTTTTAGATGCACAGACATCACCGTCTCAACACCCGAAATCCATTCACCAGTGCCTTCAGCCAGCCACACGTGTGATCAATACGCTTATGCGCCTTGTTCATGGGGGGAGTGAGGGTGAAGGATGGCATTCGCACAGTGACAAGGGGCATCCACAGTCCACTTCAACACCTGGCCTATGTCATACGCATCCGGAATCAGACATCAATGATAATATTCCGCATGTAAAATCCACTCGAAAATCCCAAATGTTGGACAAGAAAAATGAAGATCATTGGCAGTGGGATGGGAAAGAGACATTGATCCGAATTCACAAAACGCCGAGAAGGCAGAACTTTGTGCCACAGGATTGCGAAGACTGTCCTTGTGACCCTAGGATCATATGTGATGAGAGGGAAACTGAGCAAAAGTTCAAAACTAACACTCGAGTGATCAAAGACATATGGAGATTCAAGGGCGACAATCATGAATCAACAAACAAGTTGAATGAATTTTGGACAGGAAAATCGACATTCAAGGTGCTCGCCAATGCTGAAGTGATCGATGGAGGTAAGAACTGTAAAGTGAGCCAGGGAGTAATCACGCTCTGCACTAATTGCAATGACTTGAATACTATTCCCGTCACTGATGTTTTTGTCCCCTATCAATATCACATTGAAGTAGGCAAACATGAGGTTGACCATCCCAAAGTGTCGGTAATCCTTTGGAGAGAAAAGAAAAACAGAACTTTGGAATTTCAATTTTCCAAATCACCTTGTGACTTGATGACATCAAAGTACGCAAAGTTTTCCCTACGAATCAATTTGATCGAAGTTCCTCAAGCAGTCCCATGCTTCGTCTTGTTATGTTCGGAAGAGAGAAACTGGTTTACGTTCTTGCAGAACAAAATGAAGGACGAAATGAAAGTTTCATGTCGTGCCAATCACTGAAGATGACGACATGCTCTCTCCGTACGGAATCAGTAAAGCAAGGCGATGCCTTCGGACCAAACTTGATTCAGTGTTCTTTGCAGGTCCATGTACAGGAGGTTCACCATGGAACCGAATCAACCGATGGGTAAGCGAAGCAACGACACAACTCATCGAAGCAAAGAAGCAGATCTTCTGGGCGATGTGGGAAGTGTTTGCATCAGTGCTAAGTGAACTTATCAATATGGGATCACCAGCCTTGCTTGAGTTGCCTAGAGGTTGTGACTATTGGAAGGACCGTAGAATGACTGACCTTGTGGAAGGAACCGTATCTCATGAGCACAAATTTGATGGATGCATGTATGGCTTGAAATCACAGTTCCAAGAGACTCCCAAACCAATCAAGAAACCATGGAAGATTGTTACGTGGGGGGTATCTTTTCCAAAGCTTCATAGAAGATGTGATCGCCGTCATGACCATGCTGAGTGTGCCGGTAGGGAAACTCGCATTACTCAAGTTTACACCAAGTGGATAGCCAAGATCATCATGAATGGAATCAATGATCATGTAACCAGGAATAGTCCATTTGTGAACGTCAAAGTGATGAAACGTTGGAAACCGCTTGCATGTGATGAACAATTGAAAGCTGAAATGTCTCGTGATTCCGAGAATATCCGCAGTCACCCAATCAAGTCGGTGGCAACATCCGTTTGTGCTACTCGAGAGCTCGACGCCATTGACCACTCGTTCGAGCGATCGCTACTGCACTGGTGCCTTTCGAGATTGACATCAACTTCGGTTCTTTCTTCGTGGCACTTTTCATTTTCGTGTCGACCGCTTTCTGAATTCGACTCCGATTGGTTGTTACGAGTCCTACGGTCCGTACAACTATTTCCGTTGCTCGAGTTGTTGTTACGAGACCTACGGTCCGTACAACTTTCTTCTGTACAAAGCGGGATGGCCGAAACCCATGATCTGAACTCAGTAGGGCAATTCTCAGGAAGCCGAATCACCGTTGCACTACGAGTGCTGAAGGGATTGTCCGAAGGAACCATTGCAGCCAAGACTCCATTACCATTCCGAGACACCCGAGGCTCAAACTATCGCCTGATCTCAGATGAGGACACAGCCAATCAATGGATTAGATTTGGCATGCCACCTGCAGTTGTCTACTCAGCTTATTTCGCGAACTCCAGGCACACCAGTGAAGCAACTGCGCAAGCCCTGGAAGTAGCCTACAAGTTGTTGCAGAGAGCGCAGGATACTGAGAAGAAATGTTCCGGATGGGAGTTTTTATCAAAAGGGTCGAGATTCGTGAAGGTCTTTGCCAGCAGATGCCCATATGAAGATGCAACGATGGGACGCTTCATGGACAAAGAGATCTACGACAGACTTGATGAGCTCTGGATCGTATTGTCCAAAGGACACTTTCCCGAACCTTTTGATGATCAAACCACTGCTGCAGAAACTGAGGCGAAGATCCGAAACATGAAACAAATTTATCGAGGAACACCGTCATTCAACACAGATCCAAGTGCAACATCATGGCTAGCTGTGACAAGGACCGCCGAATACTTCAAAGTCATGGACGAGCTGACCAAGGTGAATCCGAAGTCTCCATCTGACAATGATAGCTATTTGACGGCAATGAAACACATGGTTGAGATCCAGATGAGGCACCTAGGACATGCATTGAGATATCACAACGAGCAGACCCCATCGAATCAGATCATCTTGCAGGATGTGATGAAAGATGTGATCGCTTTTGAAACCAACCAACCGAAAGGAAGGAGTGCAGCCCAGAATCATTTCTTATGTTTGTTGGCCCTCGGCACGACACTCGAAAGACACAAGACCAGCGCTCGAGGAGATGGGAATTTGTCGAAGATAGCAGAATTATCCGAGATCCAGTTCTCGATCCTCAAAGTCTTTGACATCCCTCAGGGAATCCTGATTGGACATGGTTACAATGTCTCGATTGCCGATGAAGGAGCCAGATACACTGAGAAAGAAAGACGTCATGCCTGCCACAGTTCCCTCAAAGATTTCACCACCGTGATGACCGAGACTCAAGCTGGAACAGCTGGAGGCATGCACAATTTCGACAACTGGGATGTTCCCTTGAACTTCAATGATGGACGAAAACCCGACGAAGTCGACTTCTGGAACAATGAGGAGCCTTCATGGGTAAATGATGATACATCAACTGGACCGAGTGCCCAGAGTGCGTCCACTCCTCCGGAGGGACCACAACCAAAGGCATCGCAGCAATCACAAAGTTCGAACATTCAACCGAAGAAGATGCCAAGATCATCGACTGGCGGAGGTGCATCTTCGTCGACCCATGCAGCTTTCCGATCTGGACCTGGAGCGACATCTCAGGGTCGTACCGAACCAGAAAGAGATGAAAATTGGATTCCAACTGAAGACTGGATGAAGAGGAGGAAACCTTCAACCGTGGAAGTGCGTCTCCATGCTGCCGAAGATTATGCACGTGAAGAGCAGAGAATCGCATTCTTGCGATCCGGCAAAGACTTTGTTCTTTCCATCGTAGAGGGTCCTCACACCACTTACAAGTATGGAACCAATTTGGTCTGGAAACAGTATTTGAGAAGATTGACATTTCATGCTGCTCTGTCTTTCAACATGTTGACAGAAGGACAACTTGATTCCCACATGATCAATGAGAGCGACTACGAATGGTTGAAGCTCTATCACTACATCATCACGACCACCGAGTTTGTCAGATGCAAAGGATATCCAGTGACGGAGGTCCTAGCTATGTTGACATTGGGCATTGAAGATACAGTGGAGGGCGAGATTCGAAACAAGCTCAAGAAGTTGGGAAACAAGATTGGACAGTTCATCATCGGGAAGCCTTGGATGGATCAATGGGACGAATTGGGAGGACAGGTGAGAAACAACAAGGCCCTCATCTTGACGGATTTGACCTACCAAACGAGATCTAGCTCGAGAATCGTCAATGACATTGAGGCTGGGCTCAACAACATGGGTCTTTCATCCATCAAGGTATACCAACTTCCCTATGAATCCCTAGAGAAGCCCGAGGATTTCTTGAAACTGGCAACGAAAGCATTGACTTTCCTACGAACCAACGCCAACACGTTCTCAAGTGCCACGGTTCATATTTGGATCTCTTTCGCAGCACTGTTCAGAGGACAAAATCGCATGCTGATGCCAAATGCAGACTTCATCATCAAATTGGCGGAGATCATCACAGATATCAGCCAAGCAGCACCTCTTCCAATTTTCGTCAACATTCTGAAAGACGCCCGGTTTCTTGGGTCCCAATCTTCGATTGTATCCATGGCCGAGGAGCTTGCAAGGATCTTGAAGGAAAAGGGCATCATTCACTCCACCAATGAAAGATTCTGGAAACAGATATATGCATGTGGACGTGAGCCTTTCTATTGGAAAGAAGGTGAAGGCAAGGAAGTCATTTGGGCCATGCTCGAAAAGTCACTGATGCGACAGAAGGTCTTTTTGCATTGTGCCATGGATCATGATACTGTCCATGACCTGAATGAAGAATGTGTCCATGTGAAGAACACCGGATTTGACATTGAAACCATCAAACGATGCACAGAACATCCACGAATTGTTCCCAGCATTCGTGCTGGAGAAATAAGAGATGCTCAAGCTGGATCGGCAAACATCATCGGAGGGATGAAGCACATGAAAGATTCGGTCCAGAGAAAAGCATGGTCAGACATCCGACGAGGAGTATTCACCCCGGAGCCCCTCACAGATGTGGATGAGCATTGGGTTGAGGTGACCGAAGATTCCGAATTGATGTGCGATGTGTGCAAAGGATTTCATCAAAATGATTCTAGATTGAATACCTGCACTGAGAACCGCACAAGATGTCTGAATTGCGCAAGCAACTGGACAAGATCGGCAATCTACGGAACTGAAGACATTGGGATGGATGAATTTTCACAGGATGCAAGAGTAGCTGCAAGATTGCTCAACATCTACAATGAATGCGTTGACTGGAGAGAAATGGAAGCCGAAAAGGATCTCCGTGGATTCTTGGTCACTGCGACACTTGCAATGCTATCAGGATACAGGACGACCAGCGATGTACTCAAACAGGTATCACATCGAGGTGCCATCCGCATGCCTGCATACATGGTGAAGGGAAAATGCAGACGAGACCTGTTGCCCCAATTCACTGTGCAACGTGAAACACGAACAGAGGATTGTGGAGGTGGATCACACCGAATTCGATGGTTTTACAGACTGCTTTGGGATGGTGGAAACGTCGCTTATCATGACTACATGAAGACCGTGTTGACCAAGGAGGAGATCGCATCCATGCTCAATCCAACCGCGACAGCTGAGTATGTCGGCGACATTTTCGAATTCTGGCTTGGGATGCTTGACCTGGGTATTCAATTCCCTACTATGTTTGGTGGATGGGGGGCAAACCTTGACAGTTGCCTCGCAGGACTGGAAGAATCATTCTGGCTCTTCAGCAGTTCATGTCGACCTACCGACACCATCAACACGAAGCGAAACCGATCCAGGAAAGCGTACATCCCACCGGTCGAGAACGATATGGTGACAACAGTCCTGAAAGAAGCGGGAATCTTCAACCTACTCCTACAGAAGAAGATCACCAGAATGCCGGTGCTCCCGGAAGCCAACTACGATGACCATCCTGAAATGATTGAAGTCTCATCAAGCGATGAGGAGGTGGATGAAGTTGGTGAGCCTGAAGAGGAGACCACGTCGCCTACGGCGCGAGGCCCTCGAGCAGAACAGACTTCAGGAGAAACTGATGCCGGAGGTGGTGACATCGAAATTGAGGAGGATGAAGAGGACATGGGGGGCCAACCCTCGGAGGCGAAGAAGCGCCGAACTGAGGTGCGGAACATCCGTGATCAATTTGAGAAGTTGATTGCCGAAGCATCGAGTGTTCAATATTGTTTCATTTGTGGTGGAATGCATGACATTGATGAATGTACCACACCAGATGACGAGAACATGAAGGACACTTTGTGGCGCATGAGACTGATCATGGACCAGAAATCCAAGTCCCCATCGTCTTCGGAAAGATCCAAGGCTGCGACAAGAGGCAGAAAAGACAAGCTCCCGAAGAACATCATGCCGCAAGGAAAACGTTGGGGAAGAACCAGATTCACTGAGAAAGAAGAAGTGACCAAATGTTTCTATAGTCAGTCAGCCTTCATGTACGACATTGGTGACCGTGAAGAAGGCGGACAATACTTAGTGAATGGCATCGAAGTCAACCCAATTAGCCGAGGTGTGAAGAATCGTCATGAGCTTGATATGCTTATTGAACGAGCAGCTGAAGAATCCCCACCTGTATTGCCGACCATTGAGGAGCTGAACGCTTGGAACCCCATAGATCATGATGCATATGTGAAATGGCTTACTGAAGAAAGAAAACAGTATGGAGACAACTGGAATTTCAAGTACATCCAACCATTCACACATGGCCACAACATCGGTACACTTCAACTTGCTCGCATCAATGGAGAAGAATATCTTGGATATGGATGGAGTAACGTGAAGCGATATGGCGAGAATGAGTGGATGGGCAACAAGTGGGAAAATCCGCAATGGATAGTCGAATTATCGAAGAGATTCAATGCAGCGCTACGCCACTCCGTGGGTTGCGTCAAGGACAATCGAAATCACCGTGGACTACCATGCGATGAGGCAGGTTGGGTCAATGTCGAATCGATCTTGAAGTACGACAACATCTGGAGAGACCAACATACATTGGCTGGAACAACCCGCGTCAACTACCCTGTGCTTGTTGAGAGATGGAACAATTTCCAGAGAGTGATCTTCACTGAGTACAAGCAGACGAAAAGAATCCGAGCTCAAGTGCTAGGACTCAAAGTCACAAAAGGTGAATTGGAACACGTCATGAACAACTTCAATGATGGATTGACCTCGAGACTTGAACGGCACACACTGAGATTGGAGATCGGCACAGCAGATCGAGAGATTTGGCTTTGGCCGGTGGCAATCCGAGCCCCTATGGCACATTCGAGAGTTCAAGGCGGTGTGCACATCGAAGACAGAAAGACTTCCTACCAGATGAACCCAGGAGTCGGATATACTCTTGGAGGAGGATTTCACTGCACCACTTTTGACAACATCGCCCAAATCTTCAGAGAAGGACTACGTCCCGGAGGAGGAGGTGACCGCATCAATACGTTCTTCGTGCCATTCGCACCGTGGGACGTGCGAAGTCAGACTGTGCTACGATTCAGGAGGATTGATCAAACTGATCTCGTCTACATATACATCACGTACGATTCCATCGCCAAGTTCTCCCCTCGATTATCAGCAGACGGACACATTTTGGTCCAAGAGACGATTCCATTCGAATCATTCGATGCAGTTTGGTACTACGATTGGAGGGAAAAGGACTACTACCGTCTCATGATCACAAAGGGGAAAAGATCAGATTGTACTTTCTGTGCAAGGAGCAAGGAGGGTGGCCACCATCGAACGATTTGACAAACTCATTGGGAACATTGTCCCTGATGAATCATCGCCCGATCTAAACGAACTTCGAAAGCTTGTCGACATCAAGACCGGTCACTTCAGTCATGCTCACAGATTATTCCCTGGACATCCGGATTGGAATGATGCAATATCACTTCTAGCAGTCACTCATCATCCCAGCAAGGCGGACCATCGACTATGCCCCGCATGTCTGATGGAGACCCCTGCATCACTATCGATTTGTGTGATGTGCAAAGGATTTTTGGTCAGTCATGGATGGAGGAAGCGAATCAAGATCACCGTGGCTACTGTACCAAATGCCGAATCACGTCCTCGAGAAGAAGATCTCAAAGACCATGTCAAGAAAGCATGGGAGGAAGTGAAAATCGACTTGACAGGTGAAGATGATGACGACGAACTGATGCAAGATGATGATGACGTCACCATGAAGAGTCCAGAACAAGAACCTCAACCAGAAGAAGAAAATGATGATCAAGCCTCGAAAAAGGGTGACATCAACGACGAGAGAAGAGACTTCAGAGAGCAAGATGAGGTCGATAAATTTCTCAATGAGGAAGGAAGACAAACCGATGAGAATGACGATGAAGAGAAAGAAGACGGTGAGATCAACATTGAGGAGTACGAGGCCGGAGAAGCTCATGATGCAGTGATCGAATATCCCAAATGGCTGAAGAGGATCGAATTTGGATCAAAGGTCCTACCAATCGAACCATGTACAATTGGAGATGCTCAGCCGGAGCTCATCAAAATCCTCCTGTTACAGATTGGGTTGCATATCGTCAGGATCTACAGACTATTCCAACGGAACTTCTGTGGAGACATTGAAACGGCATGGCAACACTTTCAACAGAACCAGAAATTCAGGATGGACTTGGATTCAAGAGTGCCATACCTAGGTGAGGATGAAAATGGTGAACTCATCGAACCAACTGCACAACAGATGAAGGAGCTATACCAAGAAATCGGCCGACCACAACAAAAGGACGACATCGGGGAAGAGGGATTCGTCAATGCATACTATGGGGCAGTGGTACTCAAGCGACTTCTCGTATATACCCTTGAATGTGGTTACACATATGAAGACTTGCAAAATATCTTCTACGACGAAGAGATGGAGAAACTGTCGAAACGTGACACATCAAGGGATGAGATGAGAAAGACCACAGCTGCCCGCGAAGCCCTTGACCGACAAGACGTCATGGTCAGAAGAATCATTGCAGGTGCATACAAGGTGAATGCTGTTTATTTCTTCAGGAACGTCGACTTTCAAGACACAATCACATTGAATCCAGTCGACATAGTGTGTGCTCTTCGACCACCACTTCGAAGAATATCAGTTTTGCATCTGATCCTTCAAAATGGCCGACAATTGCCGCGACCTCTACTCCAGAGGCTGTATGATGCAATCAATGACTATAACCACATCAAGCAACGGGATGATCAACGACCAAGATGGGGCATCCACATGTCAGAAGCCCACCTGGTCGCGATTGCTGATACCCCGGTCCCTGCCGATCGTGAACGTGCTAACCCGGCAGCTGGCAAATCAAAAGCAGCCCCGAAAGCAGCACCGACACTGGGCAGAGTGTCAAAAGCGAAAGCATCATCATCAGCAACATGGAGAACCGTCGAAGCTGCTCCTCCGCCGAAACAAGCTCCAGTACCTCCGCCGCAGAAAGGTGGAAAAGACCAAGGGAAAGGAGAGAGATCTTATTCACACCGTGGTGGCGACTGGAATCATCAGGGATACTATGGATGGGGATACAGACGATAAGTCGACATGACCTCTGCATAGGTCCTGATTGAACCTGGCGAAGCGAGGCAGCAATCATTGCTCGTGATTTACCTCTACTTCATTATGAATGATTTCTGAGAGGAATCTGAGCCGGCTAATTGAAAACCACATATTTTTTTTGAATATCATTGCGCGAAACGCTGAGTTTCTACGGCGGTCTACATCTCAACCGACGAAGGAACGGGAAGGTAAACTTCTAGTTCCATAGTCATCTTCGTATTTCGATTTTATTCTTCATGCTTGAGTGGGATTCCATGCTGGCTACGCCACATCGGATGAACCTCAATGCTGTACATAGACTACGTCTTGTCAGCGTGCGTGTGAACAGACCTTTTGTTTCGTTTGTAGAGATCGTAGCAAGCCGCATCGTAGATATGAAGTTCTGGATGAACATTCAACTCTCTCTAATTCAACAAATGTAAATTGCAGAATGGGAAATTTAAACTGGCTCTCCTGCGCGTGACTGACAAAGTCAGTCATGCGTGGGGGGTGCGAATGGGGACTATACCACAGTGTACGACAGCATCCCCATGTAAATAGCCAGGTACCACTCCAGCCAAAGGGTCAACCACAAAACCCTTTTGGCTCAAGTCACCTTACTGCAATTGTCCGATCAAAACAGAAAGCTATGCCGAAGCCGTGAACTGGACGTCATCGACTCACACGAGAACAACTCGTTCCTATACCATCAAGAAGCATATATCGGAGGAAATCTCCGATTCACACATGCACACACACATCTATACATACATAGACATAGACATATACATATACATATACACATACATATACATATACTATATATATATATATCAAGATGTACATATACATGGTCAAATATATGTACACATGCAACATTTACATCTATACACACAAATGCATCTATACATCTATACATATATGTATATGTATATACACATACATGTATATAATATATATTCACATATATATATATATGTAATATGTATATATAGATATGTATTTTGATATATATATATACATACATATGCATATACATATACATATGTATAGACATATACATATACATATACAGATACATATACATATACATTAATATACACGTGCAATATTTACACATGTATGCACCGAGATTTTATTTCAAGGTTAATTCCGAGATTTGAATATATTTGTGGATTGAATGCTGCCAGGTCACTTGGTAGTGTGCGGTGGCTTCGACGGAGCTTTGGCAGCAGAGATTAAATGTCGAGTGACTTGTTGCTTTAGTGATGATAGCGCATGAAGTTCAGAGGATTCTACTCATTCTACTCCTACCAACCGTGCCAGTTACCAGTTCATCTTCCTATTTGGCATACTTTGGCACATTAGCTGCGCATACCAGTTCTTTTGCATTTACTCCAGCAAAACCAACGGCATGCGTTTGTGTACCCAGTGAACTCAGATAGATATATAACAAACATTAAACAAATGGGGAGGCTGACGCATTTTGAGACGGATGTGAAATCGTGAAAACGTGATAAACATTTGATTTGCTCACGGACTCACGGGAATGATTTGCTCACGGACTCACGGGAACTTCCACCATTTGCTCCTTGCCACTCTTGCCACCGACCCGGATACATTTTGTTTGGACCGTTTGGCTCACGTCGCTGATACATCGCTTCCGTGTGTAGCGGCCTTCTTGGCGCGTTCGGCGCGGCTGCGCGACCCTTCTTCCTCTCCGGCTGTCAGGGAGAGAGGAGACGAACGCAGCAAGACGAAGAACATTTTAAGGAAACAAAAACAAACACCTCAACAATCTCACCTCACTAACAACAAGTTGGCAGCAAAATGTCAGCACAGCAAGCAAACAACTTCAACTTGAAATAGGAATCCTCCAGCTTATACATGGCCGCATGGATATTCAGGGGAAAAACCGTCAATCTTTTCTGACCATCCTGTTGTTCCACCGTTTGCTTTCTCATCAAAGGATGCCAGCAGGCTTACAGATTATAAATTTGCTTGGGTTGACAACAATCTGTTTTCAACAGAACCGTGATGGGTCAGAGATGGTGCACACAAGCAAGGGAGGCCCAATCTGAACGTGGCGATGCAGTCTCCACAGCTTTGCTTCAGCAAACTTTGTAGCAGCGATTGATTTTGCAGAATATTATATGCATAATTATCCTATTTGGACATGCTTGAATTCGATTCTATAATTCCCCAGAAGAAGCTGGGCTTCACTTGCGCATGAAAAATGCAGGAAACATTTGAAGCAAACGACTTCGTGGCAGTATTCATGACTGTGTAGTTGGCTTAAAAACATGGTAAAAAAAATGAAAAAAATACAACCAGACACTGACCCAGACATTGAACCACATGCTGCACATGCTACATGTACAAGACATGTATCGGCTCATCAGGTGCCTTCACTGCAGACGTCAAACGAGCTTTCGGATGGGCTGGAACCACCTTTAAATGCAAAGTCAACTGAAGGCCACACGCATTGGGTCCATGGGTTGGCCATGCTTCATCACCGACAGGCTTTCCTAGTTTTCCCAACTTTGTACAGAGGGAGTTTATGAGGCCAAGACAACCTTTACAAATTCTTTGAAATTTTGCATGACGCCCGATCTGGTTGCAGCCTGTCAATTGTGATGTTCGATCTCCCAAGCTAGTGCAGCTGGCAAAGCTGACCTGTGGATGCAGCAGAGCTATTTAGCGATATGTCTATCTCATTATGTTTTATGCAACATTTGTAGAATTGAAGTTGGATTCTTCATCATTCATGATTGAGCACAGTGTTGTGCTTTGTGATTGGAGTTTACCTTCAGACTGGACCAGGAGGTTTGGTGCCAGAGGATGCAACAATCGTCATCGGCTTGGTTAAATGATTGAAAGCAGACAGGTTGCCTTAGGTTTATTGAGTTTTTGGCATGGACGGTGGCACATGACGCACAACATTTTGTTCATTTGTTGCTGCTTGGATACTGTATCCTCGTAGCTGTTTTCACTGAGATCCCAGGATCAGATCAATCTTTGTGTCCTTGTGCATGGCATCGAAGGCATCTTGGTGCGGTCAGTTTGGAACCCGCTACAGCACGCTTAAGTTCTTAGCTCCCCGTAAAGCTGGAAAGGAATTGCTGAGGCGGCCTGAAGGAGAAACCGACTCGCTGATGTTGAATGAGCTATGCACAAGTATGCGGGAGGATGCGTAATGTAACTCCGAATTCCAGTAGGCGAGGTTGCGCAGTGATTTCCCGAGCCGTACGGTGAATTGCCGAGTGATGCCCTTGTGCAGCAAAGACTGCAGAGATATGTAGAAATTCAAGAATGAAGCCAACCAGCCAGCAGCGCAATTAGTATTGGTTGCGTCAAGTAGAGCACGGTTCGGCACTGCTGTGTGTCACCATTCTTGTCCAAAGGCGACCAAATAAAGTTGTAGGGCTTTGTGTCTTGTTAGGACCAGTCACAGAGTTTTAATATGTTCTGATACCTTTCGTGTCTGCATCGGTATATTTTACCTCTTCAAGAGCTAGTCTCATAGGATCCTTGATATCTGCTGAGGAAGCAGTCAGGACATGCAAATCTGGAAGGACTGAGTCACAATGGGCCAGTTCCCCGTGCTGAGTTGGTCAGTTTTAGCTGATACAGTGTGACCACGGTACAGCGTCGCAAAGATGGTGGCAGTCCATTTTGCCTTTTGCCATTGCGTTTTGGTTCTGATCCCCTTGCCATCCAGGAGCGAATTGAGTTGCAACATCAAGATTGGCATTTACTACCAGCTTCATCGATCACGCCTACCTGCCGAGTTGTTGGCGATGGCATTGACAAGCTTGGAGATCTACTGGCAGCTGAGGTCACCGAGTATTTGAATAATCTGAGAAAATCCACCGCACCTTGCCTGAATATCTTGTTGAATGGTTGGGCAGTGTCCAAGTGATATGTTGGCTCAGCTAGCTGCGCATTTTTAGGTGTGATTTGTCTCAGCCCAGCTGGTAGATCTAGACAAACTTGCGGAACAAGGTATGCCTGCATTTCATTTGTCATTCGCTCGGGGGCTTGGTGGCACGAGCTGCAATGCCAAGCATCATGGCCAGCGCACATGCTACCAAATTGGATGTGAAGCACCTAAGCTGCCTTAGCTTTACGTTGCTGTGGCTGCCAGTGAGCGGGAGATAGTTTGCAAAAGCCGGATGTGTTGCAAATGTGGCCCAGTCATTTTGATAAGGGGTCAGGAAACCAAGGGCGGTTACTGAGTGACCGTGGCAAACATGGACCTGGACAAACTCACCATTTGAATCCATCTGAATAGATCCAAGCAGGAGTTGCAAGTAGAGTAAGTAGAGAGGTGAAAACAACTAAGATGAGATCCATTTGCGCAGCTTTGCGCAAGGTACGGCCACTTTGTCAGCTTAAACTCACCACATCTTGGAATCAGATCGGGGCATCCCTTTACTTGCTGGACCGCTCTGTGCTCAGTTCATTGTTCCGATTGTTCCCAAAGGTGCACTTGCATCGCGAGTTGCTGAGTAGCAGCTGAGCAAGACTGCTCTTGTGACTCTTGTACAGTATCTAATTTTGTTTCTATTGCTGATGGCCTCCGCAACTTGTTGGTTACCACCCGCCCCTGATTGTACCTATGCCTATGCGCCTATGCGAGATGTCTTCGCATGGTCAAACAGCTTCCCTAAGAATTTGTCACAGAAACCTTCGCATTGCCAGAACTTTGTAATTGCATGTGATTGCTTCATTCTCACCTGAGCCAGACGCTGACTCTACAAAAAGAATGCCTAGAAGATTCCGCCTGCAGGAAAAACATGGGTGACATCATTCCTGGTCGCCTTGGACTGATTCGGCTGATTCATCAGGTGACCTTACAGGCCACAGAGCACACCCTGGTTTTTTCTTTGCGATTTTCTAGATTCTAGACAACCTATATTCATGCACGCTTATGTACATTCTTGCAAATTTTGACATTTGTCTTATGCCCGCGTTCCCATATCCTGCCACTTGCCCACAGGATCGTGACTCTAAGGGATGCGAAGAATCCTTTGAGTCTTCCAGATTCAACCGCGCCTCGGAACAAAGTTGTCCAACAGCATCCATTGAGTAACAGTTTTCTATAGTTTTCTTATGTTTTCTTGGGATTGATGATGATTCATGTTGCAATTAATTTTTACACGGTGCTGTTTTATGTGCAGACCCGGAGGGTGCTTAGTATTCAGGGCTTAGTATTCAGGGAGACTTAACACTAGCCCTGGCTGCAACGTTTTCCAGGCAAAGGACGGCCTTTTCTGGAAGAATTAGCAGATGCAAGTGGGAAGCACTGTCAGGCGAGTGTGACCATGGATATAATTTTGAGAACAAGCAGGAACATGATTCCTGATGATTTTACGTAGATTCCTTATGATTCCTCATGACTTCTCTACGTGCCTCGAAACTCCTTCGTCGGTGCTTCGCCGCTTCGCTTCAATGGTCAGGCCCTGGGTGCTTTTCAACAACGGACGGCGGTAGCCGCGACACATTGGGATGTGATGGTTCCATGCTGCACAGCGGCGATTTGTTCGAAGTGCCTCAAGCTGGATTAGAATGGATTAGACTGATTACAGTAGACAGGATAGACATGTGACAGTTATGTAATGGTGGAAAGATGATGTTGGTGGGCAATGTAGTTCCAGCTCCTGTTATTGCATTCCAATTGAATCCAATTGACAACCTTTGCGGATTGGTTTGGGTCATCCTGGTGACTGTTTGCCAAGCTGCGGATGTGCACAGAAAGGCTGCCAAAAAGCTGTGCAAAATGCATCGGAATTTGGAAGGCATGTCCTGCATATGTCCTTGCATGTTCGTTCATATTTGAAGTCCTGCTTGCCAGGAACACCTTCCCGTCTCCAAGCATTTTTACTGGGCACTTATGGCCCTTCTGGCGGCTCGACGCGGCAGTGGGCTTCGAAGGAGCGCTGGCCCAGCACCAGGAAAGAGCAGGAGACGCAGCTGCCGAGTTCAAACGGAGCATTGATGACGTTCAAGCAGAACAGGCGCCGCGACGGAAAACTTCAAATCAATTTGATCAAAAGTTTTGAAAACTGCAAATCGATGAAATTTGCTGTGATTTCTTCAATTTCTTCTGATGCTTTCTTCAATCTCACCCATGCGATGCTCAGGCGCCTTTGGTCGATCAAGAGAGCAACTCGCAACCAGGGTGACTTGGAAGAGGTACTGTAATTGAATCGAGACAGATATGTCAAGAAGGGGGAGAGTGATAGCACCGACTGCACCTGTATAAAGAGTGTAAAGGGGCATAGGCAGCAACCTCTGGAATTGGCCAGAGATGTAGCGGATGGACTCAAAATTCATCAAACTCATGGCTCGGCTGATCTTCTCCCAAATGCAGAGATATGCGCACAAACTGGTAGCAGCCGCAGCCTGGTAGCCTGCCATATCCTTGCGATGGCTTGGGATTTCTCCTCCGTTTGGACAGTGGCTTGAGATTGAGGCTGGTGAGATGGCGAAAATCCAGCGATGCTGAGGCTGCCATCCTGACACACAATCCAGCAACCGGGTAAATGCATACAAACGACGCCTTTAATGTATATATATGTATATATATATATACAAATAATCGTTGCCCCCTAATACTAAAACCACCACTTAATCATGAATACCCGGAGGAGTTTTTAGTATCGCGGGGATTTAGTATAAGGGTGCGAACCTCCTCCCTAATATTAAATTAAAAACATCAAAAAAACCCTAAATTTTGCTATGTCAAAGTCAGTAAATTTCCTTGTTGAATTCTAATTAGAATATTGCCAAAAATTGGATTTCGAAGGTTTCCCTAGTATTAGAATAAACACCCTAATAAAAAGAACTTTTTTTTTGACTTTAAAGGACCGGGCCCTAATAAAAAAACCACCACGGTGTTGACTAGTTTTCATTATTAGAGGGTGAAACCCTCAAATGGGACCTTCGTTTTTGGATTGTTTTCTAAAGGGGATCAATTAAACATCAAATTGGCCAACTTCAATTTTCCCAAAATTGAAAACGGACCCTAGTTTTTAATATTTGGGGTATGTTTAGTAATAGGGAGAAGAGATTATACATACACACACATACAATTTACATATTTGCAGCACACGGACGCATAAACCAATGTATATATAACTGTATTCCATGAATAGATGGATAGATGAATGGATGGATGGATGGATGGATGGACAGACAGACAGTCAGCCAGACCGCCAGCCACCCAGACAGACAGAAAGATAGATGGATAGATGGATAGATATATGTATGTGCATATTTTGAAGTCAGTTCATGTGGATTTTGCTGCAGTTTCTGTTTTATTTACACGTTTCTGCCCGCAAACCTGGTAGGTTGAGTTCAGGCCCAGCATGCTCCAGGGGCTTTCCTCTCTCTACTGGCGGCGGGTGACCTACACAGTCCACTTTCCATTTGCAGATGTGCACCTCTTCACCATTGGCAAGGACTGTGCCCCACAGGTGTGCATAAAAACTCCAAGAAAAGACTGCAAACTTGGAAGATTGAAACGGTAGCTGCCAGCAGGGTTGTTGCAGGTGTTGCACGGAGGAGTAGTTCAGTCGATTCTTGTCACAGGTGAGCGGTATATATTCTTGTCACATTTTTTTGCACTTCGAATCAGATGAATATTTGTCAGATTGAGCCTATGAGGACCGGAAGCTACTGTCTTGGTCCGTTGAGTTTATCGACCTCATGATCAAAAGCATCTTTTCTGAGGGTGGATAAAAATGCCACGCAAGTCAACAAAGCTAGCAGAACACAAACGTGGAGTTTCTACCTGGCCTTCAGTTGTCAACTTCCCTGAGTTGGGATTATGCCAACTTCAGTTTTTGCTTTGCTCAGTTGTTTTCTTTTTACTATGAACTCCACCCGAAGCGACTACGGTCGGTACGATTTTTGCGCGTGTTTGCGCCACATTACACATTTAAATTGCAGAGACTGTTACAAGGACGACCCTGAGGCCCCGAGGCCTCAAGATACATCCAGTTGAAGGAGTTGAAGGATGTTGAATGTAAGTTTGGCACATGCAAGTGAAACACTTGAGCTGTGACAGTCTTTGAATCTATGGCTATGGCTGTCAGCAGTCTTGTGGCGGCACGCTGTGTACAGCGCAGTGCGGATGGATGAGGTTCTGCTTCCAATACAATTTTGAGGCTTCTTTGAAAGTGGAAAGGATGACCAACTTTCTTGATTTTCCTGTAGGAACCTTCATGAAAGAAAACTTGACCAGATCCAAAACATTGCAGAGCTGAAAGTGAGTCCATTTTTGAGTTTGAAATCTATTTGGCATACCTGGCCTCACTTAAAGTCCGACTCTGCTGGCCCACGTTTCTACATGGGAATTTCCTGCTCGACTTTCAACGAGCTGGCAGTTGTGGGCGTGAAAGACATTCGAAAGCAGGCAGCACCGGCAAAAGAAAGTTCCTGGGTGCAGCGCTTTGCTGAAACAAGATGATGCTTGTACTGAACTTGAAGACCTGTACAGATGTTCTACTGAAATTGTCGACTGTCGACGTTCCTTTCTATTGGTAGAGATTCCAAACCCAGCCACAATGATAACATCGAACACGCCCGAGCCATGAGGCGATGAGTACCTTTCGTCTGTTGAACGATTCTGCGAGTGTTGGGCCATATCCTTAGTGTAAGATGAGTTGACAGAAGGTTGTTCCCTGTAATATCCTAGAAGCAGCCAAAGAGTCAGTACACGTCCCTTGTGTTTCCTCGAGTGTGTGTTCGTCCACGTCATCATATCTCAGGAGATGCTACCTTCCATGAACATGCGGAGAGAGGTTGGCATGATTTGGCATGCAGGGATGTCTTTCCAGACAATGCCTTTCCACCTGTGGCCGTGCAAATAATTGGTTCATTTTGTTGAGAGCGAAGCAGGCAGCCCAACTTGCCAACAAAGTACTTGTTGATTCCTCCAACCACGCCTTCATCCATGAGCGGTTGAACCTTGTCGCCCTCCATCATCGCAGTAGCACATTTGTTGTGGACTGCACGTTCTTCGCAATGGCTGAGTTGCTGGTAGGGTGCTGCTTCTGCAGTGCTGTGGGAGAAACTCTATGTTTGTGGCGGCAATGACGGCCAGGGCTCTTAGCAGAATCAGCAGTAGCAGACGCAGCTGCCATTTTCAGGAGCGTTTCTCTCTGATACTGCCTATACCGATTATACTGCCAGCTTGAGTCTGCTTGCAAGTCAGCTAAGTCTCTGCTTGCAAGCCTGCAATCATGTTGACATGGCGCCGGTTCAAGCACTGGGGACTTGGCTCTGTACATTGCATGCCGGGGCTCAAGGTGCCAACACCCTGATGGAGGTTGAAAGATTTGACCCAGAGGCAAGGGCTTGGATTCAGATCAGATCAGGCAGAAATAGATCCTGAATCAGGAATATGCACTGAATATGCTCCGTTTGAATTGTATATATTAATGTATGAGCTCCCCGGAAAGCTCCCCTTGAATTATGCCCCAAATCTAGAGAACATCCCGCATTTTCAGTGCACAAAAATGAAAGGGGCATCGGGGAAGTATTCGCACCATATGAATCCATATGCACCTTTCATGCTTCATTGAGTTTTCACTCTTGGATGTTTCTGTGCTTTGAGGTTGGGCAGTGGGAGGCGCTTCCATCCATGCTGTTGAGGCTGGTTTGGGAATTTGGGGTGATCATTTCCTTGAAAGGAGCCCAACAAGGAAATTTGGCAAAAATTGCCCCAACATATCAAACATGTAGCTTCCCATCAGACTAACCAAGCCAAGGATATGGGTAAGGTGTCGTGATGGATGTGACTTGTTAAGTTGGCACATCCGCTTGCTTCTAAAGAAAGATAAAGAAAGGCCAGAGGGAGTGGATCCAGAAAGTGGGTGTCCAGGCGTGATGGCCCTGCCGCTGCAGCACTTGCCGGAAGGCGGCGCTCCTGGTTAGTTGGGCCTTTGTACCATTCGCTGCTGAAGCACGTGGCGTGATTTACAATTTCGCCATTCTGCATTGCTGCATTTGTTTGATGCCTGTCGATTTCTCGAGTCCTCACGTTTGTCAGCCTGATGGATGAGCCAGTGACGTGTTGTTTCACGAAAGCGCAGTGAGTTGCACTGACGATTGAACCATTGCTCATTGACCTATATTAATATGCAGATATATGATGATATATGCAGTATGAAGCTCGCTCTTTCTCTCTATATGCACATAAATAAATAAATACTAGACTACACACACATATATATATATACACATTGTCACTCACTATGCGCGACACCCTTTGATTGTTGAATATGTTTAACTTGCTTTCGACCCTGGGAAGAGCATGTCGTGTGTACCCACTGGCGCAATTATCTGGACGGAGTATTATCAATGATTCTTGGTTTCGAGTTGTCAGACATGGCAGAGTTTTACTTTCCAAGGATTTGGGTTTGTGGCGGCTTTGATGGGCAGCAATCCTTGAGCCTGAGGCGCGAAGCAGTCACTGCTGCAGAAATGAAGTTTGAAACGCGTGTTCCATCCTGCACACAACGACTCACAACGACCCCAAATGCGGCCTTTGCATCGCTGGGTCCGAGCCATCCCTCCAGTTCCATTGAATGCTTCGATCCTCATCGTGGAATTTGGAGGCGCTTGTCACGTTAGCGTTTGCTACATGACCACTTACGACCACTGGCCGTGCACGTCATCGGAATATAGCTAATATGACTATCTAACATTATCTAACCTCTTGTTTGATGAGTTTCGCCGTTTTGTTTAGCCAAGTAATTTGTTACACATGTCGTTACTTTACGTTGCTACCCTCGGGACTGTGAACGTAGTTTTGTCATGTTTTGTCCATGTCGTTCCACGTCGCTACCTTTGATCCGCTTGATCCGCTTCCAGGAGGCTCAGGTCGATGCTCTCACGTCGCGCTGGTGCTGCATGTGAACGGATCTCCCAGTGGCAGTTGAAGGAATTTAAACACTTGGCAACCACTGGTAGGAATTGGTCTGAAGTTCTATATATAGTTCTCTCAAAATCAGCAAAGGTTGGGCCTCCAAGTCTCCACTCGTTGGATGCATCGTGTTTTTGTGTGCCCGAGGCTGTTGTCAGTGGTCAGCTCTACAGCCGGCATCCAAGCTTCAGACTGAACAAGTCATCTCCCCGAGCTGCGAGTGGCCGGGGCAATGGCTCTCCGGGCCAAGATGGCCAAGTATTTTCGGTGAAAAAAAACAATCTGCCAACACTTGGGGTGCCTGGTCAGCAAAACCGCAGTGGCATCGAAGATAGAAGACTGGCAGAGGGCAGAGGGAACGGTTTAGACACTTTCCACTTGCTGAGTCTGCGGTGGCTACGATGGTGCGCAAAATCTTGCAGATTGCGAACGCCTTGACCCCGCTCAGGGAGGCAAGGTGGGGGGAGCAACAACAAGTTGCATTTTGCTTACTTGCACATGGGACTGAACCCTAAGGCTCTTCAGTGAAGTTTTTTTTTAGAGCGACTGGTTGCACCCTTGGGCATGTTGAAAGATGGTGAAAGGTATGTGGGAATTGCTTCCTTCCATGCCTCGCCGATGCGGATACTGTGTGTCTTGGATTGGCGAAAAAAGGATATCATTGTGATATCAGTGATATCGTTTTGACAGTAACGCCTGAGATGGCGATGGAGAGGGGAGACCAGACGGAATCAGTCACCCAGCAGAGTCAGACCACCCTGAGTCAATCACCCCCCACGATGGAGTCAGTCACCCTCCACAGCCCCACTGGGGGCGAGGGGTGACTGCCCTTCGGCGTGCCTCGTGGGCCATCAAAGTGACATGGTTTCTTTATGGTAGGGTTGGTTCAGGGTTGTTTCAAGGTGTATTGGGGTCTATTTAGGGTTGGTTTTAGGGTTGGTTTAAAGTTTCTGCAGGGTTTCCTCATGTCTTAGACAAGCGAAGAGGCTTCTTTGACGTGGCCTTCTTTAAATGATTTTGGATCCTTGAAAATCCAGGGAAAATCCTGTCCAAATCCTTCGCGAGCCTTTCCTGGATTTGTTTAGCTCTAGCTTTGATTTTTTTCTATGTTGCTTTCAGTGGGTTCACTGCATGACAAGTGTGTTTACAAAATGGAATTTGTAACAACAACCACCTCCGGAAGTCACAGGGGAAAACTGGGAAAAAGTTAGGTTTTTCTAGTTTTTTAAGGCTTTCTTGTTTTTTTAAAGGTTTTTCTAGTTATTTTTGTTTCTTTATGTTTTTCTAGTTTTTCTTAGTGTTTGCTAGTTTTCTCTAGCATTTGCCTGCTGACGCATTCATACCAAGTGAAACTAGATTAGGTTAGAAACACCTCAAGGCAGAGGTTCCGGTCGTGAAATGTGAGGAATGACCTTTTTAAACACAGGAATCAGGGTCGTTCCAAACAGGTTTAAACAGTAAACCGTTCAAACACGTTTAAAGTTTTGATTCATATGTTTAAACCGTTTAAACGTATTTATCGGATTCTGGACATGGCAGCGCTGATATTGGAGCGGTCGGATCTTCGACTTCTTGCTGTGACGTTTGAACATGTTTAAGCATGTGTTTAAACAGTTTAAACAGATTTCCGCATTTGAAAGTTGGCGGCCGAGAAGACTCAAATGTAATAATATGAGTGATTTGAGTAGTAAGAACGGGTGAGCGAGAAAGAAGCACCAGGGTGATGTCACGAGCAGCAGAATTTCTCAGTGCTTGATTCTGCAAGTGCGCATAATCTCATGCGGTTGGGCCCTCAATCTCTTGGAATTGGTTTAAGCATGTTTTAACATTTGTTTAAACATGTTCGCCCCAACCCGGACGTTGCTCCACACTTACAATCGTCGTCGTCGTCATCATCATCATCATCACCACCATCATCATAATCATCATCTTTATCTTCATGAGGGGTCAAAATTCGCCACCCCCTCTGAACAATATGTTGATTGGGGTAAAAACATCAACTATATCTCCATGAGGGATCAAAATTCGCCACCCCCTATGTTGATTGGGGTAAAAACATCAACTATATCTTCATAAGGGATCAAAATTCGCCACCCCCTATGAGCAATATGTTGACTGGGGTAATAACATCATCTTTATCTTCATAAGGGATCAAAATTCGCGACCCCCTATGAACAATATGTTGACTGGGGTAGTAAAACCAACTTTATTTTCATAGCCACCTGAAGTCAGACGCGGAGCAACGTTAGGGTTGCAGCGAACATGTTGGCACCAAGCCCCACGTTCGACCATAACCCACAAGATCTCTCCTCTACAAACTATATAAATCTACACCCTCCAAACACACGTTCAACAAAGACAAAAGGTCAAGCATATGAGTCATGCTAGGGGAATCCAATCGTCATAAGGGATCAAACCCCCCCACCCCCTCTGAACAAATATGTTGAATGGTTTATTAACTTCCACTTATCGTCATAAGGGATCAAACCCCCCACCTCCTCTGAACAAATATGTTGAATGGTTTTTTCATGATTTTTCGTTTCGGCTTATTTTCATGAGGGATCAAATCCCACGGGGCTCATGAGGGTCACCATGATCTTCATGATATGATATGATATGATATGATGATGCCGATGATGATGATGATGATGATGGTGACGATGATATAGATGGTGACATCACGCGATTGGTTCCACAATCTTTCGGAATTTGTTTACACGTGTTTGAACTTTTGTCTAAACATGTTCGCTGCAACCCCTAGGTTTGCCCGCGGCCAATCCCGCATATCCTTTGACATGCTCAAATCCCTGCGCACGGTTCAATTTTTTACTTTCCAAAACAACAAGCACCAAAACCCTAAAACCTAAAACCCTAAACCCTAAATTAAAACCCTAAATCCTGAAAACTTAAAGTCAAATTCACTGCGTATAGCCAGTGTTTTCATTCATCTTCTGGTGATAAGTATATCACATTGTTTGGATGTGTTGTTTGAGTGTGGGCGAACCAGGGGGTTGCGGGGAACATGTTTAAACTAATTCAATGTGCACGTGATCTCACGAGGTTGGGTCCACAATCTCTTGGAATTTATTTACTCAGGTTTGACCCTTCACTCTTGACCTCTTGACTCTTTGTCCAAGTCTCTTGAAAACAGTTGCGCGTCTTCGGGTCCCTGTGGAAGGAGCTGGTTTGGTCGGACTGGTTCCAGGGAACCCCCCACCAGGTCACATGTGGTTCCGATCCCCACTTTCCAGATTTTTTTAAAAACATGTTTAAACATGGGTTTAAACATGTTTCAACATTTCCTATCATCACCCCGTGCTCCCCTGAACTGTTTAAACGTTTGGTGTTTAAACATCGTTTAAACATCAATGTTTAAACCGTTTAAACACATCCTCCGCCCAACCCTGATAGGAATATCTCGGAAAAGGGGAAATATATCAGTGCAGTTCAGTGCAGGGTGGGTTAGTGGACTTATTATGTTTTCTTCAGTTGTATTCTGGTTTTCTTTAGCCTAATCTAGTTTGTACTTCGATTTTGTTAGCCTCAACTAGCCGCTATGTTTTCCGTCATGATTTAGAGCGGACCTGATCAAAGCGGCCCTGTAGGGGATTCAATGATCATGGATTGTTTCAGGGTTTATTTAGGGTTGACTTAGTGTTGGTTTGGTGATGGGTTTCGTCAGGATTTGTTTTAAGGTTGGTTTAGGGTTTGTTTAGGGGTGGTTTAGGGTCTATTTAGGCTTGCTTGAGGGTTTATTTAGGCTTGGTTTAGGGTATATTCAGGCTTGGTTTAGGTTTATTTGAGGTTAGTTTAGGGTTAAAGGTTAATGTAGGGCTTCGTCAAGGTTTGTTTTAGGGTCTCTTTAGGGTTTACTTATATAGTGTTGGTTTTGGGTTTATTTAGGCTTGGTCTAGGATTAAGGTGAAATTTGGGTTTCGTCAGGGTTTGCTTGAGAGTTGGTTTCGGGTTTCTGTAGGGTTTGTTTTGGGGTTTATGTAGTCTTGGTTTGGGGTTTATGGATGCTTGGTTTAGGGTTTCTTTTGTTTTGGTTTAGGGTTGAATTGTTGTTTCGTAGGGTTTGCTTCGGGGTTGGTTTATGGTTTGTTTTAACGCTGGTTTGGGGTTTACTTAGGGTTTGCTTAGGGTTTGTTTATTCAAGGTCGGTTTAGGTTTAGGGTTTATGTAGGGTTAGTTTAGGTTTTGTTTAGGGTAAATTTAGGGTTGGTTTAGGGTACATCTCGGGTTGGTTTAGGGTTTCTTGGTTTAGGGGTTTAGGTTTATTAGGGGGAGAGAGAGAGAGAGAGAGAGAGAGGGAGAGAGAGAGTTTGAGAGAGAGAGAGAGTGAGAGAAAATTGGAAAATGAGAGAATGAGTGAGAATGAGAGAGTGAGAGGGCCGGTATGGTCTAGTGGATAAGATGCATCCCTCATGCGTCAGACCCGGGTTCAGTACCCGGGTGCAACACTAGGCGGACAGGCGGGCCACTACCCCATCGCTGCAGTTAAGGGGATGAGCTAGGGTCCGAATGAGAGAGTGAGAGAGTGAGAGAGCCAGAGAGCGAGCGAAAGAGCAGCAAGGTTATGAATTAAGATGAACAAAGAACAGAACGCCCTTTCACATTCCGCTTTCTTTTTTTGCATCGGGTGCAAGGCCGGTGCTGCATCCTGATCGTTTCCAGGCCTTGCTTGCACTTTGGATATATAGAGACAGCGTCAAGAAACACATGGAAACAGTGAGAAGTGATGAGAAGTGAGTTGGAGTGAGACGACGACGGTGCAATACCACCCTCGTAGGTTGATCCCCAGCTCCGCAAGTCTGCGCAAAGCTGTGGCTGGGACATTGTCAAAAAGTAAGTGTTTGGGTTTCGGAATCGGACACGTATTGCTCAGAACATGTACTAGGTCGCTGGGTGGTGTGCTCGCACCGGCTCAGTGTTGGACACATAGATGGTTGACCATTGTCCATTTATCGGAACGAGGCAAGATCGGGTCTTTAACCCCTCTTGCCGATTGGCCCAGCAAAAATTTTGAGCCGAAACATGTGCTCATGTACGAGACCAGGCATATCTCCACACAGGTTACTACACTGTGGCAGAGCTCATTCAATTAAAGATTGATTTTTTTTGGCAGCCTTGACTGCAAGAATGTGATCAAATATCATGGACGATGCCTTCGCTTCTTATTCCTTCTCCGCAGTGCTGCGGCTACCAGTGAATTTGATATGATTTTGCATTACGACCAAGAGGCCAAGACTACAACAACAGTAACCGATATGGTGCGTCATAACTCTGCTACCATGGCAAGCAGGTAAGGGCTGCAAAGAAGCCAAAGATTACTGCCCGAAGTGAACTCCCAAATTCAGTGGCCATTGTCTCTCTGCTGGGAGTGCGAGCTAATCCGGTTTGAAGCCTTGTGGCCTTGAAATGGCCTCCGCCATGGATGGGCAGGAGCAATCTGCAGAGGCCGCAGATGATGGGATCAAGGTTGTGGTTGTAATTTTGCAGGAGCCTCACAATCTACACATATTGCAACATTGTCGCCTTGGCCTGTTTGTTTGCTGTCCTCGATCTTGTTACTGATGCATTGTTGCTGTTGGAACCACTTGGACCTCACTCATTCACCGCTTACAGCTTTTGGGGTTTCCTGTGTTGCTGTGGGTCTAGGCTATTGGCCCAGAGCAATGGCCTCGAAGAACTCGCTGCCATATTCAGAGAGTGACTTGACCCACACCACAGGAGACACGGGTTTGGAGAATCTACATTTTCCGCACCAAACAACCATAAAAAAGGCTCCTGATGTTTACTATACTTGTTTTGTACCCAAGGGTCCTGCAAAATCCAGCCTAGCAGGGCAGCAAGACCGAGAACAATAGGGCTAAAGAGGCGAAATAGGGTTGAATTGGATCGGTTGAATTGGATTCTCATATAGCGGAAATTCGTTGCGTCTTGTCGCAGTTTTGCCACCATTCTTTTTTGCAATTTGTACAGGTTATGGATTCCGATGGATTCTTACAGCTGACTTGTTGGCCTGAGGTTCCAACCAATTCGCAGGTGGCCCAGGGCATCAGAAACAGTGTTGCCTGGAGCGTTGGCAATCCTACGCTGGGGCAATGTTCTAATCGGGCATGCATGATGATACAGAGTTTATGTCAAGTTTATGTGAAGAGGTTAACTAACCAAGATGGCTGAAATTGTCACTTCTGTGAAACGTTGGGTGTCCCGTGTGCATGTATCGACTCCAATACAGGTGGCCAGCAGCGAGCCATGCCACTGCGTGGCACCGAGTGGCGAAACACGCCAGAGCCAAAGAGCTAAAGTCCATTGGCTCTCCATGCTCTCCTGGGCAGCTGAAATCTCTGATAAAGCAGCTTGCAGAGGTGGAGTGCTTGGACCATCTTGGACCTGGTTGGAAGATGTTGGAAGGGCTTTTTTGCCATGCTTTGAAGGAGATTCCCTGGGAATATTCATATTCCTTATATTTCCTTATTAAATTACTGGTTTACTGTTGCTTGAAGTGCCACTTCGGATCTGGGCGTTGTTCTCATTGCCCTGGATTTTGCTTCTCCAGTGGCTGGGGTTGTCTCCCAGGGAGGTAGCAATATAGTCCTCTGATGCCTTGTTCCACTTGTCTCCTCTCCAGACTTTTCGGTGTGCAGCTGGGCGCAGATCGAGTGGTAACCGTTCTTCTTCGTTCCTTATTGGATTCTCTTATTTTCTATCTGATCAACAGCTCAGCTATCAAATTGGAAGACAAAGGTATGCAGGGCCGAAAGATGATCTCATTGATTTGCAAGGTACTTCAGCCGATTGGATGTTGTCCATCATTCTTGTCTTTGATCTGCCACATGTGCTGAAGCAGGCTCTTCCAGAACTACATCACATTGATGTCCGGCAACCAATTTTGGCCAGTAAAAAGTTTGACCGAATTGCCAACATGATCACTGTGCCTGGAATGTGCTGCATGTGAATTTGTGGAATGGCACTGTTTGTATCAACTACTGCATCTCTGCCAAAGTGTTTGTTGCTCCTCAACTCCTTGACCTTTACTTTTGGAGCGTACTATCAGGACCTATCAGGACCTATCTGTGCCATTCATCTTAAACGTTGCATCACTCCTGAACGGAGCTCAGCGACTGAGGCAAGGGGCTCCTCCAACATTTTATACTCCTGGGCCTTGTTGCGCTACACTGAAGGGTCAGGGCCCGAAGCCTCGAAAGATCTCGAAAGACCTCGACAGGTTGTGAACTTATTTTGGCTCTGTTGTTTGTTCTCAGTCCTGCAGACCTGCAGCTGCTATTTCAGCTATGTGATGTAACTAACTAACAGATTGATACAACTGAATATACACACCGCATACACACACATTCACACACAGATATAAATAAATATATATATATATATGAATGTAGTATATATATATTAATGTATATATATATATATTTACATACATGCATACATGCATACATGCATACATGCATACATGCATACGTGCATACGTGCATACGTGCATACGTGCATACATGCATACATGCATACATGCATACATGCATACATGCATACATGCATACATGCATACATGCATACATGCATACATGCATACATGCATACATGCATACATGCATACATGCATACATGCATACATGCATACATGCATACATGCATACATGCATACATACATACATACATACATACACTGTGGTACATACACGCATACATACACATACACATACACATATACATATACATATACATACACACATACATATACATATATACACGCATGTATATATATATATATATCCTGGGTATATATATAATATACATACATACATTCACACACACATATATATATATATGTATGTACGTACAATATATATATATATGTATATATATATATGTTTTGTAAGTATTTATTTACATATATTAAAAAATAATATGTATATAAACTAATTGATGCATTCCAAACCGCTGTGTTGCCTTTGCATTGTGATGCATCTCGATTTATGTGGCTCGCAGCTGTTGGTTCTCGATGAGTAGCGGCTAGATTCATTGCAAAAAGAACGCCAGATTCTATATGTTCTGGGTTTCAGCCGCCTGGAAGCATGTGCAGACTGCAACGAACTAGTATGCAAGCTTTTTGATAGATCATGTACATGCAGCCAAGTAGTGACCTGAAAGACGTCCACTCAGGTTTCGGATCCAGGCAAACACTGATATGAGCCTGCACAAGTTTACATTTAGTCCAAGGCATGAAAGATGCAGCCGTGCCTTGTGCATGATGGTGAGGGATGCTTGATGCAGAATGCTCTCACCATATCGGGTGCTCGGTATTCAGCCTGGGTGCAATGAGGAAGAGCTCAGAGCTGCGTATAAGAAGCGTGCGCTGGAAACCCACCCTGACAAGGGAGGCAACGTGGAGGAGTTTCGTTCTGTGAAGACTGCCTATGAAGCTCTCCTCAAAACGGTGCCTACACAGCCATTGACACGCAAACCATCGAACGGCTCCAATTCTCCAAGCTCAGACACTTCAGTCTTCACACCATTCAGCACGCCATTCCCTGATGCTTTCAGGGCAGCAGCAGCAGCTGCAGCTGCCTTCAAGGCACCGACAAAAGGGAGTCAACGAAGCGAACCGCGAAAAAGGCGGCGCACCTTAGAAGAGACAATCGAGTTGGCTTTTGCTGAAATCCCGTCAATGCACAGGATCAACCGAGCGCCAAAAGCTGCACCAACCCCTAAGGCCAAGCCGGTGCCTTCACCGAAGGCAAATTCAGGACCCAAACTGGTGAGAACACCAGAGCGACCACCAGAGCGACCACCAGAGAGACCACCAGAGAGACCCATGGAATCGGCTCAAAATGATAGTGCAACTGAGGCCAGTGTAGTGGAGCATGCTTTTGCCGCAAAGCTGTGGGCTCGTTTGTTGCAGCTTACAGAGGAGAAGCGCTCTGAAGCTATCTCATCGTTGCCTTCAAAGACCAAGGAACGCCTTGAAGCTTTTTTGAGAGCGAAGAAGCGCGAACGGTCGACGCAAGGTGAGACTGCAGGAGATTCTGAGTCGGAAAGCAGTTCTGAGAGCAGCAGCTCCAGCACTGCCTCTTCAGATGCCGAACCCAGCAAGGAATCCACGAACGATGCTTGGACTATGCCTGGACTTTGAACGGCAGATTTCTCTTGCCTTTTTATGGTTTTCTAATGTTTTTTTGTACACCCAAGAGACTAGTTTGAACTCCTATTGCAGGGCTGGAGTTTTGAGACCTGTGCAGTGGGGTTTATGTTGGTTCTTGCCACGTAGGCAAGAAGACCTGCAAATGTGGCAAGCGCAGCCACGGCAGCCACTGCGGCAACTGCAGCCAGGACAGCAAACGCGGCAAACGCGGCACATCCTGACATACCTATGCGACCTATGCCTGCTGAGTCTGCTCCAAGTGTAAAGGCTCTGAACTTCCAAGACATGGAGCGTTTGGAGGCAAAGATCCGAGGCATTGAGGACAAGGCAAAGCAGCGGGGTTTCATCAAGACTCTGACAGAAGCTACTCGTCTTGCTCTTGCGGCTTGGATTCATCAGATTATAGATGTCTGATGTGTATATTTTTCTTGGTTATCTTGGTTGTATTTGGCCCTTGTTTAGACATCTATGACATGTGCATCATGTTACTTGTAGGGGTCAATCATCATGTGCTCGATCTCTTCTGATCATTCTGATCTCTTTGTTATGTTTGCCACACCTGAGGAGAAACACATCAGATCAAAGCGCGACGCTCCTGCTAAGCAGCGCCCCGTGTCACACTGATTTTACACACCAAGCGCAGTCCAAAATGATCCAAGGATGCACCCGAAGGCCATAAACGCCATAAACAATCTTTAAGGTCTTCAAGAGGTGAAGAGTCAAAATGAACAGAAGATACAATAAGAATCAATAAGATACATACACACAGAACATGGATGGATATATGATGATATATGATGATATATGATGATGGATATGGATAGATAGATAAGGATGACAGTCGGAACTATCCAAAGGAATCAACTTTCTGGCGTTTGGTGGGTCCTTTTGTGCCTTTGATGCAGTCCTTATTGGGAAAGTTGTGCTAGGGCTGCTAGGGGAGCAGCAGGAACCCTTCGGACTTAATGATGCGTCTGCTCAAATGATGCCCTTGCGGCATCTCTTGGACTGCTTGTGAGACGATTTTTGCTTAGGCCTTTGGAAGCATTTTGTCGCCATACAGCTGGCCTTGTTCCGCAATGTGAAAGACCTGGAGCGGGATGTGGAGCTAGCGAGTTGCTCTTGTATTTTTCTGTTGTAGATGATGTAGGCACATTTCAGCCTGTCCATTTTTGATGTGAAAGCTCGAGGCAAACCACAAGAGCTGTCCAACGTGATATATGCTCTTGGCCTCCTGAATTTCAAGGCAGGCAAGTCGCAAGCCGTCAGATTCGGGAGTCTTTTGGAGGAAGGACATGGCAGCAGAACAGACAGAGACATCCATTTTGACAGACCTAGTCGAGGATTCCTTGCCATGATGACCATATGGCATTGCTATGGCTTTGCCCCGCTCTGAAGCTTTGCTTCGTATCTTCCCATCGAAGGCTGAGGAGCTGCTTCTTCCCGCTTGCGCTGAAGCACGGCGAAGGACAGTTGCTGGAGTTTGTTTGGGCTCAGTATCAGCCCCTCTGTCATTCACATCCTTCCTGCTTTTGAGGACGCAGGAGCTCTCGCCACAGGACGCAACTGAAGCAAGCAAGTCTCAAGCTGCAATGGATACTTTACTCAACCTGACTTGTGACCTTTTGTGTCTCTGTATTGATTGGTGTTGGAGTGCTGGCTTTTCCTGATTTGGCATTCATCGCATCTTCTTCATAGGATATGCGATATGAGGCTGTTGCGCTTATCGGAGCTGCTGGACGCTGAAGCAAGATAAACAAAGACAAAAAACAACAACATGGTAGGACAACAAGCACGAAGGGCAGCCCAACTGATAGGAATATTTGCCTAGCAAAAGGAGCAATAAGACAGGCAGGACCACCTGTTCAATGTGTTTGCAGTGCTCAAGCGATAACAGCATTCATTGCCAGTTGGCAGTTTGGCAGTACGGCGGCATGCACGAAAAACACAAAAGACAAAACACTGGGAAGCAGGGGCACAGCCCCATGCTGTCGAGCCACCTAGCATGTTGCGGGCCTTGGCGTTTGCATGGGCTCCGCCAGTCCTTGCGCAGAACTTCCTGGATTGCAGCCTGGCTGAATGATTTTCTTCCTTGTTTTGGGCCACAAGGTTCAAGTCAGCTACTGGGACTGATTATAATATATTATAATCTACTATACGCTGTTGTAGTCTAATACATTCTAATACTATTTACAATTTGTTGCCTATGACATCCTCATCGTTCTTCTCATGGAACCGCGCCGAGGCGATGAGACGTGGTCGTCCTTTCGAACTCTCTTCGGGCGGAATGCAGAGCAGGGCTTTCCGAGAGATGTGGACCTGGCTGTTAGTGCGCAGGAGCTAATCCAGCAGCACAGTCCAGCCATGGAGGTCGGCAGTGCATTGGACAAAACTCAGATTTCGAAAGTGAAGGAAGTTGTGCAAAACTGAGATGCCATACAACCTATAGGACCTATAGGACTTAATTATAGGACATGTCCTTCAGCCCACTGCACTGCGGTTAAGAGGTGGATGGCGATGCAGCTTATGGGGCTTCGCTTGGGATGCGCCAGTTTCTTTGGCATGAATTGCACTTAGAGGGCAAGTCCGAGGGTTTCTGAAGTTCAGTGCATCTTGACTGTATCTGCAGGCACGCAGCGCGTTGTCACGGCACAAAAGGCTCACTCTCACTCTGGTTTCCGGTTTCGTGATGGCTAAGGTTTTTGGGAACCTGCAATCGCCCTCCAAATGTTAAAGGTGGAGACTTTTGCCTCTTGGTGAATCAGGAGTCTATGATTTTCACGACAGCCCGCCATACAGTTGCAGAAACGCCGAATTAGTTCAAGCAGCCAAGCAGCTGCTGAGCAGCTTCTGTCAAACAAGGCTTGTACGGCATGGCTTCTGCCTTGTGGGTCATCGCCCGCCATGACCATCCTGACCGAAGAAACTTCTTGCAGCATGCTAGCTTTTTGCTGGGCTCCACTATGAACCACGTGTTGGACTTCATGGAAAGCTCAGGCGATGGAACAACAGGGGAATTACAGACATGTCAGAGATGATGGACCAGATACTTGTTAATTTCATTTCTCCAAAAAGCCACACCAAGATTTGTTGGAGCATTTTTTCATTTTTGGATGCCTCCCGTGATGCAGGTTGGCCTATATCCTTGGTTGATATCCTAGCGAATCTGGAAGCAGCTGATAAAAATGAGGAGTTCTTGCTACCACCGGAGGCGCGCCGCCGGTTTGAAATGCCCAAAGTTGGCAGACAGACCTCGGTGGAGATTTTGGAGGCTGTGCGTGTTGCTGATCAGTTTCTTGCTTGGATTTTCACGGCTTCTAGGAAGGGGGCAAACAAGGACCCGGAAAGCATAGAATATGATAGCAAACCGAGAATGAAAACAAAATGCGACCGGACTGCAATGATTCAATGGAGGAGATCGGCCGGGATCAAAGTAGTTATATAAGCTTTTGAGAAGTCAGGGTTTCCCTTCTCAAAAATCGGATCGCTGGGGGGACTCATTCACATGCGTTTTGCAGGCCTTTCGTCCCGCACAGACACATTTGCTTTTGGTGCGTATTGTGCTTTGCATGGCCTAAATGAGGTTTGAGCATTCTCCGATCCGTCTTGAAGTTTGGGAAGTTGGAGTACACGCATCCCTCTCAGCGGAAGTCATCCAAATGTTGGCCCGGATCTTTTCGGTGCACGAATTCAAGTTCCGCAATCTCATCAAAGACCAGTGCCTCTGCTGAGAAAGGCTGCACAACATACACACCCCTTGTTTGGTGAGCACATCCAACACAAAAAAGATGTCGTCCTGGGAAAGAAGTCGAGTCTTGAGAAAATTTGAGAAGGACTATATGAGTACTGTTTATTACTGATTACTTAAACATTTTTGTCATGTTTCCATAGGGCGAATACTTTATTTGGACTTTCTTCCTGAGGGTGAGCTGATGAATTGACAGGTTGAATCATACAATATCATGATGCACATTCTGGCACTCGCTAATTAGTCATCAGAGAGCTTCATGTTCTATACCAGTAGGAGCGAAGCATCGACAGTGTTCGTTCAGCCACTGTGATGCAGCTCGTCTCTTGTCAGGGATTCAGAGTTTCAAACAAATTTGCTGCCGTTGCGGCAAGGTATCCCTTGTGGCTTCCAGAGAAATGTGGGACTTTGTACTGGCACCCACGGATGGATTGTATTGAGCCAGAGGATACAGATGTACCTTGATTGCAATAGAGAGATTTTCTTTCAGAGTTCCATATTTTTCTATATCTATCTGTATCGTCTGTATCTATTTTGCAATAGATACCATAGGGATCCAGAGAGCTTCGTTGGCATTCGCAATTTGGTGAACGCCTCCTCAGGAGATAACCCAGCTCTTCAGACGACGAGTGCCCCGAAGCGCCAGCTCCAAGGAGCGGCAGAAAGATTCGTTTTCGGGTTTTGTGACATTTCTTTAAATATTGCATATATTATCATATATTATCATATATTATCATATATTATCATATATTATCATATATTATCATATGTTATATTGCATGATTTTTAATATGCGCTTCGACCGATTGACCTAAGGCAAAACATTGTGACATAAGAAACGTTATGAAACGTTCATATGCTTGCAAGGCTCCTTCTGTTCACACACACATGGCTGCCTGCTTGTCAACCTCAGACTTTGTTTTCCGGACTGCAGCGGCAGGATGTCTCTTTGCTTTTCACCTCTAGGCTCTAGTTGATTCCAAGAAATGCCTCAATGCCCAGGAGGCAATTGTTGACATGGAAGGCTTCGTCGCCGAGTTCGAAAAAGTGGCGGGTGCACGCCCCAGGAACGCAGGTTTTCTGATTATTGTGTTTTTGATGTTTTTGTTTCAGATTTCATGTGAGAAGTTTGACCATATCGACTTCTGCAAGAATGTCATCCAACAGGTGCTCGCTTGAACTATGTGGACGTTTTGGTTTGTACTGTGCCATACTTGTGCCTTTTGTTGGAGCCTGTGGATCTACCAACGCTGGGCTACTTTGGCCATCCGCTCTTGCCACTTGGTGGCAAGGAGATGCAAAGAGGGTAACTGGATCGAATGACTTGTGAATATTGTGCCCAGTTCCAAATCCACCCAAACCCACAGAAGAAGATCATGCAACACCTGCAAACTGTAAAACTCTTAGGTTCATGGTGCCAGATGAGCAAGATATTCGCAATAGCTTTTGGGAGCGCTTCTCTGAAATGTCGAAGATGCTTGGACATGCAAGTGTTCACAGTGCAATTTGTGAAGCAGAAAAACTGGAACTTGCAAAATCTCGGGACATAAAACTATCTCTCTCTCTCTATGTTCTGTCACTGGGCGAGGAAGAGTTCGGTGGAGTTTGCCGTCAGTGATCCTTTCCTGCAAATGCAGCGGCTCAGCCAAAGATGCATAAGCATGCATAAGTATGTTGCCCTTGACATGACTTCCAACTTTTTCCAATACACTGATGTTACCCTTGAAGCACTTCCAGGTTTGAATATCAACTGGGCTCGCCAAAGCTGCCAGTTCTTCGAACTCATGCCCTATACACTGGGACGACACACTTCCCACAGCGAAGTGAGGAGGTCTTGGCACCTTGGCATGGGCTTGAGATGGCTTGAGGGGACGGACAGGATCATAAGATATCACAAGTTTAGGACAGCTCGTTTGCTTCATTTGAAAATTCATTTGTGATACATTTGATTTGGTTTTGACGGTTTTGAGGTTTTGGATCGCTGCATTCTCAGTCTGAGCGAGGGTGCGTCCAAACGGTCATGAGAGGTGGCAAGCCAGTCCAGGTTTTTGCCACAGCTGGATGCAGTACATTTGTTTTCCTTTACTCAAGATCCGCAGTAAATTCCTCAACAGCCGGATATGCCAAGGCCCCCATGAAGCAATTCTTCTGTGCACCCTGCAGCGATTCCTTGGAGGACTGATGTGCGTATCCATTTGTTGCACTCACCATGGTATAATTTGTCTATCTCCATACTTCTGCAAGATTCTGCAAGCACGTGCAATACACTCCGCCATGACATGACGAAAACACGTCAGAGGGTGTTTGTATATTTTGTAGATTTTGTAGCTGGCATCCCGTTTGCAACGGAGAGGAGAACCTTTGGACTGGCCCGTCTCCGAGGGCCGCCTACGCGTCGCCAGTAGCACGAGCTATCCGTACCGTCTCTTGGTAAGGTCAGTGGTGGCGGTGTTGAAAATACCAATGCTGGATCAAACAGCATAGCAGCACAACGTGAATCAATCTATCAGATGTGAACAGAATGGGCAGTCTTTCTGTCGGCTCTAGGGCCCATGAAGATTGCTAGAGACAGACACATCAGGCCAGGCACGACTTTTTACTAAATGCAGGAACCCTCTTGGTCGGGTAAGCATCAGCTGCAAGACGCAAACCTAGACGGATAGCCGACTTCCTACACTCAGCCAATGCTATAATGACATCTAAAATGACGAAATTTCATGTAAAATGGGATGTAAAAGGACTAAGGATGTAAAGGGATGTATCAGGAACAGTCAAGAAACGGGAATGGCTTTCCAAGGATTTATCACTAGAGTCACTTGGCAGAAATGGATGGATACGCAGACACGCGTGATGCCAATTTGAAATTGCTCAATCTGCTGTGTGACACCTTGGCTGTGAGGCTATGACGGATAAGAAATTCAGCACCTTTGCTCAGTTCAGGGCAGTACTACTTTGGCCCTACGATATGGACTTGATCACCTTTTACGAATTCTATGGCCACTTGGAAGGGGAACAAATGGCAAGCAGCACATCGCTTTCCTCGTCGCTCCTGACAAATCTCCAAGTTGTGTTGGAACAAATCTTCCAACCTGAGACGTGAGTGCAGAGAAATGCAATGTTTGTTCGATGTTTCTGCAAATGGTCAAGACTCAGGAATGAATATGCCAATCTTTATGCCGAGTCATCTATCAAAGTATATTTTCCATCAGGCAGGACAAAGCAAGAGACTCACCTCGCACCAATTTCGAGCCGCATCCAGAAGGGCCCCAGAACGGCGTAGTGGTGGAATGCAAATGGACTGATAGCGTTTTAGCATCAGTTGCTTCAACGTGGATGACCTTCCTTTCTCGATGTGTTTGCTTTGATCCAGAAGGCAGGTGCTGTGACAGCATTCATGTCTGCGGTGCTTCAGGGCCATGGCGCCTACAAGTATCGTTGGAACGAGCGGAAGGAACATGAGGCAGGTGTTGGCAAGCAAGACTCCAAGACTCCTTTGACCTTACTTTCAAACAAAAATCAATCCGAAGATTTTTCTTGTTTGTCTCAGAGTCCTGAGAGGGCAGGACCCTCTTGCCCCACGTCCAGCATCGCTCCAGCTGATTTTTCTTCCAGTTCCAAAGCTTTCGGAGCTACGGAGGACGGGACGCCATTCGAGTGGACGAATGAAGATGTTAGCCCATTTGACGAAACGTCACCTGCAGCTGCACATCTCATAGCTTCTTGGCTTTCTGGATTTAGATGCTTTTGTATTTTGTCCCAGGCATTGGCTTGGCTGCTATTTCATGCTGTCTATCTATATACGGTACTATATATACGTTTAGGTGTGTCACACATGGAAAAGACTTGCCGTTCCATGAGGGTTCCATGATGCCATGTGCAACTTCCAACAGCAAGATTGTGACACGCTTCAAACCCCATCAAATATCCGCACACGCTGTGACAACAGAGTTCACAAGCCTTTAGTGGCTTTCTTGAAGTGATTTTAGACATGCAGCGAATCATCCCAAGTAACGACGCAGAATCACATTTACCTTTCATTCAACCCTCACAGAAATCCACATGACAATTCCACCAAAAATATGAGCCGTGATGCGGATACCAAGACAAACAAAGTGCTCACCTTGCACACGTTGTTTTGCGAGTCTTGTTGCCATGTCTTGTTGCCCACTGGTTGTGAGCGAGTGTCTCTTCGAAACGTTGGGAGGGATGTGTGGCACAGCTGGCTCAATCCGCGATCGAATCGTCCGTCCATTGAACATCCCTTGGCAGGCAACCTTGTTGAACTACCTGTTTCCCAGCAGGCACACATGTTGCCACAAATGTTGCTGACTATTTCCTCCATTTTAATCCTGCAACCATAGCCAGCACGCCGATCACAGTCAGCAGAGACAAAGCCCTCACTGGTCACCTTAGTCTCACTAAGCTTGGCAGAGCTTCGGATCAGTGGGATCAGCAATTGTCGGTATGGGTGATCGCTGCCACGGATCAACGAGCTGCCTCAACCATCGCATCCGCAGGAAAGGGTCGAGGGAAGAGCAGCCAGCACTATACTCTGGTGATGCAGGCAATTTTGTGGCAGAGCAGTTGGGGGGCACTTGTTGCCAACATGCTCAGGTGATTCAATGCCTTCTAGCCTCTAGCTCTCAATGGCAGACCAAGATAATTCAGGGGCATAGGAATCGGAAATGAATCGCACACATGGATACACATGGTGGCTTCTAGACAACATAGTGACAAGCAGCTTGCAACTGACTAGGAAGAACATTAAACAGACCACCCTCAGTCATACTTCGCCAGAGCCCTTTGGAGTCCTTGCAGTGCAGGTGCTATGGCAGCTTGTGACTGCATTTTCTTCCGTGTTGCCGTGGCAATCTTCAGCCTTGGGTGAGTCCTGTTGGCATGGCGAATTCAACGCTTCTTGATGAAGACATAGCATGGCATTAAGTAGCCTGAACCCTGAACCTCGAATCTCAAGCTTGTGACACATCGCACTAAAAGCTTCAAGAAGGAGTCTTCAATATTGAACATTGCCAAGCTTTTTACCGCGCACTGTGGTGCTTGCTTGAGGAAGAGAGGTGCTGCGTGGAAGGTGACCCTGCTTGTTGGGATGAGACTCAGCTTTGCTTTGCTCGCTTTATGCCTTTTGTAGTTTCGCATTGAAGCATTGCTGTACAGCCATGAGCCTACTGTGCAAGACCGGCAAGACTCCTGTTTGTCTGCTTTGCCTTTTTTCCGGAGCCTAAATAAATGCTCTTGGCGTCCAGCTTCTTGACACGTTGAGTCCATTGAGATATGTTGAGTCTTGTCGAACCGAGGATATGTACACGCGGTCCAGATGCTGCAGTGGCAACCAGACACGAAAGGTCCGTGGAGATCCATCCTGCTGGATGGATGGCTACTCTTTTGAGGACGGGATGGAACTTTTTTTTTTGGATAGTCTTGACAACAGCGAAGCATAGCAAACCATAGCGGATCAAGATGTGCAAGAAAACAATAGAACACCCTGTTGAGCCAAAATGATAAACGTGAACCAAGTTGTGAAGAAATGGTGTGCGATGACACCCAAAACCCGGACTTCGCTGGTTTCACGGAGGATTGTTGCCTCGGCACTGCTAAAGAAGGATGTTGGGATACGCACTTCGGGCAGCTGGACTAGCAGCCAATGCAGCCGATGCAGTATGCTTCTGCGGGCTGAAGGGAAAGTAAAGTGCGTTTTAATTTGTTTGAAAGGGAGGCTCGTTGGCGATTGCGATTTGTGTTGCTTTCCCTGTCCCCAGCTGCCCCAGCTTCCAAAAAGGCCTGAGAGATGTTGCGCCGACAAAGAGCTCGACATCTTTGACCTGTTGATGTCTGTGAACCCTTTAGTTGCTCGGCCGATCTCGGCAGCTGGCAGCCGCCAAAACGCCTGGTGCGTCCATGACTACAAATGTACATGACATACATTGAAAATCATTGAAATATATGAAAGATATTTCATGATATTTCTCCCTTCTTGTCTTTATCAGTCGTATCCACCCTGGCTTCAGCATGTGCCTGGAGCTTGACTCTTGCAGGTACAAGGGTCTTTGAATTTTCAAGTCAGACAATCAAAATTACAGCAATGGTTGCTTTGCTTTGTCGATTGGTCGTCACCCAGTAGATGGCGAGGTATGAAGACACAAGTTCAAATGGGCTTTGTGCGTGGTGTGGTGTCATAGTTCAGGTGTCACTTGGGGCGTCACCTGGGGCGTCATTTCGGGCCCGAGGAGCTTGACTTCTCCGAAGCGTTCGGGCGAGTTCTTGCAGCTGTCTCCCAAGACACCGATTGCGTCGGCCCGCACCAGGAATTTTGGGGTGATGTGACGCTCAGCCAAGTTGAGATAACCAACTAACGAACTATATAATATTATATAACTAACTAACTAATTAAATAGATAGATACATACACAAATATGTACACTATAGACTATAGCGACGGATTGATACTGATATAATCTCCACGACTTGACGTGTCTACATAGCTGAAAATCTCTGGGTGTGTGTGGGGCCTCAGAGTTGCCAACGGGTTGACTGCAAAGCAGTTTCTGTCGAATCTTGCACGAAAACTGGAAAAATGTTTTGGGTGGACACAATGCCAACGGGTTGTTTCCGCATGGAAATGCTGAACGAAAACATTCTTGACATGCCATTGATAGTAGTAGGACTTTGGCGCAGCGCCCAAATGCACAGCACGTTTGTGTCGGCAGCGCAAGCCGCCGGCGCAATACCTTACAAACACCTAAGTCTCAGCAGGCCTTAGTAGACCAAGAGACCTGGGAAACCCTTAACCAGCGTTGGTCATTACGACCTAGAAGAAACATACCTAGACTCCCAAATAGTCTCTTGAACACGTCCTAGCCAGCGCAAACTGGACACACTAGACCAACCAAACCTAGCATCCAAAGGATCTTGGGGTTGAAGTTTTTTCTGTCTTTGATCGCATTCCCAACAGACATGAGCATGGGTACCCAGAGCGTTACAATTACCCCAAACACAACGATCACCAAATGGGGAACCCCTTACGACCACGACCCTGGCCGGCGACAACATGGCCCCAACAGCCACACTCCTAAGACTATGAGACTCACGGATGAGATCTCTAAGATTGTTCCATCGAATAGACAGAATCATACTGTCCGAAACCTGAGTATATAAGTTCAGGCACTTCATGTCTTTTGCTAGACATGAAAGACTTCACTGATGAAGTCGCCACGCTTCGCGCAGCCGGTGAACAGCAAGGTCAAAACCATCCATATGGTTCAAATCAATAAGAGTTTGTCTGTGACCCGCAGTCCATTTCCAGGGACCGAGACTAACAACCCCAATTTGATCGAACCAACCCTGAAGGTTCCGCAACAAAGAACCTTTACGGGGGTTAACTTCCAAAGCAGCACCACCACCCCGCGTCTTGTGAACCAAGCGCAGGAGACCAGAACCAATGACACACTGGGGATGAAGCAAACCACCAAACAGCATAGCACGCAAGAACTTGTTGGCGGCCGTCATCACACGTTGACAAGACCTAACACAGGACCACTCAGACCAGACAGAGACCTTAGTGGGAAGACGGCTAACCCAACCACACCCAACCATAAACAAACTTGTTAACAGCAAAAGACCGGTGCTCAAAGCCCAACCGAAGCAGACCAACCAAGAAAGTGGTACGTTTGGCACGCGCAATACGATCAGCCTCCTCGGAAGACAAACCACGAAAACGGACGGCAGAAGAGCAACCCAAGACAACAAAATCAAAAGAGACACGACCCGGAGTATGGTAAGCAGCCACGAGTTGATCAAGACCTTGGGTAGAAGAGCTAGTAAGCTGAATCTTTTCGGCACTTTCCCGCAGACCAACAGCAACAGAGAAAGACTCCCAAGCATTGACCTGAGACAACAAACCTTCAACAGTAGACGAAGTGAAGCTTCTATCATCCATGAAGACCCGGGCCAGAGACAAGCCATGAGACCTTTGCACCCGAGCAATACCAGAGGCCATCCAGCCAAACAAAGCGACAGGACCGAAAGGGCACCCCTGCGGAACACAAGGAAGGCAGATGAGCAGTATGACTCAGCCAACAAACGAGACGCTCCGATAGCAGCACGGACAATGCGGCACTTGAGACACGTCACCAGCTTTCCTTTTTTTGCCGCTTAGCACGAGGAAGCGGCCATTTAGACCAGTCCACATGAAACGAAACACATTCATGATTCATGGCCGCAATCCACTCTTGGACGTTCTGCATAGAACCCCCCCAAGCATCACACAAAGCCTCTTGGTTGTTTCTATCTATTTTTGGCCACAATCAAGCTATGGCCCAGTGAGCTTTTTCACGAAGCCCTTGACAGGCCACTCTCAAACGTTTTCCCCCTTGACTGCGTAACAACACACGACACCACTTGCAAGTCTTGAAGGAAGGGTTTCTGTCTTTGATAGGGGAAGGCCAAGTCTTCCATGTAACAGCAACACCAGCCACCTCATGACCTCCTAAATTGTCACCGCTTTTTTTGGCGGCAAAAGCTCTCAATTTGTCACCCAAACCAACTTTGTCATCAGTCCTGGAAAGACCCTGTTTGACCCTGATACGATTCCTTTTTGGCCCTGGCAGCATGCTGCGATTCAATTGAGGAAGAGCTTTGGGGCAAAAGGCGCAGGTCCATGCCCTTTGGTCCTCCGGAATGTCGGTGGACGCCTCAACAGCAGGAAAATAATCTCTAAGATGAGAAGCAACAGCACCATTGTAATGTCCAGGATGATGAGACTTCATATGAGCGGAACGCAACTGAGAAACCGGGGTATTCCCAGTTTTGGAGAAAACCAGGCAAGAGTGGTTTTACGAAAACGAACCATTCTGTCTTTAGTAAAAACCGGTTCCACAGAATTGGCACAGCTCAATCCTTTGTCATTGGCACGGTTCTTCGAAGCCGCAAGCAAGGCCGCTTTAGCTTTTGCTTTCGTGGAACTGCTACCAACATTTGCACTTTTTGACCGCGTCTGCGCTGACGCCGAAGCACATCCAGAAAAAACGGAAATTTGGCCATCAACCAAAGTATTCCCCTTGGCTCTTTTTTGGGGTCCGGAGAAGGAATCATCATCGCGGGTTCGGCGTTTCAAAAGGTTCTACGAGTCAGGTCCCAAGGACTGCACTGTAGCAGGGCTAGGAGGACCAGAAATCTCCGAATGTTTCTTCTGACAAAACTTGCCGCGAACAGAACCCCTAGTCTTACCGGCACTACTAGCGCTAGCTGCAGAATTGTCCGAGAACAGAGCTAGCAGACTTGGTCTTGCCGCCCCCTCGCCTCCCGCCTTTCAGACGGCCAGCCAGGGCCTTCGTTCGAAGCTGCAGGACCAAGCCTTTTGGCACACGAAGGGCTTGATAATGCCCGGGATCTGGTGCATAATGCAAAAACAAATCGACATAACGCCTTCCATGTTGAAATAGATTTGTCCGTGAGCGTGAAAAATCGAAATCGGCCTATCTAGAGTAGCTGCGAGAGCAGCCAGCTCTAGATTACCAGACCAGCTCCCGATTTCTGCAACTTTTTCGATGTACTTGCGAAAACCAGTGATGGTAATGTCTGGAGAATCCGCGTTGTCAGGAAGCTTCGCATCCTAAAACCAAAAATATTTCTCACATCTTCTCACAGTGCTTTTGAAGATGGGGTAACACAAGAAGCCCTAACCTTGCGGTGGTTGTGAGCCCCCCAGCAGCATTCTCCAGAGCTTGCGCAACATTGATGAAAAGACAGTTCCCTTCTCCATCAATTTTGATGGTCCGGGGATGCGCCAACAGCAGCAAGTCTTTTTGCGACAGAGCCAGCCCCCATATCTGCGTCATCCTCCCCTTTGGCTTCCGCAGCCTGTGATTGCTGCGACTGGAGGTCCATTTTAGCCGGCTGGACTTCAGGCTGCTCAGCAGGCGTGGTCGGATCGACCATTTCAACACGACGCTTGAGCGTTGGGTCAAGCGAGACCCGTCTCTCACCATGTAATCTGGTGGTGCCATGAGAAACAACATTCCTTTGGGTTCTTTCCACCGCTCGTTCGAAATCTTGCCTTTCAAACAAAAGCTGAAGATGAGTCTGGGGACCCTTGTGATACCGTTTCTTTCCCTTTTTTTTGGTGGTAAAAACGATGTCCGTAAAATCAGCACCACCTAAAAACTGGGAAACGCCTTCTTGATCCCAATTTCGGGGGGCTCCACGCAAAGTCCAATTTGTAGTGATGAAATCCAGAGGAGAAGCCGTGCTGAAAGAACGGAGGCCAAGTTGACACCATCCTCGCGCCAAACCTAGTCCACCACCCAGACTAGAAGCCTTGGAAGAATACTCAGCATCTTTTTCACAATCCTGTCTTTCAATCCAAGTGACAAAAAGTTTCTTTTTTTATTGGGTTTGTTCCCAATTCACAGGATCCCAGTAAGCCCTCATGCCGTTGTGACTCCTTCCGGAAGCCGTGAGAAGAGGTTCTAGAGAAGGATCTTGTTTGAAACGGAACAGGCCACGAATCACGGTGTTTGGGCCCGCCGCACCAGATTGCAGCTCCCATCCCCATGAATCCTTAGCTAAAGCATGACGCCCCGGAGACATCTCATGCATCCATTGCAGCACTCTAACCGCAGGGTTAGCCACCAGCTTTTTCACGAGGCCGCAAGGCAAACACGAGAATCCAAGGTGACCCGAATGACAGTGGTATTGGCATGTCTTTGTTCCCAGGAAGTTCCTTTAGGCCGTTTCTCCATCGGAACAGCACCACGAATCCCTTGAGGCAAGGTTGAGTCGGTGGAGCTCCATTTCGCCAAATTTCTAGTGACCAGTCTGCCATTAAAAGCAAGAACCGGACTTGAAACAGCGGTGAAATCATCATCCAATTTAATGTCAGGGGGGCACGGAAACAAAACAGTGGCAACCGTATCTTTATTTCCTTTCACCATTTGAATAACTTCCAAAACTTCATCCTTGACTGACAAAGCAGAACAAATTTGGTGGTCCCGGTCTTGGTTTTCAACAGAGAACCAAATTTCTGGATGTTTTGAACAACAGAAAAACCAGGCCAGGCGGCCAGTCATGTTCCCTTAAACGAAAAATCGCATTTTCAGGGGGTCTAGAGAAGGTCACCCGAAACCTTCTTCCCTTTTTGTAACAACAGTAACCCAAGAGTCATCCCCTTTGTTACCGGAACCCTTCCCTTTTCCCTTGTCACCCACGGGTCCGTTCCCGGGTGAGTCAGGACCCGCTCTCTTTCTCTTCTTCTTCTTCTTCTTTTTTTGCTGCAACGGCGGCCTTGGACAGCTGCTTTCTGTCAGAGAGTGAAGACGGCTGAGCAAACCCTGTGGATTCTTCTTGGCTCGATCAACCAAACGAACAATGGCATCCAAAAGTCCCAAATTGGTAGGATCCCTTTGGCCAGTTTCCCTTTTGAGTAGGTGGGGGTCCTTGGTCTTACTTCCGCCCTTACCAGTAGAGGCCGGGTTACCGCCACTTTTGCATTTATCCAGGGCCCCAACAAGAGCGTTCAAAAGTTCTTTCTCGGCTCCTGCTATGGCCTGCTTTCGATTGATTAGTAGCAGCAGCGCCAGCCCCCCCCACCGCGACAGCTATCCGCTGAGAGGTTGGAAGGGAAGAGAGAGGACGGACGAGGATCGGAAAAACGCGTTTCATCATAAACAGTAGAATGAACAATTCTTTGGCCAAAATGGCAAAGGCGACGCCTGGTTTGATGCCGCTGAAGCCAACCGCTACGCGGGACCGGCAACCCGACTTTTCCACAGAATCGAGCACTCCTGATGATTCCCTTTTTTTTGACACCAAAAGGGCCGAAACATGGACGGTATTTCGACAGGAAAAACTCTGAATTCCAAACCCCTTTCAAGGAACCAAAAGCAGCAAAATTGCAGGAGAACCGCTAACCAGCCATTAAAGCTCCCCTGTCCCATCACCGTGGCCAAGTTACGAGCACAGATACGCTCAACGCAGCCGCCAGCCGCAATGCAAGACACAGAAACTTCACCCTGTGCAGCAGCAAGCGACGTGTGAGCGCTAATGGCACCACTCAGCTTTTCCACGTTTGGGAAACCATTGCTAGTCAGCAGCCCAACTGGCGCGAGGGCCAGGTTTAGTTGCAGGCCAAGCATCTGTACATTGAACCAAGCATCCAAGCCAGCCAAGCCAAAAGCCGAGCCAAGACAGCCTAGTAACAAACCCTTTGTGCTTCTTTCTGAAGTCTTTTGGTTCCTTGTCAATTTTTGGAGCAATGCCCTCATTCTTTGTCATTCCTAGTGGCCCATCACTTCCCAACTTTTCTCAGCTTCTTCATTTCCATTCTTTTGGGCTCTTGTCATTCTCTTCTCCCCACTGAAAGAAAACAAGTCAAGAGCAGATCTCTTCGCGCTGGAACGCTCCCTACCGCGCAAAGTACGGTCCGCTGTCACCTTCTCCGCAATAGTTCGGGATCGACAGCTGACATGCCATTGATCATCCCCAAAACAAATTGGTCACGCCACCCATCGGCGTTTGTTGTGCCCAGGTAGTTACGTGGTTGCAATCTGTTTGTAGAGCAATCCAGGCACCTCCAGAACTTTGTTTGATTTGGGGTTGATACTCTGCAAATATGGCTGGTAGGTACGGCAAGAAGCTGCACACCCTCTCACACCTCCACAATGTCATAGTGGTCACAAATTCCACAGGGGCCAAAAAAGGCTAAGCAAATCCCTTCCGACCCAAAGCACCAAGCTTAGATTTGGCGCGACAGAAAACTTCAAAGCACAACCCACAGGTCCTAAAGTCCTAAAGGACTGGTATAAAGGGACAAAGAGAGACATAGATAGAACATGATAGAACCATTCAGGACGGACAGCGGCTATTTGCAATTTTGGAGTGATCGCAGACCACGTACCGTGGGTATGGTTCAAACTTGCACGTCAACACTTACCGTTTGAAGAAGGAGAAACATGTAGACATGAACTCCAACGCTTCCAACGCGTCCTCCGCCGTGACTCACAGCTGCCAAGGAAGAAGACCTCAGTGGCACTCAACTTAAGTCACGTGTATGGGCAGGTGCCACTAAATTGTGAGCTTCTAGTGTGCACAGAGATTCATGTTGAACAGGTGTGCTATAGAGGGCTATAGACAGATGGAGTAGCTCGGTTTGGATCATGTCAATCGCTGTAGAACTTTTACTGGACTTTTCCAACAACATCTGAGAGCAGGCGCTCTGACCAGTGGATTGTGCATGCCTCATGTTCTCATGAGAGGTAGGCCAACCACCGTCGCCTTTGACAATGGATCTCATGACAAGGCTCCGGGCTCCCTGAGTATGCTACGTATGTTCATTACACGAATTTCGCAGTCTTCTCATTTTGAAACCCTTGTTTTGTTGGGAAGGGATGGCTTCAGATGACACACACACACATATTATATATATATATATTATATATATATATTATATCATATATATATATATTATTTCAAACCTTAGTCTCTTAAATTTGGATTCCTGTTGATTTCATATGTCCAGGGAAAGAACTATGGAAAGAACTATGTAGCAATCCATGGAAATAAGGGGTGTTTCCACTAAAAATGTCACCCAATGAAGAAACCCACCACTTTGAAAGAAAAACGCATTGCTCCAAGTTCTTGGACAAAAAACCTTTCAACACCAAGGTAGATGTTACATACAAACTTCGTATTTGAAAATATTGGTCCGTAAGTTGGAAAGGAAAACAGTATACAACAATATACAACATCTGTGTAATTCGGGGCCCCATAATTCTTCAAAAAGGAGAACACCAAAGAATGCATGTGCGCAAGCTCCAACTAGAAAAAAAAATCATAAAAACAATATTACGATGTGACCCTGTATACTGTAAAATTGGTTAACTAGTGCATTGATGAGTGTATGTATGGCTGTGTGCTCATGTGCATGGATGCACTGCAAATGCAAATCCACAGTTTTTAAGTATTGTTTTCGGTGCTGCGAAGACCACGGTAAAACTTAGGTAAAACATGGTGAAACAAATTTATAAACTGCAAACGGAATCCTACGTATTTGTAGCAGATCAAAGATGTGTTACTGTATTTCTGTCGCTACGTTGTTGTGCATTGGTCCGTAGCAGTGTTGCAGTAACAGATTACAATCATTATAAATATGTCATTTTATCCAAATACGACGCTTAAACTTTACTGTTGCGTTTTATACAAGCAAACCCCGTCGATATACTTCCAAACTTTCAAACATACACGAACAAACAAGAACATATAATTCATCTAAAAACTCAAACAGTCTTATATAAATCATAAATACAAAGCAAGTAAAGTAAAGCACACATCAAAAATATACTTATAAAGTTAAACAGTTGAAGTCAAATCGAGAAGTAAAGTCAAAGTTATGTTACAAGTTAAAGGCTCTAAGTTTTAGTTATAAGTTGTAAGTTCAAAGTTAAAAGGTTACAAAGTTATAAGTTACACAGTTTTTATTGTCAAGTCATAACTAGAAGCTCTAAGTTGTAAATTAACAGTTATAACAATGTGTTTCAATTTAAAAACAGTTTTTAAACCTTATAAATTGATTTATTGAAGTTTGATAGTCAAGAGTTATGGATTATGAGTTGTATTTTACAAAGTAGCTATAAGCTACAAGTGTGTATATTTGGTTTTATCAAGTTATATACAAGTATAAAAGTAAGTTAACATATAAGCCATTATTTGGGGTTTGCAGAACGGTTCGGAACGGTTCCGGAGATTTCCCCAGAACGGTTCGGAACGGTTCCGGATACTTCCAAAACCTCAGAACTATTTAGAACTATTTAGAACGGTTCCGGAACGGTTCCGGATTCAAAGCCTATAGACCCCAGAACGGTTCGGAACGGTTCCGGAGACCTCCATATAATAGCATATGTTAACTTGTATAATAGCATATTTTGACTATAATTATTTAACTTTAATACATAGAGTTTGAACAAATAAACACATACTAGTACCATAAGCAATGATGATTCGACACAAGCGATACTTTCAAACGGATATGTCAATACAAACTACACAGTTGTATGATTTTGTTAGAACAGATTCCACAGAACAGTTTTCAAGACAGGTAAGATTTTGAATTGGGCCACGCCTTCCATGAACAAACAGCTGAGAAACTTCCAGCCTTTTGTAGTCTACATCCAGTTTCACCTTCTCCCTTGTGCTCAGCATGCCTTTGCACTGCCTGTTCAAAGACTTAGGCGGAGAAGTTGCCTTCCCTTTGTCGTTTTTCTGACTCCTTGCTCTTGTAGCCTTGAGAAATATCTCCGTGCAAAGTTGAGGTCTGCAGAACCGTTCCGAACCGTTCTGGAGGTCTGCAGAACCGTTCCGAACCGTTCTGGGGACCTCTGCGCTAAGAAAATTGTCACGTAAATTGGTTCTCTGTGCCAAGAATCCCGGGAATAGGAAGGCACGGACAAGGTTGAGCCATTCCGGATGCATTAGTCCCAACCTGAAAGTAACCCATCATCACCCTCAAGAACCCCACCGCTAGCGCTATATATATATATTTTGAAAAGTATCAAATCATGGTCCAAGAAATTATCGGCAGCTATATACAATATAGTTTGTTTCTTGTATGGGTAGTAGCACGGTAGTAGCAACAGTCTTGCCAGAGTGACAAAATACCAACAATATAGCCTGGATGTTGCACTGCTACCGCTACTGCATATTTTTGATCCAGTCCAGAACTGGTGGGGAAAAAGACAGCAATGGGAATGCAGCCAACAACCGCATTGCCTTTGTTCTTTTTTTGAAAAGGGAAGTCACATAATCCCAACAGCCTGAACACATTGCAGAAGCCAGCTCAGCGCGCCCAAAAACACATGGACTGCCTTCCAAATAATTGAAATTACATATTGATAGAATTCGACTTCAGCGCGTGTTCCTTCCACCTAAGTATTTCTCCAATTGCGCTTAAACCGCCTGAATCTTCCCTCAAACAAATGCAGCATCATAAATTAAACCCACTATCTGTATGCGGGTTGTGTATTTATTCAAGGTTTCAAGTATTTGGGGCAAGGTTGTTAAGTAATCAAAGCTGAATTTGGCCCAGTCTCACACTAGAAAATTAATTAGCTGCAAATAGAATTCCACTTCGGCGTTTGTTTCTGTCGCCTGAGTATGTCTCCCATCTTGAAGAAAAAGCAAGCCATATTTCACCCAAATGCCAGCCCCAGACTAGAATTTGGAATACATAATCTACTTAAGCGCACATAGAATTCTACTTAGGCGTCAGTTTGTGACGCCTAAGCAAAATTTTGTTTGCGCCGAAGTAGATTAGGATTATGTTTTCCAACAGCCCCAGACTAGATTTCTATTTGCGCATAAGTAGATTATGAATATAAATTATGTCTTCCAACAGCCCCAGACTAGAATTTGGAAGACATGGTCTAATTAGGCGCAAATAGTAATAGAATTCTACACTTTTTTGCGCCAAAGTGGATTATGAATTATGTCTTCCAACAGCCCCAGGCTAGAATTCTATTTGCGCCTAAGTAGATTATGACTACGTATGAATTATGTCTTCCAGCAGCCCCAGACTAGAATTTGGAAGACATGGTCTAATAAGGCGCAAATAGTAATAGAACTCTACTTAGGCGTTAGTTCCTGACGCCTAAGCAGAATTCTTTTTGCGCCCAAGTAGATTATGAATTTTGTCTTCCAACAGCCCCAGACTAGAATTTGGAATGCATAATCTATCTGGCGCAAATAGAATTCTACGTAGGCGTCAGTTCGTGACGCCTAAGTAGAATTTTATTTGCACCTAAGATTACCTAAGTAGATTTAGTTTTCAAAAAAAAGACCGAAACATAAGTTCACCCCAATCTCACAATCAGAATTTTATATCTATAGACTGTGGATCAGATAGGTATAAAGTATCCATGGCAAGTTTTTGTTTTTAGCAAAACTGAATTCATCACCGGTCCACAATACAAATTCAATTTAGGTCAAGTACTTCACGACTTTGAGTACAAACCCAGATTGATGAATTTGGATGTGTCCTCGCTGTGTGCATTGTTTTGTTTCTTTACTTCTTCAAAAGCTTGCTAATTTTCCCTTGACATGGTTTCTAACATCACCTTCTATAAGATATCCTTATTGCCCTGGTTTCTTCCATAATCCTTTCCATAGTTCCCTCCATGGTCCACAAGGCCCACAGGTTAAGAGGCTAAAGTTTGAAATAATATATATATATATATGTCGATATGATGATATGCACTTTGTGTAGCGGCAACCTTTCTCGCTCAAGTATGCTTGGCGCAAAAGTAACCAAACATGCTGACTTTGCCAGCAATCCATGCAAAGCTTTCCTCCGCTTGGCACGGACATCTCGCGAAGGGGAAGACCTGGATGAACTCCATTTTCACATGCTATATGCAATAATCATAGCACAGAGAGAGAGATATATAGATATAAATATAAATATAATACAAATATAAATGCAAATATAAAGATAAAGATAAATATACGTAAAAATAAATATAACCGAAGGAAGTTTAGAAGTCAAACTTCCGACAATATGGACAGATGAAAAAGCAGAGATGGGAAGAGCCGGAGAAGAGAAGAGAAGAAGAAAGAGAAAGAGTCAGAAGAAAGAAGATCCAGGTGCGCGAAAAGGTAGCAAAGTCGCGAATGATTTGTCGCTAAAGCGGCGGGTGCGGAGCCAGCTGGCCAGATGAGAGATGAAAAAGTGCACGCCGTTGTAGCGCGAAGTACATTTCCAAGTAGCACACCAGGTTCGGACCACTTTTGGAAGTTCGATGTCGAAAAAGTGCACGCCGTCGTGGCGCGAAGCACATTTCGAAGTCAAAATGTACAAAGCACACCATGCTCGGACCACTTTTGAGAGTTGAGATGTCTAAAAAAAACCCGCCGTTGTGGTGCGAAGCACATTTCGAAGTCAAAATGTACAAAACACACCATGTGCGGACCACTTTTGAGAGTTCAGATGTCAAAAAAGTGCACGCCGTTGTGGCGCGAAGCACATGTCCATGTCAAAATGTACAAAGCACACCAGGTTCGGACCACTTTTGGAAGTTGCGATGTGGAAAAAGTGCACGCCGTTGTAGCGCGAAGCACATTTCGAAGTCAAAAGTGTTAAAAACTGACGGGTTCGGACCACTTTTGGACGTTCAGATGTCGTTTTGCATGGCAGGCGCAAGGGATTGTGGACCTTGTCAAAAGTGGGCAAGACGTAAGGGTTTTGTAGCATGTCCAAAAACGATGGCAGGCGTGGGACATTTGAAGAGGATCTGCAAAGATGCATTTTCCGTGGCAGGCACATTCAAGAGACATGTTCATCAGAGCTGTTAGGAGGTGCGGGCGCTGATTTCCTGAGAGGGGCTGCATTTGGAGCCTCAGATCTTCAGGTTTGCTGAGATGATTTTGCGTGACAGGTGCAGCACTTCATATGACCTGGCATCACTTTTTCGTGGCAGGCGCAGTAGTTTAGACAGATGGACTGGAAAAATCGCAAAACGCATTGGTACGAGGCCGTCAGCTCTGCACTCAACTTTCCATTTTTGAAGGACGTCTCGCAGAATTGGTTCGTTTTTGATGTTGGCAACTTTAAAAAATAGGCAGTCTCGCAGATTTGCTTCGTTTTTGATGTTGTCAAGTGCAAAAATTGAGGAAATCTCGCTGAATTGCTGCGTTTTTGATGTTGTCAAGTTTTAAAACCTGCGGAAGTCTCGCAGAATAGCTTCGTTTTCAAGCTTGCAGATAGATAGGTAGACAGAGAGAGAGAGAGATAGATGGATGGATGGATGGATAGATGATAGATAGATAGATAGATGGATAGATAGATAGATAGATAGGTAGGTAGGTAGGTTAGATAGATAGATAGATAGACAGATAGATAGATAGACAGACAGACAGACAGATAGATAGATAGATAGGTAATTAGATGAGACAGGGAGCGAGCGCGAGAGAGAGAGAGAGAGAGAGAGAGAGACATAGATAGATAGATAGGTAATTAGATGAGACAGAGAGAGAGAGACATAGATAGATAGATAGATGGATGGATAGATAGATAGGTAGATAGATCGATAAATAGATGGACGGATGGATGGATAGATAGATCGATGGATCGATAGATAGATAGATGGATAGATAGAAAGATAGATAGGTAGATAGATACATAGATAGGTAGGTAGGTAGGTAGGTAGGTAGGTGGATACTCAGAGAAAGAGAAAGAAAGAGAGAGAAAGAGAGAGAAAGAGAAGAGACCTCAACCACCTGTCGGTCCATCAGTGGCTTCGCTCTGCCATCCGTGACTCACAACAACCAACCTCTCCTATAGGTTTCCTATTTTTTGAAGCTTCCGCCAGCGCCTTGTGCGGTACTACTGGTACTGGTAAATGAATAAAAAATACATACGTACGTACATAAATTTATACACAAATAACACATAAGCTTTGGTGGTATCCCCAACAGCCGCAATGTTTTATTTTCACAAATCTTTCTGAAGCGCTGGAAACACCTAGCATGCTCCAAAGCCTCCCAGACCTTCTCCGGAATCTTCTCCGGAACCCTGTTGAACTTAACCTGGCCCTGGACCAAAGCCTCCCACACGGAACCCCTGTGAACCTGACCTGACTCTGCACCAAAGCTTCCCACATGTTCTCGGGAACCTTCTCCGAAACCCTGTTGAACATGACCTGGCTCCGCACCAAAGCTTCCCAGGCCTTCTCCGGAACCTTCTCCGGAACCCTGTTGAACCTGACCCCTGACCTGGCTCTGCACCAAAGCTTCCCCGACCTACTCCGGAACCTTCTCCGGAACCCTGTTGAACCTGACCTGGCTCTGCACCAAAGCCTCCCAGATCTTTGCCGGAACCTTCTCCGGAACCTTCTCCGGAACCCTGTTGAACCTGACCTGGCTCTGCACCAAAGCCTCCCAGACGTTCTCCGGAACCTTCAGAACCTTCTCCGGAACCTCGTTGAACCTGACCCGGTGCCTGCACCAGTGCATACCGGAGCTATTCTGGGCTGAAAACCCCATTAGCTTACGCTGTTGGGGAAATATAGAAAAGATGGACCTCCCACAGTTGTATGTAGGTCGCATTTTTTGCTAGTAGGCGTGCGCTGCAGTGGCTCAACGAGCGCAAGCTTTGGGAGTCGGACTCTGCACAGTGCCCGGAGGTGCGATGCAGGGAAAGCCCAGGGTGGACTCCCCAGGGTGGACATTTTCTGCTCGGAATCTGTTTGGAATTATCCGACATGTCAGCTTGTCAACATCACTTTTTGCATTGGGAATTGCCCCTGTCAGCGAAGAAGGGGCCATGGTTGTGATCACCAATCCAACATTGCCACTAGAAGCTGTTGAAACCCTACCTGGATGAGTAGTTGTACAATGTAATGCCGATCATCGACTAAACCAGGCACTTCTTTCAGATCTTTCAGCGTGGTGTCGATGTCAATGGTAATGTTTTCAATGTGCAGACTTCTGGCAGGGTGTGATCGCAGCTATCGACCTCACAGTTCCTGATATCGACCGTGGCTTGGTTGCATCAGGGCAGAAGGGTTTGCTTTAATCGATAGTGGCGGATGTCACCTCTCGCGGTCATGAATTCCTAAATCCTACTGGTAAATCCGGCGGTTTTGGGGGGGGCAGAATTGTTTTGCCTTCGAGAATTTTGCAAGGTGATGCAAGGTGCTTGTCCGCACTGTAGTGAATTTATTTCTCTCAGTGAAGAATTGAATCAATTTCAATCATACAATCACGCTGCAGCTGGCCACCTCTGGCCATTGGACACGTGAACTGTCAGACTCAATCCTCCTGTGCAACCTTTTACATAAATATATATGTGTATATATATGTATATATACACATATATATTTCATTATATTTCTGCATGCTCTTGATGGGTGGCCCAACCATATTTAGCATTGCACTCCGCTGCGCTGCATTGCATCACATCACGTCACGTGTATGTTGAGCATAGACCTGGGAGAGCTAGCTGCTCTAGCCCTATGCTGAGCTGAGGTGATGTTGATGAAGAGAAGGCCCGCTCTCTTTTCCGTTTGAGAATGGAGCTGGCGGCCAACAGGCCATTTCAACAAGCTGGGGCACTGCCGTGGCGAACGCAAGATGTCATGATTCAACATGCGCTTTGTCCTAAAAGCCATTGACGTCGAAGTTGCTAGAAGATTCATCTCAGCAAATCCATGCGTTAGAGGAGCCATCCCAGTTCTACAAGAGGCATATGTACCTTGAATGCTTGGGGACTTTGGTCCAGCAGTTCCGGGCTCTCAGGTGCCAAGGCTGTTTGGCTTGGAGGGGCACCACAGTTGCCATGGGAGCAGCTTGAGGATCTACATGCATCATTGGCTGCACCGATGGACTTAGTCATTTTTTGTGTTCACGTATCCAGCTGCAGTGGCCAGCAGTTGGGAGCCATACCCGCACACGTGGCAGATTGATGATGATTGATGCAGATTATACAGGTGTTGGACAGCTGCTCAAATAAAGCGAGACAGCAAGGGGGGTGTAGAATTGCAGATGCTGCTTGCACCGAACTGTGGGAAATCTATGCGCTTTGCAGCAACCGAGCAGGTTGAGCAGAGAGTTTCGAGAGTCAGAGGGGGCAGAATAGTCAAAGAATGTCAAAGATTATGTTTCGTTTATCTGTCCCACTTGGTGAAATGCAAAGCCAAGCCTATTGAGGTACCAGCTTCAGAAGTATTCCCACATGCTCAAGCCGCTTCTAAAATGTTCCCAGAAGATGTCCCAATGCCCCTTGGCGACTTTGCGGTTATTTACATGCATGCATGCATGCATGCATGTGTGTATGTATGTATGTAATGTAATGTAATGTAATGTATATGTAATGTAATGTAATGTTATGTGATGTTATGTTATGTATGTATGTATGTATGTATGTTATGTTATGTTATGTTATGTTATGTTATGTATGTATGTATGTATGTTATCTATGTATGTATGTAATGTATGTAATGTATGTATGTAATGTATGTAATGTAATGTAATGTAATGTAATGTAATGTAATGTAAGTATGTATGTATGTATGTATGTATGTATGTATGTGTGTATGTAAGTATGTATGTATGTAAGTATGCATGTATGCATGTATGCATGTATGCATGTATGCATGTATGCATGTATGCATGGATGCATGGATGCATGGATGCATGGATGCATGGATGCATGCATGCATGCATGCATGCATGCATGTATGTATGTATGTAGATGTGATGTGATGTGATGTGATGTGATTTCATGTATGTAATGTATGTAATGTAATGCACGTAATGCACGTAATGTATGTAATGTATGTAATGTATGTAATGTATGTAATGTATGTAATGTATGTAGTGTATAAAATGTAATATAATGTAATGTATTGTAATGTAATGTAATGTGATGTGATGTTATGTAATGTAATGCACGTAATGGATGTAATGTATCTAATGTATGTAGTGTATGTAATGTATGTAGTGTATGTAATGTAATGTAATGTTATGTAATGTAATGTATTGTACTGTAATGTACTGTAATGTAATGTATGTAGTGTATGTAATGTAATGTAATGTGATGTGATGTGATGTGATGTGATGTGGTTTGATGTATGTAATGTATGTAATGTAATGCACGTAATGTATGTAATGTATGTAATGTATGTAATGTATGTAGTGTATGAAATGTAATATGATGTATGGTATTGTAATGTAATGTAATGTGATGTGATGTTATGTAATGTATGTAGTGTATGTAATGTAATGCACGTAATGGATGTAATGTATGTAATGTATGTAGTGTATGTAATGTAATGTTATGTAATGTAATGTAATGTATTGTCATGTAATGTACTGTAATGTAATGTATGTAGTGTATGTAATGTAATGTAATGTGATGTGATGTGATATAATGTAATGTATGTAATGTACGTAATGTATGTAATGTACGTAACGTAGTGGTGTTTGTACGTACGTACGTACGTATGCATGTATGTATGTTTGTATGTATGTATGTATGCATGTAATTAATGTATGTATGTATGTATGCATGCATGTATGTATGTATGTGTGTATGTATTCACGTATGTATGTATGTGTGTATGTATGTATATATGTATGTATGTATGTGTGTGTGTGTCTGTCTGTATGTATGTATGTATGTATATATGTATGTATGTACGTATGTATGTAATGTATGTATGTATATGTGTATATAATGTAACGCAATGCAATGTAATGTAGTGCAACGTATGTATGTATGTATGGATGTATGTATGTATGTAATCAATGTATTAATGTATTAATGTATTAATGTATTAATGTATGTATGTATGTATGTATGTATCTTATGTATGTTATGTATGTTATGTATGTTATGTATGTATGTATGTATGTATGAATGTAATGTAATGTAATGTAATGTAATGTATGTATGTATGTATGTATATGTGTATATAATGTAACGCAATGCAATGTAATGTAGTGCAACGTATGTATGTATGTATGAATGTAATGTAATGTAATGTAATGTAATGTAATGTAATGTATGTATGTATGTATGTTTATGTATGTTTATGTATGTATGTATGTATGTAATGTAATGTAATGTAATGTAATGTATGAATGTATGTATGTATGTATGTATGTATCTTATGTATGTTATGTATGTTATGTATGTTTTGTATGTATGTATGTATGTATGTGTGTGTGTGTGTATGTGTGTGTGTGTATGTATGTATGTATGTATGTAATGTATGTATGTATATGTGTATATAATGTAACGCAATGCAATGTAATGTAGTGCAACGTATGTATGTATGTATGTACTGTATGTAATGAATGTAATGTAATGTATCTAGTGTAATGCACGTAATGTAATGCAATGTATTGTAGTGTAATGGATGTAACGTAATGTATGTAATGTATGTAATGTATGTAGTGTATGTAATGTAATGTAATGTTATGTAATGTATGTAATGTATTGTAATGTAATGTACTGTAATGTAATGTATGTAGTGTATGTAATGTAATGTAATGTGATGTGATGTGATGTAATGTATTGTAATGTAATGTACTGTAATGTCATGTATGTAGTGTATGTAATGTAATGTAATGTGATGTGATGTAATGTAATGTATGTAATGTACGTAATGAATGTAATGTACGTAACGTAGTGGTGTTTGTATGTACGTACGTACGTACGTACGTACGTACGTATGCATGTATGTATGTATGTATGCATGTAATTAATGTATGTATGTATGTATGCATGTATGTATGCATGGATGCATGCATGCATGTATGTATGTATGTGTGTATGTATTCATGTATGTATGTATGTGTGTATGTATGTATATATGTATGTATGTATGTCTTTCTGTATGTATGTATGTATGTACGTATGTATGTATGTATTTAATGTATGTATGTATGTAAGTATGTATGTATGTATGTATGTAATGTATGTATGTATGTATGTAATTAATGTATTAATGTATTAATGTATTAATGTATTAATGTATTAATGTATTAATGTATTAATGTATTAATGTTTTAATGTATGTAATGTATGTAATGTATGTAATGTATGTAATGTATGTAATGTATTAATGTATTAATGTATTAATGTATGTATGTATGTATGTTTTTATTCTATGTTATGTATGTTATGTATGTTTTGTATGTTTTGTATGTATGTATGTTTTGTATGTATGTATGTATGCATGTATGTATGTATGTATGTTTATGTATGTATGTATGTATGTTATGTTATGTTATGTTATGTTATGTTATGTATGTATGTATGTATGTAATGTAATGTAATGTAATGTAATGTATGTATGTATGTATGTATGTATGTGTGTGTGTGTATGTGTGTGTGTATGTATGTATGTATGTAATGTATGTAATGTATGTAATGTATGAATGTAATTTATGTATGTAATGTATGTAATGTATGTATGTAATGTATGTATGTAATGTATGTATGTAATGTATGTATGTCTGTCTGTCTGTCCGTATGTATGTATGTATGTATGTAATGTATGTAATGTATGTAATGTATGTAATGTATGTAATGTATGTAATGTATGTAATGTATGTAATGTATGCAATGTATGCAATGTATGCAATGTATGCAATGTATGCAATGTATGCAATGTATGCAATGTATGCAATGTATGCAATGTATGCAATGTATGCAATGTATGCAATGTATGCAATGTATGCAATGTATGCAATGTATGCAATGTATGGAATGTATAATGTATATGTATATGTAATGTATGTGCTGTCCAATGTATATAATGTATGTTGTATGTTTGTATGTGTGTATATTGTATATTGTATATTGTATGTTTGTATGTGTGTAATTTGTATGTATGTATGTATGTATGTATGTATAAATTATGTAATGTATGTATGTATGTAATGTATGTAATGTATGTAATGTATGTAATGTATGTAATGTTGTGTAATGTATGTAATGTATGTAATGTATGTAATGTATGTAATGTATGTAATGTATGTAATGTATGTAATGTATGTAATGTATGTAATGTATGTAATGTATGTAATGTATGTAATGTATGTAATGTATGTAATGTATGTAATGTATGTAATGTATGTAATGTATGCAATGTATGCAATGTAGGGAATGTAGGTAATGTAGGTAATGTATGTAATGTATGTAATGTATGTAATGTATGTAATGTATGTAATGTATGTAATGTATGTAATGTATGTAATGTATGTAATGTATGTAATGTATGTAATGTATGTAATGTATGTAATGTATGTAATGTATGTAATGTATGTAATGTGTGTAATGTGTGTAATGTATGTAATGTATGTAATGCATGTAATGTATGTAATGTATGTAATGTATGTAATGTATGTAATGTATGTAATGTATGTAATGTATGTAATGTATGTAATCTATGTAATCTATGTAATGTATGTAATGTATGTAATGTATGTAATGTATGTAATGTATGTAATGTATGTAATGTATGTAATGTATGTAATGTATGTAATGTATGTAATGTATGTAATGTAGGTAATGTATGTAATGTATGTAATGTATGTAATGTATGTAATGTATGTAATGTATGTAATGTATGTAATGTTTGTAATGTATGTAATGTATGTAATGTATGTAATGTATGTAATGTATGTAATGTATGTAATGTATGTAATGTATGTAATGTATGTAATGTATGTAATGTATGTAATGTATGTAATGTATGTAATGTATGTACTGTATGTAATGTATGTAATGTATGTAATGTATGTAATGTATGTAATGTATGTAATGTATGTAATGTATGTAATGTATGTAATGTATGTAATGTATGTAATGTATGTAATGTATGTAATGTAATGTAATGAAATGTACTGTAATGTAATGTACTGTAATGTATGTATTGTATGTATGTATGTAATGTAATTTAATGTAATGTATGTATGTATGTATGTATGTTTATGTATGTTTATGTATGTTTATGTATGTATGTATGTAATGTAATGTAATGTAATGTAATGTAATGTAATGTATGTAATGTATGTAATGTATGTAATGTATGTAATGTATGTATGTATGTATGTATGTAATGTATGTAATGTATGTAATGTATGTAATGTAATGTAATGTAATGTAATGTATGTAATGTATGTATGTATGTATGTATGTATGTATGTAATGTACGTAATGTAATGTAATGTAATGTAATGTATGTAATGTAGTGTAGTGTAATGTAATGTATGTATGTACTGTATGTAATGTAATGTAATGTAATGTATGTAATGTAGTGTAGTGTAATGTAATGTATGTATGTATGTACTGTATGTAATGTATGTAATGTAATGTATGTAATGTAATGCAATGTAATGTGATGTGATGTAATGTAATGTATGTATGTATGTATGTATGTTTTGTATGTCATGTAATGTTATGCGATGTTATGCAATGTAATGTGATGTGATGTAATGTAATGTATGTATGTATGTTTTGTATGTCATGTAATGTTATGCGATGTTATGCAATGTAATGTAATGTAATGTATGGTATGGTATTGTATGGCATGGTAGGGCATGGCATGGCATGGCATGGTATGGTATGGTATGTTATGTTATGTATAAAATTACCTATATATATCAACACATATTATTATATATTGTGATAGACATATAGCTGCTTGTTCGTTCTGAAGTTGGTTCCTGCAACACATGAGAAACACCAAGTGAGAACCGGGATTTTAGAATATCTGGGCAGCATTCAAAAACCGATTTCCAAAACATCAGCTGTTTATGTGTCACCACCTCGCCTCTAACCAGCCCTTCTAACCACGCCAGTGCCGAACCAACTAGATACTAGATCAAATTTGATGCGAATCGGATCCCATGGCAGAATCCATTGTTTCAGGATCCTGTACTGAGTTCTCTATGTTCATTTGTGCTCAGGTTCTGCATCGGTTCATATTCATCGCTGGTTGCAAAGTGGCACCTGTCTGACTAAAAATCCTGAAGAAGCGGACCTCTTCTACTTCCCTGCGTATGAGGCATGCAGCTTGGCTTGCATTTTCTAGCACCCTTGTTGCACTGGATATTGGAGTGGTACTGTGTAGCGTAAAGATTGATGCATCGAAGGCCCTAGGCAGCATGACCTTTCTGAGCTTCAAGAGTAGAGTGCTGGTTGTCGTGGCAGTTATTGCAGCGGAATCAGGTTACAATGAGACCGCCTGCCCAGGGTTTGATACGGACACCGAGCGCTGTTACCCTCACGACTTCAATCCCGAAGAACTCCCGTATTTTCAAAGGACTCTCTGCTGAAACAACTATTTGCTCTCAATTCCATTATTATCCCCTGGATAGCTGACAAGAGTATGATGGCATGATGCTGGTCCCCGCTAAGGAAAATGGGGCAAGATCATGTTTTCGTGGCCTGGCTGGAAGACTGGGATGGCACCGGCATGCTGTGGTTTGCACAGGCTGAGCATCCGCGAACTTTTCGCAAAGAGACACCCAAGTTGATCCTGTGATCCAGCTTCTAGCTTCTAGAAACCTACCGTTTCAAATCTAATTAAAGTGTAGGTACTGCACTTGGCTCCAGAACTGAAGCCATTGGATGAATTTTTGCTGCCAAAAATAACCTAAAGTGAACAAGATGGCTGAATGGGCCGATCAAGGTCTTTGGCTGCAACCTCTTGCCATTCATGGACCCCATCTCCATCAGTGCTAGGCTCGTTGGGACGAATTGGATAGTTTGCTGCTCAACAAATAGCGGGTTGGGTCAAATGCAACACTCCGAGATTGGCAGAGTCATTGCTGATATCATCATATGTCATGTAAGCCAACCCAGGTGTGGAGTTCCAGTTCTTGGACCATGCCCACACCCACATTTTCGTCAGGAACTCCATCATGCTGACCGTGGAGTCTTTCCAGGCTGTGAATGTAGCAGGGCCCAACATGTTGGCATGGCTTGTTTCTTGGCTTTCGCCTGATCGCGGACCCCAAGATAGGCACGAAGTAGGAATGTAATGAATTCGAATTGTTGGGAATTGACCTACAACTGCCCGAATGCATTTGCAACATTGACATGAGCAACCTTTTTGTTGGTTGCACGCATGTGCGATAGTCTTCAGGCTCCGATTTAGGTTCCAGACGAGCTAGGGCAGCTCCGAAAAAGTGGTTGGTCAGAAATGAAGAGGTAGCGGAAGGCATATATATATAGAAAACATGCAAAAATAAGGTGGCGTTGGAAAATCTGTGCATCAAAACAATGAAAACACCAAAGCACACACGGGACTGGATAACCAGGTGAGCTTTGACGCTAGCCTCAAGTAACTTCTGTTGCTCATATGGTCTGCACATGCAAATGCATAGAGATTATGGTAGTAATCACAGACGTATACATCTCTGGCCAAAGGCATCTGCATCGTATATTCTTGACAGAGTCCAAGCGTCCCAATGTGTGCAGAAGGTGGGTTACGTTTGGCTTGAAGCTTAGGTCTTTTCCAAAGATGTTTTGATTCCTGGCTACATTCCTGCATGGCGACTTTTGGCTGAATCCAAGGGTTGGCTCCCTTGTGCCCAGCCCTTGATACATCCCAGTTTGAAGTTTGAAGCGTCATCATTTCCTCTCTAAGACGAGAACAATGCTGATGCATGTGAAATGTAAACACCGACCAGCTCAGCCAAGGAACATCAGCAATGTTGGCTTTCAACCGTCCAGTCATACAGAGATCCATTTTGGCGACATTTCACGGTCATTCCCGAAGTAGTGAGCAAGTGGGGCACATGTACAAGCGCAGTTTGATGGCGGAGGTGACAACCCTGTTGAGATCTGGGGATACGGCATGCTGTGGCTTATAAGGCTTACAGTCTTACTTGCGAGAAGCTTGGCTGTTGTCACAACAGTGAGTCAACTTATCTCAACTTGCTTAGGTTGGGGTTCTTTCTGAACGTTGGTCGCAGAATGCTTGTGCAGCAGGTTCGCGATCGGATCATCTCCTACTTTGGTAACAACTCTTGCTGCAGTGCTGGCCCTCCTGTGCGAGACTATTTCAGGCCACCGCGAAGACAGTCTCCAGCCTTTTTGCTGAAAACTACATACGACTATACACGATGATATACGACTCATACACTCCTATAACATCCTATAACCTATATCACAGATACCTGGGATTTTTATGGATTTTCTTGGAACCAATGTCTTTAACCTGGGCAAGGGCCGCCGGGGTCTTGGTGCTGATTCAGCACATTGTGCCTGCACGTAATGCCAAGACTTCAGGCGGTCTGGCCTCAGCCGCTTTTGCCTCATCCCGGCGGGGTTGACGGTACCTTGACATGTTGTGACATGTTGTGACATGTTGTGACATGTTGTGACAGTGTGTTGATTCAGACATAGTTTCTCGTGTTTCGTTGTGGGACTTGATGCCGACCGAAAGCAGAGAGTTTTTGCTACTTTCGTTCTGTGGAAATGGCGGGACTGGCAGTGGAAGCCAGTTGCAGCACATGAGGCTTGGACAATTCATCTCTATGAAGCCTTCTTTTTCGGATGCGTCCCCGTGATTCTGTCGGACGATCTTACAGTGCCCTTCCAGGTTTGAGCTGCGGAGTGGGGAGCACAGTTCTGTGCCAATTTTTTCCGCTCTCAAGCCAAATGGTCCAAAATGGTATAGGTTTTTTCAATTCAAATTCAGTCTTTCTTCTCTGGTGCAGTGCACTTTCTCGTTGTAGAGTCCTTTTTGGCAGGATGTGATTGATTGGCCCAGCGTTTCCTTGAAGGCGTGGCACTTGAAGAAGCATCTTAGAATCTTAAGAGTGACCAGCGTCCATATAGTGCCATCAGGATACGTTGTTTGGCCGATTCTGTGTGCTTTCAGCCTCGTTTCAGCTTGGCTCAGGTGTCCACCAACATAAGTATGGAAGATTTGCATGCCAAGTTGAAGGGGGTGGGCATCGGAAGGCTAAAGTGGAATCTTGCTTAGCATGCAAGACTGAAACAGAATTGATGATATTGATGCTTGAAGTCGTGAAGAAGTTTCATCAAAATTTCCACATCAGATTGCTTGTCCTTTTCTTAGATGCCTTAAAGGCAGCTCAGGATGTATCAGAGGATGGTCGAGTTTCGCTGCTGGTTTGACTATGGCAGAGGCTGGGGAAAGGAAGGAGACTCCAAGACTGCACCTCAGCTGTATATAGCTGCATGATGCTGCATGTAGGGTCCAATCCAGTCCACACATGGGTTCCCATCCGTTGTGGAACATGAATTGCGTGGCTCTTGATTCAAGCTGACTAGCTGGCTACTGTTTGTTTCAAGGGGTGATCAGATGCTGTGGACTGTGGACTGTCGACTCTCCTGCTGAAATTCCATGAGTTTGACGGTGAGAGTATAAACCACCTTGCAGCTCGCCAAGGAATGCTCTCCGTATAATGGCATGATGCGAAGCTTTGCAAAGAGAGTAGCTGCAATAAAAGCGAGCTCACAGCAGTTGCCCATGCACCTCTAACTATTTCAGCCAAATATCAGAGATCCTACCAGATGGCCAGAATGCTGTAGGGTTTCAATCCTTGACTTATTAATGGGGGCTTGAGCAGAATTCAAGCTTTCAACTTTGTCCCAAGGTACTGGGAACCTGCAGACTGACGACTTGGACCGTTTGGACCTCACATTTTCGCTGTACCTACTCCCGGTTGCGCATCCGAAAGGACTCGACACCCGAAGGAAGCGGCCTTTGGCATATCCGGGCACTGCAGCGAGGGCGCAGCTGACGTAAAGTGAAGCTGGAAAGATATGGAAAGATATGTGAAGCTGACGAGATCACGACTCCGACGACTCCGACGACTCCGACGACTCCGACGACTCCGACGACTCCGAAAGTCCTTGAAGCAAACGGTATGCCGCACTTGATGCTGTCGTTGAACGGACACCCGCACGAACTGGTCTCTGATGAAAAAGGTCCCCCTTCTCTTGGGTCAACCTCACTGAGACATAGAGAGACGATGAGAGACGTCTTGAAACATGAAACTTTTTTCAAAGATGCTGGAAAAAAGTTGTTGAGGTAGTAGCGTCTTTCGCCAGTTGTGTGCTTGATGTCCCTAAGTTTGATATGGTTCACCAAGTAGATTGCGTTGCGATAGTTACTTGCGATTTGAGGTTGGCTATTCGGACTACTTCCGCTATCCTGGTGTCAAGTACTTCGAGTCGATACCAGACTTGTGGCTTCGAAAAACGCTGGCTTAGCAACAGACAAGACAGAACTCTTGAATCTTTGGATACCAGCAAGGGTAGAAGGCTTCAGATTTATTCTCGATAACGGTTGGTCATATTGGTTTGCCAAGACGTGTAATTTGGACGCGTAAAAAGTGACAATATAAACAATTCTTCATTCCTGGCGACCAATGTTTCAGAGAAAAAACAATCCAAGGAAAAGACAAATAAATGGAGAGGTTTACTGTTGTATATGTAAATTGACGATGTGTATCATATTGACTGCCAAATCGCTCGCTTTGCGGCGAAAATCTTTGGGTCCCTTTTTCAAGTGAACCACATTTGAAAGGCAGTGGTCACCACGTCGTGAAACTTTGAGGGGAAAGAACAAACACTGAAGCTGAGTCCGGTGGATGTTGGATCTTGAGTCAAGGTTGGAGCAGCTGCCTAAGACCAACTTCTTCGAGGCAAATCCAATAGTGGACGGGTGGAAACATATGCAAACACTTCCAACATCTTCCAACTAGGTTCACTGTCAGCCTCTGTGTGCCACAATCATCCACAATCATGTTCCAGCACTATTCTACTTGTAGTGCATAATATTGTGGCTCGATCCTGCGCTGATCATGTTGCAAGTTTCTATCCCTCCCTTTCATATGAAACGCTTATCGCGACCAACTTTATTCTCCATCAAGACTCATTCCCTTCATGCCAGAATCCTTGTGACTCACATGTAGTTCCTGTTTTTGTGCTTGTACACTGATTAGGCATTTTACAATCTGGCAAGAGGGCTTGGAGACTCCAGTTGCAGGTGGTTCAAGTGATGGCACGCTTCAACCAGGACTCCTTGGCCACTCGGTTGCCTAAAAGCTGATAATTTCTAACGTTTGAATACGTTTGTGGGGTGGAGTAGGCTGCTCATTTTCTGCAACCAGTGCCGTTTGCAGCAATCAAAGCATATCAAAACCACCAAGATTCCAGAGATTCAAGCACGAATGAAGCCTCAGTGACGATTTGTCAGCAAATCACCTGATGATTTCTTGGAAATAGCTTTCTGTGTATGTCTTGGTGTCGAAGTCTTATGCCGATATACAGTGCTCGCACCCCGCAGCTGATTCTGGTGGAAACGTTTGCCGGCGACAGCAGCGCATTTGGTGCCTTTTTTGTATACAGAGTTACGGTTGCTCATAGACAGCGCATTTTTGTTTGAAGTGGGTCACACCAACCGTCCACAAATTTGAATCACTTGAGATCAAGCAGCATAGCGGTTGCAAACCATATTCAATTTCGCTGGCACCTGAATCCTTTTTGCACGTATTTTCCGTGCCGCGGTGTGCCCCCCAAAGCGGGCTCAATTCCCTTCTGCGGAACTCCTGCAGTCGGTAGCTTTGTTAGAACCAGCTGTCCGACAACTGGCATATAGTTGCTTGGCGAGAAAGATTTTGCGACATGGTTCGCTCGCGGTTAGCATGTACCTGTTATGTACCTGCAGGATCCTGCAGGAACAGCCTTCAAACCGTGGGCTAAACTTTTCATTCAAACAGGAGGTTATCCTGCAACCCCTCAATTTGATAGCCAGTATCTCCGACTGTCCTGACGATCACTCCCCCTGGGGAGGCCCTCCCATCGCCACTATCATCGTCGCCATGTGTGGCAATGGTTGCAGTCGCCATTTTTGGTGTCGTCACCATTGCCATCGTTCTCATCATCCAGTTGCCTCCTTGTCCAATAATGTCCAACCCCCCCTTACTTTCTTCTTCCTTCCACCCCTTGGATGTGACTTAACACCCGAGCACGGCCAACCCCCCTTACTTTTGATTGCCTTTCCGCATGGTACGGCAGCCCAAGGCGGCGGTCTGCGAATTTTGCTTACAGCCTTGAAATGGCAGTGTTGGCTGCCTCGGCACTTGACGTGATGTCTTCGCCAGAGTCGCTTGACACATGGAAAGCAGGATCAAATTTTATGCAAAGCCTGTTCTCCAAATTGTCCATCAATCTGTTGTCGCCAGGTTTCCTTTGCACGATTTTGGACCCTTTCTTTTCATGTTTTTTCTCGTTTTGCCCAGAAGTCTGGCCACTTGCCCTTTGCAGTCACACTTCCTTGGTGCATAGTTGAACTGCAAATATTGAGCTTTAAAAACGCATTGCTGCTTTTGCTGCTGGGTCTACTAATGGATTTTCAAACTGAGACTGTTTCACAAAAAAACTCTGGGCACATTTCTTCTTTTGCTTGAATTTCCAAGGTCAATTCAAAGCCCCTCTTGTAAAGCATGGAGAAGTGTGGACTCCGAATGCAGCACAGTAGCTCAGTCGTTCTCCCTAGCCTTCGAAGAAGACTCCGAGCCAATTTCTGAAAAGAAAGCTCAAAAGCCCGCGACTTGGTCTGACAAAATTGAGCCGCAGAGGCTTTTTAGAGAGGACATGCATGGTCTTTCATGGTTGTCAGATGTTGTCAGTTGTCAGACGCTTCTCGTGCATTTTTCACAATGTGAATGGGAGTTTTGAATAGTTTTGAAGTGTACTGCTGCCATACTGGGGGCTTTGGTGAACTTTCATTCTAAAGTTGGACCCTTGTAGCTGCCTTGCTATTTGTCAGCTCTAGACTGTCAAGCAGATAAGGCATGCTTCTATGGGGGGCTGGGGTCATACATCATGTGTTGCTGGTCGCGTATATGTATGTATGTACGTGGATATATATATATATAATTTATATAATATATATATATGTATAATATGAAGTTTGGAACGCAATAGGGAGCTATACTGCGGGAAAACCAGGAAAACAATCCATCATGGACGCCTCTCGTGGAGACTTTCATCGTGAGCTGAGGAGACGTGCATAATCTTTGACTGGGATGATACTCTTTTGCCTACCAGCTTCATAGAAGACGCAGCTTGGCTTAGGCTTCTGTGGTTTTTCCAGTTCATACATGTGAATTACCCGATCATGCTGTCCGCGCAGGTCTGTGTTGGCCTTGAGTCTTTGATAGTGTTTGGCAATCTATCCCTTGATGTGAAGTCTGTGGAAACCTCCACACCGGACTTAAGCTGACGACTCAATGAAGTTGGTTTAGGTTCACTAGATTCATCATTCTTTAATATTCTTTGTGAGATTGCGTAGTTGTGTTACACGTTGCAATGCCAGAAGCTCCAACGTCAATCTGGCACAGTGGCAGACAAGGCTGCTCGGATGTGTGCGCCCAGTTCTTCTCCAGCGCGGCGACGCGCGGGCGTCGGCCGTAGGGGTGCTAGCCGTGGGTTACCAGCGGATTTCCCATGCTACACTGCGATTCAGGACCCCGAATCACAGAAAGCACCTTCCATGCCGTGATCATCATCGCTAAAACCCTTCCATCTGTTTATATATAATACTTTATAATTTATAATTGGATAATTTATATTATTTTCGCACAGTACAGCAAGCCGCTTTATCCTTGCTTCAAGGCTTCAAGCTTTGGATTTAGAAAGCAGTTTGGCAGTCCTGGCCCTTATTCGTGAATCCTTTGGTTTGGAAGAGTTGGAAAGTTCAACGGCCTGACGTCATATCGAAAAGGGCAAGAAGAAGCAAGTAGCTAATGAGTCAAATTTCAGTCTATTGAGAAATTAAGTTGATTTCTGCATGCAGGAGCACGGACAGCTCATTGCAAAGGCCTGAGGGTTGACTCATGTTGACTCCTTCTTGACCTGAATGTGATATGAATGTTGAGGGACATATATAAATGTGCCTTGTGATTGCACACGGTATCATCCGGTAGCATGTTCGGTTGTGGGATTCTTCAATCTGTGTAGCTTGTACATTTTCCTTCATTCTTGAGGAGATGGATTTGCTGTCGTTCGAACCGTGACTGGCTTCGCGATCCATCGTCTGAAATGCTATTGCTTGGGGTTTGCCAATTATTATAGTTGACTTCGATCACCTGAAAAACTTCTTTTGGAACTGCTGCAAGTCGATCTAAACGTTACACATTTTGCAGATCTTGCAGGCTTTGCGGCTCGCCAAGAAATGCAGTGACCGTGTTGCTATAGTGAGCCTTTCAGAGCGGCCCTGGGTTTTTGAATCAGCAGATCAGTACCTACCAGGAGCTCCAGAGCGGGAGATGCCCAAGTATCGAAACTGTTGAACCATACGAGGTTGACTCATGTCAAGGTGGCTTTGGCCAAAACTCCAGTCATTTCATATCAAAGAACTGCACTACAAATATACAAAGTCAGGTGACTTGCAGTATTTATATAGACAGACATGATGGGGTAAGCTCGCCATTGTATGCCATTGTGCCTTTCCTAGTTCTGTCACGTTCGTAACAGAAAAGGCAGGTGGCTGCTGTTTTCTGCAAAGTGTGCCCGCCCCACGGTTGTTTTGGGGTGATCCAGTTGGTACCAAGCTTGTCTCAGGGCCACTATTCATCAACACTTAGTCTATCTATGTCTATCTTAGTGTTATTTGAAGTTGTTTGTCACTGGAAGACTGCTGGAAGCAGCAGGTTTTTAGCATAGTGACATGGTGTCTTGTTTTGCTGGCTCTTCCAGTCGCCTTTGCAGTTTCGTACCGCAGGATTGGACATGGCCGAGCTTTTGAAAGAGCTGCAGATCCCCGTCTACTACGCCCCAGAGCACGCTACTACTCGCTTTCCGCCAGCGGAGACTGCAGCTCTTGAACATTCAGACCTCGGATCGGAGGCATGGAATATTCATGTGCTGAATGAACAGTGGCATTTGGCATTCTATAGGCAAATTCATCTTAAGAACTGACATATTGCCAAGGTTTCTTTGTCGAGCCAAATTTGAATAATTACAACAAGGCTTTTTCGTTGCCTTGAATTGCTAGCTTGCAGTGGTCACTGACTCTCTGCATATTATTATTGTACAGTAGCATGCAGTAACATTTGAGCAGCCCAGCGGAGGATCTGAATGTTACGATGAAACGCAATGCCATGCTGGAGTTTCTCCAGCTTCACATTGGCCAGAGCGACTTCGATGGTTTGAACCTCATCTCGATTGGCACCATGGCCTAATGATTAGAGATAAGCACCAGCACTGACATGCCTTGGGTCTTGCCATTGCAGGGCTGGCTTCTGAGCTGGAAGCCTTCAGGATATTTTCGTGGAACTCTTGTCGAGATGGTGAGTGCTATCCGCTAACTCCTGAAAATCCTAGAAATTCCTAGGAATCCTTAGCATGCCGAGGCATGCTGAGGCAGCTGCACTACAGTATACTACAGTGTAGGCAGGTTGAAGTATATGAGGCATGGGGCATGATTTGCACCTGCAATGGCCTGAGGTGACTCGTTGGTGGAAAAGGAAGCCGCCCAGGCCTGCGCTCGTTTCGCAGACCTGGAGGGGAAGCCGAGCCTGTGCAAAACCATCAAGCTGATTGGGGATCCCTCCCTGAAGCAACTGAAGCCCAGCTGCATGAGCGCCACAATGCGAAACACTGGGCCACACTGGTGCCACATGATGTCCAGATTTGCCAGATTTCCACGTGCGTGTGATGTGCCCGACTCGACAGTAGACTGGACATGACTGGGCTAGGCATGTGAACCGATCCCAACCCTGAGGCTTTGTCCAGCAGTTTCGTTTTCAATGGATGTTCATGTCTTGAATCTGATGGCAAGTTCCAATGGGGAGAGCTGTGTGTTTCCACGGTTGGAACTTCTGTTTGGTTCAATACTTCCTCCCTTTCAGCTTTTCATGGTTCTTGGCCTGATGTTCCGCAGACGTCCGCCAAGGAATGAGCAGCTAAAGACTCTTACGTCACATATTGAAACAGTTTGCACCTTGGCGCAGATCTACATTAGAGAATTGACGGCACAGCGCCGACTTTAGCCGCAAAGGCTTCTCAATGCGCTGCATATGGCAAACCAATCAGTATTCACAAGAAAGTCCACCTGCAAAACTCAATAGGAACATGAAATTTGAAGTTCACGGAGGAGTCAGGTTGATTGGGGCCTGTTCCTGCCGATTGACTTGCCTGTTCTGTCTCTTTGCGTCTCTTTGTGTCTCGTTACGAGTCTCGTTACGAGTCTCGTTACGAGTCTCGTTATGTAGTCTCTGCTTTGCTTTTTGATTCCTGTGCTACTTGATCTATTTGCCAATTGTTTCTCTTGCTGCGGATTCCTGTGTTTTTGACTTCGGAGGTTCCCACAATTGCGATCTGGACTTGCACGCCCAGAGCCCTGACGACTTGGTCGCCCAACTAGGCACTGTTGGGTGCGGGCCCCAGTTCAACAGCGAACACGAGGCAGAGATGCCTTAAGATCCTTAAGTCGCCATACTGCAAATAATCGCTGAATCGCTGCCGAAACAATAACAGCATAGAACATGCAGCAACCAAATCTGCGCCACCTAGAATGCTGGGCCATGCTGGGACATGCTGGGCCATGGGCCATGCTGGGCCTTTCTCAACTTGGCTGAGGCCACCGGAGCCGGCACAGTGACATGTAATGAATGTAATGACCGATGTGATGCGGACAATGCGTGACTGACGATGCGTGAGTCGTTGTCAGTCATTCCTGTCATTCCTTGCAAAGGCAAGTTTAGCAAATCTGGCTGCAGCCGGGAGACACCGACGCAGCCAGCCTTTGCACCGTGCGTGCTGTTTTGTAAAGCCAAAGCAGGAGATCAGCGGTAGTCGAAGATGTCCGCGATCTCAACTGCACACAGTAGAGTCTTTGGTGCTTTTTTTCAATCTTCAGGATTCACTGTACAGCCCTGGCTAGCCATGCCGGCAGATATTGAATATTGGGATCTGTGTGACTTCAGCAGTAGGCGGTCAATGTTTTGGCTTTGATTTTGAGTGTGTCTAGTGAGCAATCATTGAGCATCGAACAGATCACTACAGATCTAAGATCATCTATATAAGTATTATGACACTTATACAATGGTTGAAGATTTTGAAGATTTTGAAGATTTTGAAGACAGTGCTTGCCCCATGTCATTGCAAGCCTTGTTGTGCTTGTGCTGAAGAGCTCACCGGCCTGCTTTACCTTTCACTTGCTTCATAAATGTGGCACTTGCCTCACCCAACCGATCGACGCTCATAATTATAATTATAATGTAGTATGATATAGTATGATGATGTATGATATGCATGTTTTAGTATATATATATTTTTAAATAAAACTATGTAAATGAATAAATGTACATCACATGTCACAACAATCACCATATGGATACCCATGTGGCACTATATAACTATGTCTCACTCCCTGCCTCTACCACCAGCACAGGCTGCTACACCACAGTCGGCACAGCTCAATCCGGAAACTAGACAGGATCAAAGTGATCAAATTAATTGACGTGAAGTAAATCGGTGTACTTTTGTATATTTGGATTAATGGGTCTAGGAGGGGATGATACTGGAAAAAAAATCTACGTTTCCTGGAAAAAAATCGAAGACCCTGGAAACAAATATAAATTTACTGGAAACACAATTTAAGGTTCCCCTGATCCTTTGGTCGCCTGGTCCTTTGGTCCCCTGGTCCTCTGCTCCCCTGGTCCTCTGGTCCCTTCGTCCCCTGGTCCCTGGGTCCTCTTGATCCCCTGGTCCCTTACTCTCCTCATCCTGGTCCTTTACCCTTCTCATCCTTTGATCTCCCAAATGCACCCTAACCAACCTGAAATAGATCCAAAAACTAATTCTAGACAATATGCTACAAATAACACGAAATGTTGCAGATAACCCCCTGCATAGTACAGTCCAAGATGCTGCGAGCACGGTGCAAACAAGGGATTCAAGGCCAACACGCTTTATATAAATACCATGCAAATTGCATAATTAAGTTCCCAAACCCTGCAAATATTGTCCAAATAAGAGATTTCAGCTGCACAAAATTGAATTATTCAAGGCCAAACCGCTTTAAATATCATGCAAGTGCAGGTTTAAGTGCCCAAACCCTGCAAATATTGTACAAATAAGAGATTTCAGCTGCACAAAATTGAATTATTCAAGGCCAAACCGCTTTAAATATCATGCAAGTGCAGGTTTAAGTGCCCAAACCCTGCAAATATTGTACAAATAAGAGATTTCAGCTGCACAAAATTGAATTATTCAAGGCCAAACCGCTTTAAATATCATGCAAGTGCAGGTTTAAGTGCCCAAACCCTGCAAATATTGTACAAATAAGAGATTTCAGCTGCACAAAATTGAATTATTCAAGGCCAAACCGCTTTAAATATCATGCAAGTGCAGGTTTAAGTGCCCAAACCCTGCACATATTGTACAAATAAGAGATTTCAGCTGCAAAAAGGTTCAAAGTACAGATTCTTATTTTTTTTCCAGTGTCTTAAGTTTTTTTGCAGTGTGGAGAGTAGGGGTGAACCTTATTTTTTTTTCTCCAGTAGTTATTTTTTTTCCAGTGTCTACCCGTCTAGCAGCCTAGAATATTTGGAAACCACTTCAATAACAAGACATATATAAATGATAGATTTCTTATACACCACGGGACTTCGCATTTTTTCAGCCACCATGCAGAAAATCCATTTCATTCCCAACCTTTGTTTGAACACTGGTCGAATTATGTACTATAGATGCGTAATGCATGTCTTTTTGGAGCTCAGTTTGAAAGACTCTACGATTGCTAATTGCCAACTCCCACTTCCTTGCAACAGATTTTGTGGGCTTGGGCGGCCAACAGTGCGTATAGTCCAACCAACCCTACTAGACAATACTGAGCACCGACGGTCGGTGAAGCTGAGCCCAATGTAGCTTTCAGCGGTTTAGCATGATGTTATCAAGGCTGAATCAGCTTTGAATGTGAAATCGCGAACCTTCTCTTCCTTCAAACAATGGGGCCAACAACTCCAGGGCCACTGGCAAGGTTTTCCTGATGGTGCACATGTCCTGTGCCCGTTGGAAACCAGACATGTTTCATGCATAGCGGAGATCAATGGATGCGGCCCGGAGAAAAGCAACAACTCAGCCGGGTGATGGGTTGCGGGGCAGGATGCCTGGGTGGAAAGCACGATTGGCATTATTTGCATGTTGCGCAGCCTGACGCCTGTAAGAGCCTGTTGCTGGACAGGTGGGCGGAAACATTGCGATGCCTTACACAATGACGCTTTTGCTGGTAGCAATCTAAAGACTCATTAATCATCATTAATCACTAGGATCACGACGGCTGTCCATCCGGCTCCCAGGCGGAGACACTGCGGTCTTGGCGTGTCCTGGCAAAACGGGCCACGGGCTTCGAGGGCGATTTCTTCTGATTAGAGTCCAGAGTCAACGATAAGAGATGCTGTGATCAAAAAGTCCTGGCGTTGGATTGGGTAAAGACAGCTATAGTAGCAGTTGCATCATGTTACATCCCCTGCAGTGTTTTCGTGTTTCACTGCTCTCTGCTGGTTCTCAATCACAGAGATGGGCTTTTGAGGCTCTTCCATGCTCTGACTCTGCTGTTATCAGATGGGCCCCCTCACCCCAACAAAGTCACACTGCATGCACCTGGCTCTAGTTGAGGATGTGGCCTCTGTATATAAAATGTTTGCCCCGTGATTCCTCTTTAATGAGGCTCTTGTTCTGCAGTTCATTTGCAGGACAATTGCCTCCTTCTCTCGTCTTTATTGCTCTGATTGTCCCGATATTTCGGACGGGTTCCATGCACATCAACGCCATGGCCTGCATGAGCATGCACGTTTCGAACACATGAATTGTTTAAACCACGGAATAAGTTTACTGCAAAAACTTGTTGGGAGAAAATGTCGCGATCAGGACACCTGGATCATTGTCTATTCCTTGGCCAGGTTGAGGCCACTCGGGCGAAAAGCAGCCACATCCAATGCAATGTGTGGTCCAAACACTCATTGCGCAGCAGCAGTGTGCAACCCTGAATATCACAATGAAACAAGTCACAGAAGGACCTTCGCGCAGTCAGCCACGATTATATAATTAGACGTGTGCGTATGACTTGGCAAGTCTGAAATTTCTTTTTTTACTGGATGATATTTTTTGACTTGTGGGTGTCGTTTGCATCTGATGCTGGTTTGTTAGTTAGTCACCTGACCATGTAGTGACTTTTCATCTAGTCAGTCAGCCCGTTATTTAGTTGGCTACTTAGGTTCCGTTTGGTTTGTCAAATCTGGTTATGTTTAATGGTTTAAGTCGTGACTTTTCTTCCCTGATAAGTTGCTTAGCTAGTTACTTACGTTACTTGATTACAGTAGAGTCTGATCATGTTTGATCCTTAGATTTGGAGAAGCCAGGCACAAGGACAAAGAGCTCATCCATCATTTGGGCGCTCATGTTGTGTCGGCGACCTGGTGGGCCTTTTTGAAATACACCACGGAGCGTATGGGTTTGAACTCAAACCCACCTGTCGCAAACTGCGCGCAGCGTTTTCATTTGTTTGAATACATTGCGCCGTTCCAAAGTGTTATTTCCAGCCGTCGTTCATACAGTCCTACTCGTAGAATTTGGAAGAGAAAAGTGCTCATCACCCCGAGACCGAAGTGATGAGCAAACGTGGGCTGTAGCAATCGTCTATGCGTGATTTCTGAAATTTTGTCGCCAAGGAGCAGGAATCTGACCGAATTCCGGCCCCAGGCTGTGTGGGAAGCCGATTCAATGATTCAATATGATTCAATCAAGAGCAGGTTCTTGGTGATCTTGGTGCCTAATTGTAGAGAAGTGGTTGAGACTAGTCCGGTCTAAAGAGTCGTGTCGACCCTGTGACGCCAGGGCATCGCGAATTTGGCATACTCCCTTGGCTTGTTGGGCATGAAACACCGAAGCCTTTTGCGAGCAGTTTGTTGGGCACCTGGAAACCATTCTCGCACAGCATGGCAGTCTCCAAGGTCAAAAAAGCACGTCTCAAATCATGACAATCAGAATTTCTACGAATTTCTATGAGTTCCTTAAATTAAATGTCAAAAAATCATTTGGCGCGGCGATTGTTTGCAACCAGACTTATCCAGGTGCACACGTAACACCTTGCCGCTTAGAGGAGTTTTCGGAGCAGGAGGTACGCTGAGCTCACTTCTTTCACCTAGACAAATTCTGCCAGTAATTTGCATTATCTTAGTATCTTGATGTATCTTGCACTTATTTAAAACTTAATAAACTTATAATATCTTATAATAAACTTGTTTATTCTTTTGTAAATTTTACAGCGAACTGTCCCCTTGACATCCCTTGACGAGGTCAGAACTCCAAAACAGACCCAGAAACTTCATGAAACTTCCATGCAGGTGGCCAACCTCACCTACGGCTTGGCTTTGGTAAGGTGGAGAGATACAGGCAAGGGATGCCTGACAAACATGTTTGAAGCATTTTGAAGCACTCCTGTACACCATTGTACACCCTACTTCTGCATATCTGTGCAGCCCCAGCATGCGTGTGGCGCAGTGTGAGCTGCCTTCTCCAGGTTTGCTATCATCCATTTGCCGGCATGTTGTGAACTCAGTGACACATGATGGACCTTCGCTCATGAAGACCATGGATGTGGAATGGATGAGTGGCCCAAACAAGCGCTTATGAGATCTACGAGTACTGTAGGTTTTGCTTTGGGTGCATGTGCGATCCCACAGTCTGCCTGTAAATGTCCGCATATGCACGCTGCCCTGGAGTGGGTACAGACAGCAGACGGCTTGCAGAGAAGAAATAATGGAATACATAGGCATATAGGACCATGTAGGCATGAAAAGGATGTTTAAAAGTTTCCAAACATTTGGTTTTCATAGTTCAAATATATATATATATATATGTATATCTATTTGTTCCGGTCTTCTCGGTGTTGCGGAGGTTTTGGCCAATGCATCGGGCTTCAAGCCGCGGGGGCTGCAAGATCCCAAGTGCACGGAGTATGTGACATGGATTCATGCTGTTCGACATCTTCGCAGCAGCGAAAGGGTCCGTCTGACTTTTTCCCTACGGTATGATGATGATGAACCTTCCCTACGGTAAGCCCCTTGCCACACAAAGAGCTTGTTTGTTGGGATTCGTTTAGGCAAGTGCTACGTGAAAGAATTGCTTGGCTCAGATGCTACTTCTAGGAATCGCTTGACAGATGCACCAGTCATTTGATAATTTCTGGCTTAAAGACCCGGGACATTTTCTGACTTTGCAGCGCATCGTTGTTGCCACCAGTGGAAGCTAGATACAGTATACGGTATACGGTGCAGCTCAGTAGTTCCGCACATTCAAGCACTCAAATGGAGGCATAAGCGTTACACCGTTGCACACTCCTTGCGCAATTTGCACAGCCTTGCGCTAGTCCTATTTGGGCAGTTGATGGCCAGTTGGTTGATGGATGTTGATGGCATGTTCATTTGCGCTGCTACTTGAGGTCGTCTCTGTTCTACAGCTTGGGTCTTCTAGATTTTCGTGAGGACGGGAGTCAATCTGCGATCACTTGCGTGATGATTCGATATGATTCCTTTACGATCATCTCCTGGTCCAGTGAGGTTGGCTGATTTTGCTTCTGCTGGGCGCCGATAGGAGAAGTTCTTCTGTGGCGTTTGCAACCACATCCAGTTCAGGTTGCCCACCTTCAACGCACAGGACTAGATCTGCTTAAGTTGCGCTGCAGGGTACTGCAAGAGCCACTTCAGTCAACATGGTTTTGCAATGTTTTGCACAGCTACAGTTCGTGGCTCACTTGCCGGCTTTGCGGTGTTTTGTTTCTTGTGAGGTACACTGTGACATAGGTGGAGCATGTTGGAGTAATCTACTGATACCATTCTTGTTTTGGCAGACTGGACATGACTGGACTGTAAGAGAATCTGTTAATGTGTGCTTTTGCCATGCCAAATTGGGATGCATCGGCCGATGACATGCTAGCCCGAAATTCCCGTTTCAATCCTTTTCGCCTTTGCTGGAGGACATCTCCAACACTGTGCCCGGTCCTTTGTTTCCAGAGTTAATGTCATGAATGTGCTTCCTCCTTGCGATCGCGCTGGCTTGGAACCGAGCCTCATGCATGCAATGCAAGTATCATTTTTGAAGACGGTCTTTTCGGTTTAACGCTTGTCGTTGAAGCACGGTTCTGCCCAGCAGCCACTTTCAGGTACGGCCTTGGCCTTTTGGAACTTTCTCATCAGGGTCTTCTTTCAGCAGTTGAGGCAGAGATGTCAGGCCAGCAATGGGACTATGTGCTATCTCTTTTGATATGTAAGGTCTCACATTGCCCTACAGCAAAGCTTGACTTTTTCAATCTTTTTGGGCGATGGCTGACCAGAATAAGCCTCCGAATGCCAGGTTGAGTTGCTGAACCAAATATATAAGTCTGTCCACTTTGGGTACAGAAACGGTGGCAGTCATCAGTATCAGCTCACCAGTGTTTGGTGAGGCCGGCTCGAGGAGTTCACTGGTCAGGGTGTGGAGTCTAAGGCTTTCTGTTACATCAGATCGCCGGAGAGGATGATCACCAACCTCTTCAAACCGTTGGATAGTTGAGAAACACCAGCGGCATTGGCATGCCCCCGGTTGAAGTTGTAGGTGCCCTTTTATCGTTCATGTAGCTCACTCTGACACGCTTTTCCGATGAAGCAGAGTTACCAAACCGTTCACAGGGGCCGTTTTGTTGACAAGATTGACTTGGACTGGAAGTGGCAGTTGAAAACAACACCCATCTAGGAATCTTTCTGAATGACCCTGCGCACCTGCTATCGAATGATCTGACTATCTGACTGATGCCACAATGACTTTCAACCAGCTTGTTTTCAGCTGAGGCTTGGGCAATGTGGTGGACCGTGCCCGTGTTGGGCTGAATGCCTCAAGTGTCTCATGTGCCAGCTTGACTCGCTGCAGCTACCAATCTCATCCAATCTCAACCTGCTTTGGTACAACTGGTTTCATTCTTTCCGGGTGCTACACGGTATTACCCCGTTGTTGTGGAAAATGCCACACCTTCAGCAAGCAAAGTTTAATTTCATCCCTGACGTGGACCATCGCAAGGTATTTGCAGCATTTTGCAGCATATTTCCAGCCAAAGTCCAACACTACCCTTGTACGCCAGGTTTATGGCTTTGGGCTTTTGGAGAGAGAGCCAGAGCCAAAGTTTTTGCGCCTGACTGCTTTTGCTTCACAAACACGTTACCACACTTGTTTCCACTTTGATACATCCCGGGTTTTTGCTCGCGAATTTTGAACAAAAATTGATGATGTGGGGTGTCCTCTTACGCTATCTCTCTCTCTCTCTCGCTCGCTCGCTTTACAGCAAACAAGAGCCAAGGGAAAAACATTTTTTTCATGACATGCTCGTGTTAGCATTCTGTTTTAGGGGCCACCGCATGGGAGGTTTGCTTTCTTGCCGAAAGAGTTTCCCTTCTGAAGAGCTAGCTAGAACTCTAGCTCCTGCTTTGCCGAGCTTACTGTTCTATTTTGGCCTTTCAATATTGTGTGCAAACCCTCAATTTGTAGAGCTAGGATTAAGCACCAGCCATATGTGCCACATCCTAGTTTAGGCTGTAGTTGAGTGGATCATTGTCATCCGCTGCAGGATTTAGTAGCGCCTTCCCTTGCTTGCTGATCTTGCTGTGAGTGGTTCGGCATTACTGTTGCCAGTGTTGTATTTGGATGTCTTTCCTGTGGTGTTTCCTCTGTTTGGTTTTCTGATTGACCCTGCCTCAAAAAAGGTAAAGTTGCAACTACAAAAGTTCTACCACTCCCTCATTTGCATCTAGCTCCCTCTCTAAACATAGGCTACAATCGAGAACATCCTCAAGTCAAACATTCGGGCTGAAAATTCTGGCCGGCTTTTGACTCTGCTCAGCTTGCCTGAGCTGAACAAGACGTGCCCAATCCCTGGTTGATATGATGATTATTATGTTGACCAGTCAAGATATGGCAAGATAATACGGGATAGATCTGCAAACATATTTGAGGTGCCCCGATCTGCTGCAAGCCATTGCAGACCATACTCCCACACGCTTTGATGATATGACGGACCCCGTGGGCTTTGTGATGCACAGAGTGTGGATGGCATGATGTCAGAATATGACATGAAAGCGTCGCAGCCAGATGTTTGAAAGATTTGAAAGTGGTACTGTAGCTAGTGCTTGTAGAAATCAAGATGTCTTGATCTTATGTGTCTTCTTTAGGAAGGCCGACAAAAGACTGGACCTACCACGTGCTCGGTTTCAAATCAAACACTTGGTAGGCCCAGCCACAAAAAATCAACACTTTTGGTTCCGGGTCGCAGGAGCAGAACATCTCCAACATCGTTTGGACCCCAGGACTTGAGAAGAGTGACAGGTTAGGGATGGTTGGGGCATAGCCGGGCATAGCTGCGAACCGTGCAGGGACATTTAATCTGATTTTGGCCTAAGCGAGGATTAGCAATCCAAGTTTTGTGAACATTATAAAATCAGTCAGTTTTATTTCTTCATATTTCTTCCACTTGAGGATCGATGCAGTGCAGAACTTTTTCCCAAGAGACTACACTTGCAGCTCCAGTTTGAATCTTGAGCGAATGCGCATGACCCAGACGGGGGAAACCATGCCACCTCTCTGAGGTTTGGGCCATGGGGAACTTAGGCTTCATGGATGAAAGGCAGAGGGCTTGGACACATGGCCTGAGGTTGCAAGATGTTGCAAGCAGGTGCAGCAATTGGACGAGCAGAGCACACCTCTGTGTGCGCAAGCACTTTCTCAGAAATAATTGAAATAAATTGGTCACATTCGCTGCCAATCTTGTTTGATGCAAAGCTTGACAAGCAAAGAGTTGCGCTCAGAGACAGATCATGGTATATGACGGTCACTCCTTGCAGCGGCAGAGATGCGACATGCGACGAAAACATGAAATCAGAAATTACTCTGAGCCACACTTTGCCATAGCCGGCCATAGCCATCCCGAATCATCCAGACCTGTCCGATGAGATGCCATGGCGATTGCACAGAAGTACCAGGGTGTGTCCGGGGTGCTTCTCAAGGGCCTTTTCCCAATGACTTCTGTGAAAGTGAGGATCTTCAGCAGCAATGACAGTGATGAACCAAAGTGAACCAAACTCTGAACTCTGAACAACTGATTTGAACCTCAAAGAGTTTCCGGCTGGACGATCTTGAGCAGATCTTGGACATATATGATATATATGGACGACATAGCGCAAAGATCTGTAATTTTGACTTTTGGCCTAATATGGTCTAATTTCTTTGCTCGGTTTGAGGATTTTGGAAGGGCCGCGATGCTACGACAAAGAGGCGGGGACGGCATTTTTGAGCTATGCGATTCAGAGGTTTCGAAAGGCTGCCTTTCAACGAAGTACATGGACATTACTGGCACATATATAAGCACTATATTAGCACCGTTTTAGTCCAGAGGCAACGTATGGCAACGTGATGATATCACACCATTGGTGCCTTTGGAAAATCTTCCCAGATCCCAGGTCGAGACTGCAACCGAAACTCATTGGCAGATGCTCATCAAGGTCAAGCCGCAACTCTTCGACGGTGCCGTTTGGTGCCTTAGGAATTTTGCGGTCGATGGAAGAAGTTTGCTTCTGGACATGCAGGACGGTCGCGCCTGAAGGTCGATTCCCTTTTGAACTGCATGCGATTTTGATTGATCCCAGACCTGTTGCCATTTGAAAGAGCAGTCTCTCAGTCTGTGCTCCTTGATGTTTCCTGGTGTAGTTGGTGGCATGGTTTGTGGGGCAAGTGGTCCTGTTACAGTATGCTGTGAGTAGAATTTGAATCTTGAAACTAATCCTGCGAGGAATCCAGCTTCAAATATTCCGTCTACACGCATCATACTGTCGAAGGGCAGCTCCTGGAAGCCTCGAGGTGAGGACTGGATGTTTGGTCAGGATCAACTTCCTATTCTTGTGATGTGTACTGTCTATTGTGATTATTGTGGCTGCACCGTGCTGAACAATTGTGAAACTCCAGGCGTTCGGGAGCGTGTGGCCTGATGGCTCTGACGCAAACGAAGGATGGACTGCTGGTATTTGGAAGGTGCCGCTGACAGGAACTCAGATATGTGCAGTCACATACAGTCATATGCAGCCATATACAGTCACACACACACACATATATATATATTGCAAATGGGGACTAGATGGGAGCACAGTGTAACTAACTCCCACATATTTCAATGGGCTCAAGCCAAACGCAATGTTTGGCTCAAGACCCCAACGCGGCAAAGAAAAGACCGCTGCTCTCCGCAATGCTTTCTTGAGACGCTGGAAACGGCAACGCAAGACTTCGAGCAATTGACCAAATAACATATCCGGAACAGGGATTCAACTGTTCACAGGTTATCAGCCGTAAGGGCTCTCAACCTCCATCGGAGGCGGAGTACCTGCGTGCTGTTAACCAGCGTTAGGTGCAAAAGATCGTGAAATCCGATCGGCACCAGCATCGCAAAGATGCAAGGCGACAGCGGAGAGACGCAATTCACCTTTGACGGCAATGCCGCAGCCCCTGCAGAAGGTATCTCACAATCTTCTCCAGGAACAGCTGACAGCGGGGAAAAGTCGACAAGGACGACAAAATCTGGATGGCAAAAGATGACTTCTAGACATCGAAGAGCATCAACCACCAGTACTCCGAGATCGGCACGTGATGTGGCTCGAAGTGGGAATGCACGACGAAGCCACCGATCACCGAGAAGGACACCTACCGGACACAGGACCCCGAGGGCAGTCGAGGACAAACATGGTAGGGAGTCAAGTGATGTCAGTGCCAAGAGAAGATCAACAGAAGCACGTGGTAGCAGTGAACCAATAGCTATCATTGAAGAACTGAGAGAACAATGTCAAATTCTGAGAGAGAAAGTGACACAAACCGAGATGTACGCTGCTTCAAGGGACCAAGTCATTAAGGACATTGAGGCCAAGTTCACCGAATATCTTCGCGGACATAATCAACAGGTATTCAATGAAATTAACACCCTCAACAAACGATTGATGTACTCTACGAATGAAGTATCTGAATACCATGCTGAGTTGATGTTAGCCTCCAAGGAAGATGAAGGTGCAACCATTCGTATTGAAGAACTTGAACGTCGAGGTGCACTCGCCGAACATGGTGCCAGACGAATCCACCAACGTGGTATTGAGATCCAGGAAGAGTACAAGGACGAGGTGCACCACCTTCAAGGACTACTTGGGCATACTGAATCACGTCTTCAACAGATGCAACATGACAGTAGCCTTGCTAGGAGTGTAGCCGAAACATTGTACAAGGAAGGAAACGAGATGCAGAGAAATCTTGAAAGTTCCATAGTAGAATATCGTAGTCAATCTGAACTGGCAAACTTCTCACATACTCATTTGGAGATGACAAGTCAAAGACAAGCCTTTGTTGTCAATGAGCTCACTGATGAGAACCAGATGTTGAGTGAAGCAATCGCTCATTCCCGTAAGCAAGCCGAGCTGTATGAAAACAACATGGAGCAGATCACTAGAGAGTATCAATGAAGCCAACAAGCTAAAAGAATCTACGTCATGAAACACAGAACATGACACAGTCAAACGGTTTGCAAGTTACAGGAACACCGAGGCTGAGGCTATTGCTCAATTGAGGTTTGAATCAAGCGTCAGCTCAAATGCTCGCGAGAAGATGGAGCACTATGAGATGCTATACAACAATGAGCGAGCGCTGACGAACGAGCTCAAGACAGAGATTGAGGACCGAAACGTCAAACTGAGACGGTCTCTTCAGGAGGGCCCAATGGCCATCGGCCACGGTTCTAACCAACATGCTATACAACATCTCGAAACTGAGGTTAAGGTCGCACAGGTTAGGGCCCAAGATCTTTCTGAAGAAATGGATGAATGTATGTACACAAACATCAGACTGAAGGATGAATTGGCCGAGGTTTCGAGGCAAGGGTCAGCGACCCCCTTCGGATCCGAGGTCGCCATCCTTAGGACAGAGCTTGAGAGTGAACGTAAGTACAAGCTAGCCACAGGAGCCCAACAATACGAACGATCATGTGAATATTTGGGTGAGCTGAGAGATAGGGATGAGAAATTGGTGATGAAAGATGCGGAGATATCCAGATTAAGGAAAGGTCTCATAGACGCAGAGCTAGCCATCAAAAGCCAAGAGAATCTCAATGCATTTCCCTTCTCTGCAGGTATCACAAGCAGTGCCCTGTCACCCTACATGATGATCGGCAAGTTGGAGAGTGAGGTTGAAGCGGCAAATGATGAGTCGAATATTCTACGTGCTTGGATTCGACAGCTTGATGACGAGCTCAACAACGAATCAGCAACGGCTCATTCTAACACTGCCGCGGGTACAGGACATGCACAACAGCAACCCTCACATCCGGAGAATCAGAGAGTGACCGAGCTCCTGCGTGAGGTCAACAAGAAGATCCTGGACGGAAAAGGGGTCAGCGTGGATGAAGGGGCAGGAATTCCCAACTACCGAAGACCTGACGGCAACGATGATCCTGACTTCCCAGGTGGGCCTCCTGATCCTAACGGACCCCCTGGGCCTCCTAATCCACCTGGTTTACCTTCGCTTCGTGGATCGCAGAGGGACTCAGCAATTGATTTGGAGTCTACGACTGCTTTCACTGCTGAAGAACCTCCAAGGATATCCAGACGAGAAGCGGACAAAGTCTATGTCAGTCCGTGGCCAAAGCACCAGAATTTGGGCGTTTGGCAATCTGATCTGATTAAAAGTGTATGCCTCGCTGCCAACGACGGCGATCGAGCCGCATGGGAAGCTTGGTTACAACCTGCACTCAGGCAAAACCCTGACATCGATGCTCTGAATGATAGCGGAGGGCAAAGGTTTCAGTCGATTGATGCGAAGCTTTCTATTGCACTATCAAACGTTATTTCACAAGCTGGTGATGTAGCTCGACATGTTGCAATCAAGCTTCGACTGAGAACCCAAGCTAGCAATCGGAGATCAACCTTTGTCATGGGGCGAGAGATTCTTGCCATGATTCTGGAGCATTTCAGGACACCAGGTCAACGTGAAACTGCCTTCACTATGGAGCATATCATTCAATCACGATACCTTGGTGATGCCAACATTGAGACGTTCTACGAAAAGTGGATGGAGATTGTCTCCAACATGATGCCTGAGGACGTGCCCCAAGATGATTGGTTGCGTGATGCATTATACAAGAAGATCAGAAACTCCAATTTGAGGACGTGCCCCAAGATGATTGGTTGCGTGATGCATTATACTACTTTACGATATGTTTGGGAAAAACTACAGCCCGGTGAAAATGAGTTCCACCGATCCCAAAATGAGTTGTTGATGATCCAACAAGCTGCAATGAATTTTGAGTTCTAATTTCAATCACCAGGCCTTGACCTGGACCCCGATACCAAATAGTTACCAGTCGTACTTTTCTCGTGCACCCGGAGATGTACTGAGAGTGGCTAATGTTGGCCTTAGCTAGGGGCGCCTACGGGCATGTTTCCAGTCCATTGTACATAACCAACTACATCGTTTCTCACACATGCCTATGGCACAAAGAAAGAAAGAAGAAAGATGACATCAAGCAATATGAATCATGGTTGGAGGGAGATCCTAGGAGAACTTACCAGTATCTCATCAATGCGATTGAGCGCCACATTGCCAGGATCAGAGAAGACAAGCATGTCGCGGCCAGGGAAAAGTATGCCAGAGATTTTGCCGGCGGTGGTAGGCCGACTGCGCCTACTCCAACTGCTCCAGCTCCTCCTGATGCGAACGCCAAGGCGAAAGCAAAGGCCAACGCAAAGGAGAAGCCTGCTCCGAAGCCCAAAGCAAAGTCTGATGCTGCTCCTGTACTACCATCACCTCAACCAAAGCAACATGCCAAAGGAAAAGGGCAAGGAAGAAAAGGAAAGTCAAAGAGCCGAAGTGCCAGTCCTCGCGACAAAAAGAAGATACCATGTCACTTCCACTTCATCAAGAAATCTTGCAGGAAAGGAAAAGACTGTGAGTACAGCCATGATCAAAAGGTGTTTGACGCCAGCAAGAGCGGTGGACATGGTAAAGGGGGCGGCAAGACGCCCAGAGGACAATCCCCAGCTAACAAGACCAAGAAGATCGACGAGCCATGTTGGCACTGGGCAAAAGGCAAATGTCGATATGGTGACAAGTGTAACAAACGACATGACGCTCATTTGTTCAACACTGCACCAAACACAGAATCTCCATCGTCCTCAAAAGCGGCCCCTGCACTTCTCCACGATGACAGCGACGTAGATGAGCCACCTTTCATGATTGCTTCCAATGTAATGAAGAAGAAGGTGAAGTTCAACCCACAGAAAGATGAAGTCTATGTCTATGAGAAGAAGGACTATGTGAGGTGCTCACGAAAGTCCCAAACGCATTCTAAAGGGCACAACAAGTTGTGCAGAACCACTGATGAGATTAGAAAAGATGAACAGTGGGCCTACTCTTGCAGACTTGCTCAAAGTCGTGGGAAGGCAATGGCTATTATTCTAGATGAGAAGTATGACTACTGTGACATTGACGAAGTCCTTATCATCGTTGGCCCAACTTTGGACATTATGATCAAAATGGAACATGATGATGATGATGATGATGATGATGTCACACGTGAAGTATTCACTGAGAATTATGTCCAACATGTTGATGGGCGCTACGGGAAAAGGGACAACGTCATGTGCATCACGGTCCCAGTTGAGGAGAGAGACAAGAGGTTCATTATGGACTCAGGGAGCGGACACGACCTGATATCCGCCAAGAAGATTGACCGAATGGATCTGCCAACTTATGATGACGTGGTGGTGAACTTCCACACTGCCAATGGCGTCACAAGTTCAACCAAACGTTCTGACATCAAGTTCGAAGCCTTCGACGAACCTGCACATGCACACATATTGGAGGACACTCCATCAGTGATGTCGATGGGGAAACGTTGCGTTGACCTTGGGTATTCATTCATCTGGCCATCAGGGAAGACACCATATATGATTGACCCCAATGGCGACATCATCGAAATGACTGTCAGAGATTACATCCCTTACATCAACATTGATCAAAAGAAGAAGAAAGGGACATCATCCAAAATTGCCAAGATTATCAACGTCATTAGTGATGAATGCTCTACATCTGAGGGTGAAAACATGATGGTCATTGACGGTGAAAGTGGTGACGAGCTGGAGGACCTAACCGACATCGTCCGGCGGTCTGAAAGCAAGTCATCAATGAAGGCCAAAGTCAGGAAAGCCAAGAGGAAGAAGAACAGGACTTTGCCCGAAGTTGCCGTTGGTGGTGATCCTGATTATATCGAAGAACTAGCAAGCCATGACGATGAACCTGATGATCGTGGTGACGAATATGCAGAATTCGATGATGATGAGTATGAACCAAGTATTGGTCCAGATGACGAAGAAGGTGAGCATGACGTAGAAATTGAAGAAATCCCTGAAGGTGAAGCACGTGAAGATGATGATGATGTCATCGACGTGGATGAAGAAGATGGAGGAGTAAGGCTTAGCAAGAGAGGAATATTGAAGAACGAAGCTAGGTCGAAGCTCCACTTGTTGACCCATAGATACAAGAATCCCTATTGTGAGTCATGCGTTCGTGCAAAGATGAAGCATAGGAAGACATTCAGAGGAGCATTTCAACGCAAACTCACGAAGTTCGGAGACTTGATTACGTTTGACTATGTCGACAATCGTCGAATTGCCGAACAAGACTATGGTGATGACAAGACCATCTTCGTCATCCGTGATCGATACACAGGGATGTTGCAGTCCTACCCATCTGCTCGCAAGGACACCGACGCAGTGATCAGAGCAGTGAAGCAATTCATGGGTCGGCGAAAGATCCGTGAAGCGTACTCAGATGATGCACCTCAGTTTGACAAGGCCATGAAAGCTTTGAAGATTCCCATGGATACATCACTGGCCGGAAAGACCAAACACAACTCCCTTGCAGAGAGGACCAATCAGTTCGTGTTAGTGGCAACTACGACATGTCTACTTGAGGCCGGCATTCCACCATGTTTCTGGATGTACGCCATCAGATGTGTCAGTCACCTGCTCAACATCGAACCCAATGATGACGAGGTCAGCTCTTGGTGCAAGCTTCATGGGGAAGAATTCAAGGGTAAGATGATTCCTTTTGGTGCACTAGTGTACTTCAAACCAAGTGATGCTCGAGCCAGAGAACAACAACACAAGTTTGATCCAATGGGTATTCCTGGAGTATTTGCTGGATACTCATTGGGGCCGGGATTACATTGGTCAAGGAAGTACCGTGTGTGGGCTCTATGTGATTGGACCAAACAGAACCTTGCATATGATGCTGAGAAACCAATTGCAAAGTTGCGCACACCACACTACACCGAAAAGGTTGAATTGAAGGAACCCTTGGAATTCCCTTGCAAAGCTGAGTACGAAAACATCAATGTTACCATTGAAGGTCTGAAGGTCAAAGACAGACTGGATGGGAACTCTGAGATACTACCACCACCTCCTCCTGACGACGATGATGATGATGATGATGGTGATGACGGTGGAGGAGATGATGGTGGGCAACCTTCATCGAAGGCCCTACCTGAAAAGTCTGAAGGCGAACTTGAAGCTGAAAGAATGCTGGGCAGGTTTGATAGTCCAGCAAGGATGGGGCCACCAGGTATTGACAAGCCTGCTCACCCTGATCTTGATATTCCTGAAGGAGGTCCTGAACACTACTCCGAAGGGAAAGCTGGTGATGGGATTGTCTACCTGAACGATGATGGTGAATGGGTCAAATTGAATGCTCGTGGCCATCCCTATCGAGTTGATGAACGCGGTCGCCGTCGAATCTCATCCACTACACGACCATCCAAGTATTCTCCAGAAGAATGGCGAAAGATATCACCTGATGTTCGGAAAAGTATAGCCAAGGCTGAGGAGAAGAAAGTGGAGGCTGAAGTGGAGAAGAAGAAGAGCGACGCGTTGATCAAGGCAAGGGAAGAAAAGAAGAAGAAGAAGAAAGAAGACAAGAAATCATCTAAATCAAAACCCAAAGATGGAGAAGATGACCACATTACGGGAGTAGCCAAACCACAAGATCATGTCCGTAAGGGGAAAGTGTTCCAGTTTGGTAAAACGTCCTCAACTCCCATCGGGAGCGGGACCAACACTAGTCATGAAACACTTTCTTCATCATCCGATACTGATGTCCCCGCTGATGACGACTTCCTCATCGACTGGGACGAATGGTCTGAGGTCGAAAGTGGACGTGGCCCAAAGGCTACTTGGCACAACAAGCACATGTATGACTTTAGCCAGGGGAAGGTAGTAGCGACAGCTACATTGCATGATACCGGACCCAATGTCCTTGAGCCTTCAAATCAAAACACGAATTTCCATTCGTTCCCTTGTATGCCGTGTATCCATCAATATGATCATCACCGGGACAAGATCACAACAGATGATGGTGGAATTAACATCAACAAAATGTTCAACACGGCAGTGGCAAGACCGGTTGCCAGAAAAGAGATGATGGAAAATGAAGAAGCTAGGAAGGCTATGAGAAAGGAATGGTTAGGTCAACATGCTGCTGGAGTGTATGACTTCAGCGTGGTCAGGGAGTACGATGATGTTGTTCGAGAAGCAAAGAGGAATGGCACTGAAGTACACATGGCCAGGATCCATGGGATCTGCGTCGAGAAGAACTACCAGTTGCCCAAAGGTAACCCCAGCAGAAAGTTTAAAGGACGAGGAGTATTGCTGGGCAATCAGGTAAAGAACCAGTTCTGGGAAGCTGCCTTCTTCCAAGACCTGGGCAACTCACCTGCAACCTTTGAGGCGTCGAGATGGGCAGATTTTTATGGTTGTTTGCCGGGCCATGGGGTAAAACTAGCAGATGCCATCCAAGCTTACATTCAAGCAGTCCTCACTGGGCCACCATGTTGGGTAGAATTACCCGAAGATGCATGGCCAGATGACATTGACTTCCGGAAGTTCCGTAGACCAGTAGTGAGACTAGTTAAAGCACTCTATGGTCATCCTGATTCAGGCACAATGTGGGAACAGCATTGTGATCGGAAAGTACGGGAGTTAGATTTTGTACCCGTTGGTGAAGAATGGCCGTCAATGTACTTTCACAAGAAGCTTCAATTATTACTGGTTATTTATGTTGATGACCTGAAACTGGCTGGTCCGGAAGAGAACCTGACTAAAGGATGGGAGATGCTACGTTCTAAGCTGAACATTGAGCCTGAGACTGATTTGGGACTCTATTTGGGATGCATTTTGAGCAAGGGATCTTCCAAACTTCATGATGGTACCCCGGTATCAACTACGACCTACGATATGGAGGGTTTGTTGAAACTGTCAGTTGAAAGGTATCTTGACATCGTTGGAAAAGATACAAAGTTGAAACATGTATCAACACCAAGTTTGCCTGAAGAAACCAAGAAACACAAATCAAGGGCACCATGTCCAGGGGATCCCAAGAAGAAAGTATCCTGTCCTTGGTGTTCGCACGAATTTGATCCAGACGCTCCGGAGTTCTACAAACCCGGGACCATAGGGGAAGACGTCTCCCCTGGGGAGTCTGCACGAGGCGCCTTGGCGCCACATGCTGCCAGCGTGCTCATGAAGTTGCTTTACGCTGCCAGGATCGCACGGTTCGACTTGTTACGGTCTATCAATTCTTTGGCCAGGAATGTGACCAAATGGACAGTCGACGATGACGCTAAACTGTATCATCTAATGTGCTACGTCAACTCAAGTTTGTCGAAACGTATGACTGGATGGGTTGGCAACAAATTTGACGATTTGTCACTATCTTTATTCGCAGATGCGGACTTTGCAGGTTGTGCACAAACATTGAGATCTACATCAGGGTCTCATATGCACATACAGGGAAAACACACCCGCTTCCCGTTGTCTGGAGGCAGCAAACGGCAGGGATGCGTAAGTCATTCCACACCTGAGGCTGAAATCGTGGCAGCAGACGTCACACTTCGAACGATGGGTTTACCTGCATTAAGTATTTGGGAAACATTGACAGGGAGATCGCCCAAATTATTGTTTCATGATGACAATCAGGGCATGATCGGTGTTGTCAGGTCGGGTCGTAACCCCACCATGCGGCATCTTGAGAGGACCCATGGCATAGCCATCACATCCCTCCATGAACATTTTACAAGGGAGAACTACGTATTGATGTACGAGGTTACTTCCAAAATGGCCGCCGACATTCACACCAAAGGATTCAAGAACCCCCTGTCATGGAAAAGAGCTTGCATGCTTATTAATTTATTGGACCCTGGTGACATCGTTTCGAAGGAACTGCTAGACATGGTTTCACCGACTACCAACGTCGACACCACGGTTCGCCAAGTTTTTCAAACCAAAACCAATGATGTACCAAATTTTCCTTACACTGAAATTCCTATTCTACCACCTGAAGTGTATCAGAAGGGTCTTTCTGGCAAGGAACAGGTACAACAATTACCCGGTATGGATCCTATTTTGGTCGTTAAGACGCCGACTTATTTCCGGAAACGTCCAAGCGGTTTGTCGTTATCCAAAGATTGTTTACGCAGCACTTGGATCTTGACCCATGGCAAGTGGATTAAAGTAGAGGATCGACCTCACCCTGTTCAACAACAAGACCGTTTTGATCAATGGGTAGAACGTGCTTGTTTTCAGTACCATCAATCCACTGATGGCGAACCAACTACTGCTGCTGCATGGCGTTCCGGGCAAGTCTCATCGCGACCCCCGGCGTCACAAGCACGACCAGGGCCTGCCGTCTCGGTGCCATCTCGTCAGATCGACGTCCAGAAATACCCTAAACTGACTATTGGAGCTGATCAGTTGTTTTGCCACCAATCCATTGGAGACCAACCTACAACCATTCATGCGGCGCCTCATGGCACAGCTCGGGTGATCAACACGCTTCTTCGAGTTGTTCATGGGGGGAGTTCAGGTTGGGGTAGCCTTCCAATGGGACAACCCCCAACGGGGGCTCCTGACCACAATGATGACCCGTATCCTACAGAAAACAAGGATCCGAAACGACGTCGCATTATTTTTGCTGGTGGTGATGTAGCCCACACGAGAGTGTCAAGAGACATATTCCTCAATTCCACACCATCAAGAAGAGCAAGAAAGAATCCCAAGAATGAGGATTGTAAGGATGAATGGGTATGGAAGGATGAAGTTACACTGGTGAGAGTGCACAAAACCCCAAGAAGAAGAATGTTTGTTCCCAAGGAAGCTGATTTCCTACCATGTAGATTGAAACGATTCCGGGATGATCGAGAAACATACCAAGTATTCCAATCAAGCGGAAGAACAATCGATGACTCATGGAGGTTGGCAGGGAATAACATCGAACGAACAAATAGAAGAAATGAATTTTGGACAGGGACTACTACATTCAAGATCATTTCCAACGCCGATATCAACAATATATTGGACAGTGGATCTGACGTGGAGGACAGGGCATCGTGCCAGAACTCCGTAGTCACCTGCACCTTTGATGGCAACATGAAAATCATTCCATTGGATGACATGTTTATTGCCCATCAATACAAATTGAAGCATGAGACCAGAAAGGACCAGGATTGGGATATACAAATGGTACTACATCGAAAGAACGGAACAACATTGAAGTATCACTTCCAAAGATCGTCATATGATTTTGTCGGTGGACTCCTTAACAACACTGTGATACGTTTGGAACTGCATGAGATGAAAGATGAAATCCCATGTTTACTCCTCATGTGCGCAGAGACGCAAAGCATCATGACCAAAATACATCGCAAAGAACGGTTCAAACTGATGCACATCGTCACCATTACCGAAGACGATAACTTGTTGTCGAACTTTGGTAGGGCTAAATGGCGGAGGTGCATTCGAAGTGCGAGTAACTGCGTGTTCTTCGCTGGGCCTTGCACAGGAGGATCTCCATGGAATCGGTTAAACAAGAATGTCAGCGATGTCACTGCTCACAACATCCGCATGAAAGCACTGTTGTATTGGGAGCTTTGGGAAGAATTTGCGTTGTGTTTGCAGCATGTACATGAGAGGTTTGCAATGGCACTATTAGAGCTACCACGTGGATGCGATTATTGGAACGATGAAAGAATGAAGTTCATGATCAGTGGTACAGACTCTACTATTCATGAATTTGATGGATGCATGTATGGCTTGAAGTCGCAGTTCAAAGATGCAGGCATGGCCATCAAGAAACCATGGAGGATCGTATCGTGGGGGGGTTCATTCTTTGACTTGCATGAGAAATGTGATGGCTCACATCCACATGGTCCATGTGCAGGTAGAGAAACTCGTGCAACACAACTATACACGGACAAGATTGTAAGATGTATCATTCGAGGAGTGAAGAATCAAATGTTGTGGAACATTGCTGAAGGGACAAAGCAACCAAAGAAAGTCAACAACAAAGTGAACATTCACAAACCAAGGAACAAAGCATGCGCATGCATATCTGTTATCAATGGTGAGGATGAAGACAGAACAAACCAGCAACTTGACCAACTTCTATTTGATTGGATCTGCCGCCGAGGTGGTGTGAAGGTGAAGCTAAGGCTCAATCCGCAGCGCGGACGGTCTACAGCTGATCTGGATCCCCCTCTGGCTGGCATCATCGACGCGATGGCAGAGAGGAAGCTCGTCACTGTCTCCGCGGCCAAAGGGTACGCAGCTTTGAAGAAGACGCTGCAACTGATAGAGACCAAGGGTCAGGCTGGTCAACTGCCAAAAGCCTTTTCGACATATGAGGAAGCTGACAGCAGAGTTTACCCTGACCGAGACCTGGAAAACTGGATAACAGTCGTACAGATTCCTCCATCAGTGGTGATTGCATTAGGCTTCGTCGCTGGTAGGATTCTCAGAACGCATGTGTCCCATGCCATCCATCTTCTTCTGAAGTTGATGATGCAAGTGACAGATGCGGAAGAACTGGATTCTACCGTCTCAGATTTTGTGGACAAGGCCTCAACACTGTCGAAGCTAGTTGAACGGGGAGCTCGAGGTGATGATTTTAGCTTCCTGAGAATGTTGTGCACCAAGGAGTGCGCCATTAGAGTCGGAGAGTTCTGGGAAACTTTGAAAAGTCAGTACTCCGGCACCAACAACATGATCAACAAAACAGTGACAGTGCGTGAGCTTAGAGAGAAGATTTCCAGCACGAGTATCGTGAATATGGGATCATTGAACCAGTCACATCCTCCCGGAAATAGCCTTTGTCACAATATCAGGTTGCGAGCAGCCTGGTACACCATGACCAGAGTGTATTGGGAAAAGTGGGCATTCCACATCATGGAGCGTGACCATACCAGCCTGCCTGAGATCGAGAATAGAGCGAAGACGCTCTGGGAGATTTTGTTAGGCGAAGGCGCAAACCTTGGATACGCACTTCGGCGTCACAACGCCAAGATGCACCAGGCCGGCACACCTGGTCAGTGCATCATCCTGCAGGACGTCTTGGAGGACTGGATGTCAATGAGGTATGACCTGTCGCTTGAGAGGACGGCTGCCGTCATTCACTTGCAGACGATGCTCATGGCATCGAACATGCTGCACGAATGGGCCACCAAAATGGAAACTTACCCAGACCTGCAGGGCGTCAGGAGGACCATCCAGAACAAGCTGAAGAGTGTGAAAGGGTCTTTCGATCTCCGAGATGACATCTGGGAGATTGGCGGCTACAACATCGCAAGCGCCGACCAGGGCTCGTTCGACGCCATTGAGAAGAGGAACCGAACCTTTTCTTGCATCCGTGACTTTCTCACAACCACATCGTCGAGCCAGGTCGCCCAGGGTGTCACTGAGACCCAACACATTGACAATTGGAGCGTCCCGCTCCTGCCTAAGGATGGCCGGTATCCTCCGGCGCAAGCAGTCCCTCCGACCTGGGACCCACACCCGATAGTAATGATGAACCAGCAACAGTCTGCTGCCGATGACGAGAGGAGGAAAGCGCAAGCTGGGCCAGCACCTTCTCCACCTCCACCTGAGCCGAAGGCACGCCCAACCCCCACCGGGGGCGGCGCTTCCTCATCAACTGGAGCAACGGGGAGCTCTGCGAAGCCACCTCCGAAGGCGCGACCAAAACCACTTGATCATCCTCCTGACTGGGTGATCCCAGAGCCGCCTATCGGATACAAGTTGTTCTCATCATCATGCCCCGATCACAGAGAAACTATGTTTTCCTCATCGGCATGGATGAATGACAACGATGCATTTCTGCTTTCGATCGTCCAAGGACCTGCAGCTGCTGGGAGTCACATTTCTGGTTGGGCACAATATTTGCGGAGGATTACAGCATATGGTTGCATGGTGTTCGGTGTGTGCAACAATAATGTTGTAACAGATGCAGACTCCGCCAAAATCTCTGAGAAAGATTGGTTGAGGTGCTACAGTCATTTAGTGAGAACGTATGGGTTAACCCGTACGGGATGCTACTTGTCGACCGCTGGATTGCTCATGATGCTCGGCAAGAATGACACGGAAGTAGCACATTTGTCAGGCTTGGGGGAAACTGTCCAGAAGATCTACAATCCATTGGCTTGCGAGATCGTCGAGAACCCCAGAACACAGAAGAACTCCGATGTGTTATCGGGCAAGTTTAGGCAGGGATCGACCTTTTTGATCACTGACCTGGCTCATCATATCAGCACATCAACTGGCAGGCACGACTTGGGCATGGGACTGCACGACACGGGGTGGAACATTGAGATTGTTCAAAATCCATGAAGCTGAAGCCGCACAGCCCATCGACAAGCTTCGTGAAACTGTCAGCAACGTCATTGAACATTTGAGCCATGGTCTGAGCGATCTTGGGCAGGCCACTGTCCATGTTTGGTTATCACTTCAGTTCCTGCATGATGCCAAACCGCCACACAATGTCGTGGTGTCGCCAACATTTCAAAAGGAGTTCATCCAATGCCTGACCGAACTTGACCAAGCTTCATCAAGACCCGTGATCGTCGCCATCAACACCGACTCCCTGTTCAACGGCATGGACTCTATCACATCCAGGCTAGCTGTTGAGTTGACTGAAAGTCTGAAGAGGGAGGGAGTGATGGTAACTACAGATCAGAGAATGTGGAGATCGATGCACTCACAATTTGGCAGTCAATTCAAAGAACTGAGGGCGACTCGAAAAGGTACTCTCGGTAAATATGCAATATGGTCTGTAATTGAGAAGAACCTTTTCGGACAGCGCGTTTTCCTTATGTGCGCCTCGAACCGGGATCACGTGTCAACCCTCAACGAGGGCGCATATCGACCCAAACATTCTGGCTGATGTCACCGGTGCCACTCAGGTTTTCAGGATTGCAAGCGGTGACATGACCCCGGAAGACTATGCCAAAGGTGATGTGCCGATCTACCAGAAGGGCACCTCCACTGCAGGCTCGACAACGACAAGATTCAACAAGGACAAACGGCACAAAGCTCAGTGGGTCGAGCCAGTGGCAAGATCTCATGAGCTTGAACCTGAGGAATCATTCAACTGTTACTGGTTCCCAGTGTTTCCTGACAGTGTCGATTTCCTTTGTGAGCGTTGCAGAGCCGCCAAGACCATGGATGAAATTGAAATTGCTCAGCACAAGCCTGCCTCGTGCATCAATTGCTCAGCGAACACCCAGGACCACTACCGAAAATCGGCTCCTACGCTGGGCGCACGAAAGTCAGTGCTATTGCTTGCGGCACGCCTGAAAGTCGCATTTAGAAATTGCGGCTTGGACAAACTCGACATCAGCAAGGACTTTCAAAAGTGGCTGGTATTTGCGGCAGCGTCCGTGATCAGCAACAAGTGCCTGAAATACGGTGAAGAGCTGATGAAATCACTGTCCCACATGGGGGGTGTCCGCATTCCCTACAATCAGGCCAGAGAAATCTTCAAGAATGGCCGCGGCAAGCAATTCAGCATCTACCGAGAAAGGATCTATGATGCAGGTCCTGGAAGTGGATTTTAGCCTTCAGGGTCACCAAAGATTGCGGCAACGTCGCATACAAAGATTTCTTTGAACAGGTTGCAGTCCCAGGGCTGAAGGAAAGAAATGAGATCTTTGCCTTTACCAGAGCAACCGCTGAGAAAGTGGGCGACATCATAGAATTCTGGCTTGGAGTTCTTGACATCGCCAGCATGGCCAAGGGCGTCATTGACGTGTTCGACGAGCACATTGACCCGACCGAATATCTCAACGGTTTGGAAAAGGCATTGACTGCATTTGGATCCATGGCAAGGACCACCTTCACCACGAACGACAAGAGACGCGGATCCTTCGATTGCACTCTCCAGACATCAGAGGCAGGGGAAGTAATGGCGATCATCAACACTATCCCCGAGTACGAGAGCCTCACCAACTTCGACTGCATGACCGCATGGGAGAAGCAACAAGTGATTGAAAAGTTCCGCAAGAAGTACAACATCACGGATGACGTCGACATGGACGAAGAGGCTGATGCAGGTAACGAAGCCAATGATGAGTTGGGTCAAGGGCTATCAGCCCCGCCTGACGAACCAGAAGCTGAGGAGCCTACTGATGCCGACGCAGAAGCCGCCCGTGCTTCGGAGAGATCCGGAAAACAATACCTTCTCGATGCTCTTGGGGATTTCTTCACTGCGTCAGAAGACGTCAACGTATGCATCTATTGCGGAAGCACGAAGCATACACATGAATGCGAAGATCCCAAAAGGGCTGATATCAAGAAGGCCCTTGATGCAGTCAGAGCAGCACTTGAAGGAGAAAGTTCAGGCTCCGACGCCGACATGGAACAAGAAGGTGAGAAGATGAAAGAAGAACCGGACAAGGCTGATGAATCCAAAGGGCCAGCAGAACCAGACACGGCCCGAACAGGAGAATACCACTGGTATGATGACAGCCGTCCGATGTCTGAAGTCGGAGATCTGGATGAACAAGGGAGATTCTGCATCGATGGCCGTGACATCGTCTCTGAAGGACCAATGACGAGCAATGACCTCAACGAGGTGATTCGAGACGC